>VZTB01013182.1:68468-147301 GCA_013397245.1 Thryothorus ludovicianus
GCTTTCGGACCGCCCTGCCCCGCTCACGGCCAGCGCAGCCCCCGCGCCAGGGCTCTGCGGGAGGCTGAGCCTGCCCCGAGCATCACCCGGCTCATCCCCGCATCCCCTCATCCCACATCCTTGAATCCTGCATCCCGCATCCTGTATCCCCGCATCTTGTATCCCCGCATCCCTGCATCATTGCACCCCTGCATCCCTCATCCTGTATCCCACATCCTCACATCCCCGCATCCCCTCATCCCGCATCCCCTCATCCCGTTTCCCGTATCCCCGCCCGTGTCACATCCCGTGTCCCAGCTCGGCTCCAGCTCCCGCGGCCCTGACTGAGATGCTTCCTTGCAGGACAGATCTCTCTCAGGTTTATTTTCCTTTTCTTGCTCTTGCTGCCTCCCCAGGTGGCCTCAGGGGAGCAGGAGCCACCAGAAGGGGCAGGGCCAGGGCCATCTGGTTCAGGATGTTGTGATCACTGCCCAGCACAAGAGGGGAAAAGGGAGGCTAAGAAATGCCAGAGTGGGCATTTATTAGAAAGGGAAAATACACCTCTTACTTTTGTGCAATATTTTCCTCGGTTTCCATTGTCCAGCAAATGAACTGTGCCCTCCACCAGAACAAGGTGACAGGCTGACTTGACAATAATTTCAAATAAGAGCTGAGCTATCCCCAGGGTTCTTTGCTGAGTTGGTGAGTGTTGGATTTGGAGTGTGAATTCAGCTGAGTATTTTGCAATTCAGACAAATGTTGAAGAGAATATGGTGAGAGGGAAGGAGAATTTCACCAAAAGAAAGCTCAGGCCTCCTCAGGCTGACGAGCCTGTTACGCTTGGAAAAGAGCCACTAAAGCTCTGTTAGGTACTCAAAATACTGAATTGCTGTTTTGTAAATACTTGCCTCAAAAATTAGAGCTACATTTAAGAGCAAAAACAAGCATGAAACAATGGGTAGGTTTCACACTCCTTTCACACTCTGGCTCTTCTCTCTGCCCCTCCTGCCAAGAAGGAAGGTGCAACCTCAGAGATGGTACCTAAGCAGGGAGAGGGATGTGGAAGTGCCTCTGACAGATCACAGAATCAGAATATTCTGAGTTGGAAGAGACCCACAGGGATCATTGAGTCCAGCTCTTAAATGAATGGTCATACAAGCATCAAACCCCCAGCCTGGAGGTGAGAAGTTAACTGGCCTGAGCTCCCTGCTGCAGGGAGCTTTATCAGGGAGGTTGTTCCCAAGGCCAGTGTTAGCCACCACAGATAGCCCAATCTAACCTGCTTTCTTGCATCATTCCTCACCTTAAATGAAGGAGTCTGGGTAACGTTGATGTGGCCAGCACCCTTTTCCAAGGGTGTTAGGACAATACTGATGTGGAAGGGAGGGGTTACCCACCTTGTGACAGTATCTCTACCTAACTCCACTATAAACCAGGTTACCCAACCAGTACATTTCACAGCCTGAAGGGCCAAACACAGCATTTCATCACTGCCTGTCACACAAGAGAGAAACCCCATCTTTTACACCTCACTGAAGACAGCTGAAGCTCATGCTAAGCCTTGTGTACACACTCAACAGCATTGGATGAAAAGACCTTTCCAAAATCCATCTTGACCCCTGGAAACTCAAAATTTTATAGCAAACTGAAAATTCACATTTATTTCCCCTCGTTCTCTTCTTGAAGAACCCCAGGTCAAAGTCTCCTGCTGCAAGAGGGCCTCTGAAGGTCTCACCATCAGCTTTGGAAATAAAACACACTCGGTGTTTCTTTCCTAACTGAGATGCCTGCCGACCTCTCCTCTCATGTAACATAAAACTTTCACACTTCAACTTCTCTGTGTTTCTTAAAGTAACACTTGGAAACACAAACCAGTCAACACCTCGGGGAGCAGGGCACTTGGCTGAGGCACTGCCCTGCTGCTAAGCCAGAGCTACACAGCAGGAGCCAGAGGACCAGACAACAGAGACCTGGGGAAAATGCAGGTGAGGGCTCCTTGTTAGGCAACAGAACCCACTGGCCATTGCTGCTTCTCCCAGACACCTTTCAGGTCAGCATTGTCAGGCTGTTCACCTCCTCTACACCTCCCATTCCTGTCCAAGATTTTGCCTGTTCCTTTCTTCAGATGCCTTCTGAAGATAATCCTAAAATGCAGCAGTAACTACACTGGCAGAGCTGCATCTGATATTTGCTGAGCAGAGAAAATACAAGTGGAGAAGATCTTGGAAAGTGGGTGTCCTTACACGCAGTACTCAGGAGAAATGGAGCTCCAGCTCATCTGGGCTCTGGTCAAAGCACCATTGCCACAGATCTGAACCATGACAGGTTCCTTTGCAGTGTGGAAATTGTCAACCACATTTATTTCTGGGGGAAACAGGCCTGAAAATATTGATTGCTCCAGAATTCTGTTTCCTGGCATTTTCCAATGCATTTCACATGCTGTGTTCCTGGTGTTTAAAAGTGTGATAAAGCCATAGGCTCTGTGGGAAGAGATTTCTTTGCCCTTCCTACAGCAAGTGCTTGCTCTTGAGGGGCAGCTGGGGCTGCTCTGTCTCTCCCAGGTTGGGGTGGGGTTTTGTGGCTCACAGGGCAGTGCAGGGAGTGGTGGCCAGGTCAGGGAGCTGCCATCAGCACAGACTCACACTGTGCACAGCAGGAACTGAATATTGATTCCCAGCAAGTATTGCATCACCAAGCTCATTTTTGCTTTTCCTGTTGTCCTGTGAAGCCTGAACAGCAGCTCAAATCCCAGAATGCCCCTTATTGGCATTTCTTACTGCAGTAAAAGTGCAGTTCTGTTCTGAAAAGGAGCTCAAGAAATGGTATTATTGGGTTCCACATTTACTGTATCTTAGTGACTTCCCAGAAAATTGCCTTAGCCTGCACACAAAGGAGTCTCTCTTCAGCTGCAAATTAAACCTGAGATCTAAAAGCGACTTTGGGTTCTGTTGCCACCAGAAATAAAGACTCTGCAGCTTTGCTAATTGTACTGTCAATTACTGCAAATTAATTTGCTCATATTTATTTATTGCTGTGCTATCAAAATTGCCCTCAGAGCTATGCAACACCCCAATAACCACAGCTTTGCTGCGGAATTTGCAGCTTTCCTTTGGTTTTCTCAAAAACAGCTCTATCTGCTGATCCTGCAAGGGAGGCAGAGGAAGTCAGGGCCTAATCCAGCATCCACCAGACTGGCACAGATGAGTGTTGGATCCGACCTCTGAACCTTTTGGCAGGTTTTGAAGGATGTGTTAGTTTTTAAAAAGTTGGGAGGTTTTTCCTTTGTTTTATTTTGGTTTGTTTTGTTTTCTTGGGATTTTTTTCCCCATGATTTTAAATGGGGAAAAATCAAATTTACAAGCAACCTCCCTTAGCCAGAAGATCTTCTTTCTTTTACTGTAATTAGGCAAGGCCTGCCAGGTGAACTCAGGTGAGCAGTATATAAACCCAGTTAATATAATAACAGCACGTGTGATTGTGTGTAATGTGGCAGGCAATTGTACACTAAACAGGAGCATTAGTGGTCACTGCACATGATAACTCACTGTGACACCTCTTATTTTCCACTGTACAGAAAGAAAGAAAACAGAATAATATCCTTCCCTGTGGCTCCCCGTATTTTACAAAAAGCTTGTCATTAAAGAAGTGTAATTTTCTATTCCAATCTTGACAGACGGTTCTTTTGCATAAAATATTCTCCTGCTCTCTGCCCCTTATTCCCCAGGGCTTGGTTCCCAAAAGGCATCAGTCCCCTTTAGAACAACCTCCAGAGGAACGAGGCGCTCCAATTCCCCTCAAATTCAGGGATATCAAGGCTGACAGCTCCACATGCTGAACTCCTGGTCTAAAATGCCCTCTGCTTTTCAGATTCCCAACAGCTGAACTCTTCATCGAGCAATTTGAGTTGTTTGTATATTAGAAAACAATCAGTATAGGTCAAGTAAAGTATCAATATAGATTTCTTTCCACTAAAACCTATGTATTTGTGTAAAAATGAATCAGTTATAAAATGTATCAAGCCTCACAAATAAATATTTTATTATGTATAGCTGTAATACTAAAGTTATTCATCATCTTGCAGCAAAGAACGGTTTTATAGGAAATATCTAGTCTTTTATGTTTTTATAGAGTGGTCGAAATATTTTGCACAAAATGTTCTAATTAAAAAAAAAAAATCACCTTTTCTTCCTGAAACAAAATTTGTCATTAAAAATTGTTAACTTAATTAACATAATCCATTTTCCTTGGCATTCCCCATGCCTGTTTCTGCTGATAATGTTATTAAAGATTTGATCAAAATGATGTTTCAAATTATTTTAAAATTTGTTTTCAAAGTCCCATCTTTTCTTCCAGGAAAGTTCTATTAAAAATAATAAAAGAGAAACTTGAAAAAGGACTCTAGAAAAGGTCTTGAGATTTTTTTCAACATATTTGCAGAAGGATATTTTTTAAAGGGTTGAAGAGTAAAATAACTATATATTGAGTACTAGAGAGGAGATAATGTACAACTCTTTATGGTGTTTTCTCAAAATGGTTTCTTTAGTTTTGAGCAGCTTTCTGCATTTCTGTTTCTGGGGAAGGCACGATTTGTTAAACTTTTTGGATCATCCATCATTTAATACTGTATCACCTTTAACAGCACCGAAGCCTGGCTGGATTAGCCCTGCTGAGAAAACACAAACACATTTGTACAATAGTTGTGTTTATTTTAGAGGAGCGCTCCTGGGAAATGTGTCCCTATAACACACAACTGCATCGTCTACCCTCTTAGAGTAACGCTTACTCGCAGACAACTGTGTAGAGGAGGGATAGGGGAGGAATCCTTCACCTCTGTGCAGTTCTGTGAGCGAGGGCTTTGCAAACGGGAGTTCAGTAGAGCCACCCAGGCTGGGGCACGGCCCCGCCGGAGCCGCGCTGTCCTTATCGCGCTGCTGGCTCTCGCAAGGGAGGACAGCAAAGCCTCGTTCTTCCCTGAGAGAGCTGCATGGAGCTGAGGATTGCGTGGCTCTGGGGACACTCACGGTGTAATATCAGGGATTGCGAGACGTTTGAAGACAGAAATGTCTTTCTCCTTTGAGTATTGCATCCTAAGTGCCAGCCAGAAATGATTTATACGTGCTCCTCCTTATTATGGACTGCATATAATAAGGGCATGATAGAAATCGTATCTGCATAGATTCAGGCAGCTCCAAGAGATCTGCTGCCAGTTTTGTTTGACAAGACACTCAATCAAGTGAAAAGGTTCAAAATATTCCAGGAGGAACCTCCTGCATTTTTAAGACCCAATATTTGTATCCATGTAACAGAAATCCTAAATGAGAGCAACATTAGCCTATATTCACCTCACATTGCATTTTGCAAAGAGGAAAATATTTTGAGCGTGGCTGCCAGCATCTTAAAATAAATATTTTATTCATTTCATAATTTCAATAAGATCCAACACATTCCTATTTCTTTTTTTCTTCTTTGGAAAAAATGTGAAACAGGATAATAATGTGCTGGAAAAAGAATCTCAGAACCCTTTTTATATATTGTTTTATTAATTGGGCTGAGGCGGTTCCATTATATTCCTTATTGCCTCTACAGCTCTCTTCAAATCCTACTTGATCTTTGAAATGCAGGTCATTTTCCAAAGAAGCAGATGCATAAAGAAAAACAGAGCACTCGTGAGGATTTTATGCAGAGAGAAATTACAGTGATGGGAATTGACATTCCTTATAATGCATCAGATTTTCCACGGAATGTTCCACTGCTCCCATCGAGGCCCAGTTCATCCAAACTTGAGCAATCCCATTACAGTGAGCAAAACTACTCAAAGGAGTAAAGCTCCACAAGGTAAGGACGGAGGGTGGATCTTGACCTTAAAAACCCAAAAGCAGCTCAGCCCGAGGGACTGGCTTGGCTATCGCTCATAGAGTTAAACCTCCCCACCACCTCCCACATCTTGAAAATCCATGGACACGCAAGCCATTAGGCTGCTCCTAGAAAAGCTCTTTTTCCAAGACAATATCGTGCAGCAAAAACTGAGTCGTGTGTAGGCCAAGAGGCTGTGCCAGAGCAAAGCAGTGAGGAGTAAAACATTCACTCTTCCAGCACTTACTGCACTGACAGCTTGATAAAGTGGTTCAAGGCATAATGTTCAAACAGAGGGAGGAAAAAAAATTAAAAATGTAATAATAAAGTTAAATGTAACTGTTTTAAAGTATAATTCTTTGGAGAGCTCAGTTTTATGTTGGGCCGGCATTTGAAGCTGCACTAGTCATTATTAACGGGAAGCACAGATAGAGGAGATTTAAATCACTAAAGTAATAAAATCTGAACGAGGGCTAGCACCTTGAAAGGCTCTTGGAGAGAAGATTGCATACAAATGCAATTAAAACGATGCTTATAAAATACTAAGATGTTAATTGGGTTTAGTCCCAGAAGCCCCAGCAGTACAGTATGTCAGAAGTTAGCTGGTTTGAAGTTTAAAAAGAGTGGTTTAATTTGTACACCTTGTCCTAATTACGAAGCTTTCTGCAGCCTGTGTATCAGCATGGTTTATTGTAGCTTAGAGCTTTGTAAAACAAACACACACCAGTTAATTGGGTTATTGCAATGGAAAATTGGGCTGCAGGACTGAAACCTTCCTTGCTAGTGTTTTTTTACAGCTTGTAATGAACGCTCCAGCAATGTCAGGATAGACTGATTTGTAAGGTGTGCAGTTTACAACTTGGTTATACCGCTGGTCCGAAAAATAGGTGATACAGTGAAAACAAAGACTAGCACGATATAATGTTGCTGAGCTGGTGGGTTGAAGCCCCAGCTGGCTTATTTATATCTTGCAATCCCCCCAAAATGCTCCAGCAGGTCTGAACTCTACATTCCCACATTCGAGAAAGGACCATAATAAGGCAGGGAGAGAATACCATGGTTGTTCGAGGAGCCCGTGGAGGCTGTGAGCACCTGCTGGGGGTCCTGTGAGGTCGTGTGTTTTTCCTCATAATCAGTAAATAAATACTTAGAATAAGAACAGAGTAATACAAAGAAGGTGGCAGAATGGGAGACGTTGCCGTTCAAGATTTTCTGGAGCCCACTCACCTTGGAGTTCATTTGTGTCATTCAGGTGACACTCATTTCCTCATATGAAGGACACTTTCCAAATGAAAATTCAGCCTCTTCCCCCCATCTTGCTTCAGTCCAAACTTCACAGAGCTGGGGATCTCAGAGCACAAAGTCTTTACCCCTCAAACTCATACTAAGCACATAAAAACTTTCATTTCTGAGGTTGGTGGACTCACGCTAACAGGGATCATTAGGCAGGAGAGGAGAGCAAACCCCAGCCACCAGCTCAGGGCTGATCACAGAGACAGTGACCCAAATGTTTTCACCCTGCTCCAGCTCTGCCATTCAAGGCCAAATCCCAGGAAAAGCTTAGAAACTTTAGAAACCCTCAGCTGCTACAGAGGGTGGTGTGACAAAGTGACACAGCTCTGATTTGGGTCCTTGATGTGGGGACTCCTTTCAAAAAAGGGAATTTCTCCCCTGTTGCCCCAGGAGCCGCTCTTTGTTTGTCACTCTGGGACAGGTTTTATGCTGAAAAGCAGTGAGATATTCAGGCTCATCTGGGTCTAGACCTGTCCCTCTGCAGGTTGGATCTGTGTCTGTTTGGAGAAGTGTGGGAGCACACGAGGGAAGCTGGTGATGCACTGGGAAAGTGGAAGGTCTAACTAATTTCCTGCATTTTTCTCAGAAGTGTGACTGCAACAGAGCCATGGGCAAAGTCTCTAGCAGCAAGGACCTGGAGACACTGCATATCAAGGAACAAGTCAGGCCACAACAGGACCAATGTCATGGGTGACCAGTCCTGCAGCCACCAGCCCACAGGACAGGGGAAGAATGTCCCTTCATAATTTATATGTAATATTTATGCCATCATGGGCACAGCTGGCTAGTAAGGCACTAAAAGACCACTTGAATTAGTCTTCAGAGGTATCAAATAAGTTGTTGGGAGGGAGGAATGGTCATGCTATCAGAAATGCTGGCTTTTTGCAGCCCAGGTGACATGACTGGCACCAATACATCACATCCAACGGGCCTAACATTCTCCAGTCCTGACACAAATCAGATTGCTTAGAAATGTGTAATGGAATGTACCTACAGAGTTCTTAATACATACAGAAAGTGAGGTAGGGTTTGTATCATTACCACTGGTTATGTTTGATGGCAAATAGATGCTTAGAAATCCTCGTGATCACTGGGAATTCCAGATTTCTGGGTGGACCCTTCCCACCTGTCCCAGTAAGAACCTGTCCACTCAGCTATCATTTACCTTTAAAGGTTGCAAAGTCCTGTTTTTTCCAGTCTGGAGCAGCTGCCACCCCAACTGCTGCATTTACATGCTACTTAAGGTACATCAGGGCACAATCTCACCTCGTTGATTTGCATGTACAGCATTTATAGGCAATACACATATAACTCACAGCTCAACACAGAGTGAAAATATAATTATCATAACCATTGCCACATTGCAGGAGGCTTGGGCATTCTGAGGCATAAGTCTAATTAGCTCTAAGCTGCAGAAGATTTGAGGGTGGTAGTTTCTTTTTGACTTACTGCTCAGTGCTTAGTCTGAATATTCAAATGTATTGTTGCTTTTTAAAGTAGCTGCTTCGTGGCTCGGTGTGTCATGTCAAAACTCCCTTATCTTGGTGACTTTTTGTAGAAGTCCCTGCAGGCACATTAAGATACATTTTTAGCCTGTTCTCTTGATCTCTCTGTTCTGGCTTCATTGTTTATAAATGCCAAAGTCCAGTGCTGCAATGGTAACACTTTTATTTTTTATTCACCGGGACTTGCAAGCAGCAGAGTTATGTAACACTAAAAGGAGACTTACATGCACTATTTCCAGATAAATGCATTTTTTGTGTGTTGAATTCACTTCAAAAGTTTATGATATTTGCAAAAATGACAACTTATTACACAGGTGTGCTGGCTTTCATCATGTGCAGGGTTCCCCAAAGCTGGGAACAGTCACTCTTGGCTTCCTGTGCAGACAAAGAAGAGAGAGATGCCCTGCCAGGACACAATTAAGATTATAGGTGGATTGAATGATACTCAAGAAAGCCTATTTCTATTTGTTGAGATGAGAAATTTTCCCCACCTTCTCCTAGGGACCTAGCCGATGTACCCAGAATCCCCTTTACAAAGTATTGATTTTAGGATGTTTGATCCATAACAATAATGGGGTAAAAGCCCAAGTCTGCAGCAGCATCTATTACAGAACAATTTCTTTTAAAGGATCTCTGACAACCAAGTGCCTGTAAACTTGGTTTTTATAGGAGGCCAAGACTCAAGGTCCTTTTTTAGTTTCCCTCTCTCTACAGAATGAAGGGTTTGCTTGAATAAGAAATAATGAGCAAAACCTTTAAGGTTTGGGCTTTCCTCTGCTAAGAGGCACCACAGGATTCCCAGCAGCTGCTGACATCCACTAGCACAGCTCAAGTGGGCTGCACATTATGCCAAGTGCTCCCAATGCCACTTGAACCCTGAAGTGCATCTCCAACCACAAATAATCTGCAGTCTCAAGGGCCTGCAAACAAGCTTAATTCCTGGGCTTGATGGGGGGGAGTCTTTTTGCTGCTCCTGGGGTTGCATCTTCCCATTACAGCCAATTCAGTTGACTGGAAAGCCCCTGTTAAAAGGGAGATCCCAGCACAGATTCCATCTCCAGGCACGTGCCTCTGTGTGCCCCTTCTCTGGTGGATGTATTCATCTTTGGACAGTGCAGGCATCAGGTTGACTTGCAAAATAAATTAATATTTTCTGCTGGGGCGGTCACTTGAGTTGGCTCATTCTGTAAGGACACCAGTTCCTACGAGTTTCATCTCTTGGGCATTCAGTCATTCCATTAAAAGCAGGGAACTTGCGACAAAAATAATTTTTTCACAAATCTGTTTTGGTCAAAAAGTCGAGAGTTGGAGGGAATGTGATGATGGACGATTGAATGGAAAATTCTCAGCAAGAAGTTTCCAGTGTGCTGATGACTTGTTGCAAATGCATTGAGAATTTGGAAGCTGGAACCATTCACCAAGCCCCTGGGCTGCCTTTTTGCTGAGGCTGCCTCCCAAAAGAGGGCACAGCTGACCCCCTCTAGTCCTGCTCCTCTCTCAGTCTGAGTATCTCCCTCAGGCTCAGCATGCAAGAGTGATGCTCCTGCTGCCAGGATGGGTCTTTGGATTCAAAAGCAAACATTGGCCTCTCCTTTTCCTTCCTGGGAATGTCGGCCAACTCTGGCTGTTCACTGCATCAATGATGGAGTGAACACCCAGAGGATTCCCTCTGCTGTGGCACCACTGCTGTTTCCATCTCGGTGTGGCTCCTCCAGAGGTGCTGCCAGCCCTCTGTGTTCCCCTCACTGTTCTGGAAACGGGAGATAACACACTCCAACCTGCTGAGGGCTTTGGGAAAGTCATCGTGCTGGAGGAACTGTAGGGGAAGTCTCCTTGGGAATAGCAGCTCATATTTAACCTCCCCTAGATCATGTCAATGTGAGTCAGGAGAGAACAGGTCTTTCATTTTTCTTCCTCGGTAAGCTACCATATGCACCTCATCCCCCACTTAAGCTAAGAGATTGATGGCTAAATTGCTTAACCCTGGTGTTTTTAATTAATTAGGTCTACTTCATAGAAGGTTTAATACAGTAGTTTAATTTAGACTTTGCTCAGTGCATGATATAAAACCCAGATTTATTACTATTTTTTATCAATTTTTATTTTTATATGATTCCATCACATAAAAAGACTAGTGTATGTTATAGACTTTAAAAAGTGATTCCCTGTAGGTATTGTAAAGTACAGAGTCTATTATATGACAGTAGTGTGTTTATAGCTGAGTTTTGGTGCATTGTTCAGGAATCCCTTCAGAGATGACTTACAGAAAAAACATTTTATTCCATAAAATAGTAAGGGAATGAACCTGTTCTTTCTAAATATCTTCTTATAGTGCTTTTAGATAATACTAAAGTGTATGGGATAACCATTGCTTTGAGAAACTCAGCACTAAAAGGAAAAATACTTTGAATCTTCAGAGAAAAAAAAGGCACAATAGTTTGTTGATAGCTCTTTCATAAAAGACCTGCAGAGCTGTAATCTGGTGAAATTCACCATTACTCTTGGTTAATGAGCAATTTGTTAGTTAACAGATGTTGTTATTAACATGAGAGGTACCTGGTTTATAACAGCAATACTTCATCACGGTGTGGGGTGGCAGAATCATTCATAGGGGCCAGTGCAGTGGCATTGTGGCAACTGTAAGTGCTGCCATGTGGGAACACAAGGTGAAGGGGTCACATATCTATCCTGGTGCACGTGTTTCTGCTCCATTTTGGGGGATTCTGCTGCACTTCGTAAAATTGAAGCAAAAGTCACTTCAGAAGAAATGCAAGCAGAGACCAAAAGGAGATCATTTTAGTCAGATCATTTTGATTTTATCAGTCATATTCTGTTGTGTAACTCTGGCCCCATGAAAATGTGTAGAAGATCCTAAGATATTGAGATGACTCAGGAATGGAGGTCACACAAGGCCTTCCCCTATCCAACAGACAAATTGACAGATCCCTGTTTCTATAATGTGACACTGCCAGAGACTTCCAGAAAGCTGGAGAATGTTTCCCTTTTATGCAGCACTCGGTTTCCAGAACCTGTGTTTTCAGATGATTGTTTTTTGTGGAGAGCCACACAGCTTTGGCCCAGGTTTATTTCCCAGTATTCCAGCCATTAGGTAAGTACTCAAAATCTTAGTCCTCTCCCTTGAATTTTGTCCCAAGGAGCCCAGGCAGTTCACTTTTTTTTTTTCCTGAGGAAATAACAACAGAATATTGCTCTTATTTTCCCAGAGTGATAAAATACAAGGGCACTTATGAGTCTTATGAGGGAAACAGTAGAATGAACACCACAAGGGACTCTCACAGTGCCTCTCCTGCCCAGCTGCCAGCTCAAAGCAGGATCAGACCATGCCATGAGGAAATCCTACTAAATTAAACCAGCAAAACAAACAAGCAGCTTCTAAATATTAACCTGGCTTTCTAGATGAAGAATCTGAAAAATTTCAAGATTTTTATCCTAAGTTTAAGTCCTTCAAAGTGCACAGCCACTCCAAAACACAAGAAGTGGCCGGCCACACTTCATAAGAAAATAATGTCTTGACACTATCTGTAAACCCATTCAGAAAATTCTACCTAGGAAGACCCCAAAAAAGGAAACTGGGATACTTCACGTCACCAGATTTAAAATCATGACAGTAGCAAGCAGGCAGGAAGAATTCAGCTACACTTGATGCCTTTTGCTTCCAGTTCACCAAACATTTCTTCCTTCCTGTAAGTATCTGTCTGACCTGAGCAGGTCTTCAGCCAGACAATTCCTGAGTCAATCCTCTCAGCCCCTGCACAGGCTGCTCTAAAAGTGGTGGCAGCTTAAAGCAGATTATTGATAAGCTGAAGACATCAGAGCCCCTGGTATCAGCAGCACCCAGCAGCACTTCAGCAGCAGCTGCACAACAGATGAGGAGGGTTTGGAGAGAAGCCACTGCTCAGAATCACGTTCCTGGATTCTCCAGGAGAAAATCATGTAGCTGCTCAATGGTCAGTCTTTCCAGAAAAGACAGTGGATTCCAAGGATATGAAAGAGCGCCAGGTCTTCAAGTTAGCAGCCTAAGAGTATCCCTCTGGAAAGCAAGAAGAGTGGGGAAAGAAGTGCAGGTTTTATTTCTAACTCTTTTCTAGGGAGTGTCGACTCAAAGCAAGAACTTTCAGTATTTATCATGCAAATGCATTCAGGCAGGGCAGTTGACAATAAAGGCACAACAATACGTGATTTGACAAAAAGCTCTATTAGAAGGAGGAAAAAAGTGCAGGTTAAAAGGTAAGCTTGTGGCTTAGATCCAAATCAGCATATTGACTCAGCTTTACAGATCCCCAGCCCAAAATGAATTCCACACAATAACTAAGCAGTTGCCTTCCAAAGGTGTTAAGCCTATTTGCGCTGTGTTTGTTTTGGAATGGCCAATAAAACAGCTTTAGATGATGTCAAACAGTGCTTAGGCCCATACAGAGGGAGACAGCTGCTCAGATAAATACTCAAGCCCCAAACCATGTTCTGTTTTATAAGTCGTCAAAAGCTCTTTGAAAATCTGCTTGATACGTAGCTGGGAGCTAATGCGACTTCCTCACACCTGCCACAGCACTCAGGGCAGCTCAGGAGCAGGCAGTAAACTCCCCCACTGGTCTGAGCTTGTGCTATTGTTTCTTAGGAATATTATAGAGCCTTCTCTGTGTTTCTGAATAGCAAACTCCATATGACACAGCAGTCACAAGCATCTACCACCAAAGCTGCCCAAACTCACTTCCCATCATTTTACTTGAGACAAATGTTGTTGCCAGGCCAGCCCTTCACACAGTTCCTTCTCTCCCTTTTCTCCATTGCTCCCTTTGACCTGCAAATAAAACCCCTCAGACTTGAACTGTGCCTTTAGCTTTGGGTTTTCAGAAAAATGCAAACTGCATTTAAGGTATAACATATGAAAAGCACTGTGTTAGCTCTGAAGAGAGAATCATCCCAGTGGTTTTGGGATGAGAGAGGGCTCCAGTCCTTATCCATATTACACTGGTGTCAATTAGGAGCAATTCCATAAAAGCCAAGAAGGTAATCAGAGTAAAGACCTGAAGGTGCTCTGTGGTCCCACAGTCTCAGTGACCATATGCAGCCCTAAGTGGTTAAGAAAATGCTCCATGTGCCAAGCAAAACACAGGAGGTGCTTTAGAGTCTAACAGCACTTACATTTACAACCCTGAGCCCTGGTGTGGAATCAGTCACTAGCAGAAATAAGAACTCAGAGGGACAAGTCCTGGTGTCCTGTTTATCTTTGCTGTGAATCAGGAAAAGGGAGGGAGGGCAAGGAGCACGTTGCTGAATTGGTGTTGTGTTTCTGTCAGACAGGGCTGAGCCAGACATTAGTACCACCTATAGCAACATTCTCCTGGGCACAGAGGAGGAAAAAGTTGCCAAGAGATGTTTGAGAAAAAATATCTGTGGGTGGGCTTCCTGCAAATGCTTGATTCCATCACACCAACCTGAGTCCTTCTTTGGAAGACAAAGCTGCAATTCTGGGCATCACATACACAAATTTTGGTCCCATAGTGCTCTGTGTTGCTGGTTAGGACAGGTGGTTAATGGAACTTTTTACAGACTCATGTCCCTGCCTTCGCTTCAGGGGACTTGAACAAATGCTTCAAAAAAAAGCCCCAAAGCAGCAAAGTAGAAAAAATCAAAGGAAAAGACCAGTACATCCTTTGTCCATAGTGGTCTCTGTTCTGTGACTTATCCAAAGTGTGGATCAGAACTGCTAGGATTCCTCAGAGTTACTGAAAACCAACACAGTTACTTCCTTCTGAAATGTTGATGAGGAGTTGAAACTTTCAGAAAAGGTGAAAATTAAGGCAGATTGTTTGATGGCAATAAATGGTTTCTTCAATGCAACAGGATCATTTGCTTTTTAGAAAGAGGAAAGAAGGGACAGCATGGCCAACACCAATCAAACCATTCACAATGGCCATAAGAGATGGAGCTGAGGCCTTCAAGTACTACAAAGAAGCCAAGTAGGGTAAGGAGAAAGATGACAAGAAGTTGGATACAAGTGCAAAATTATTTCCTTTCCATTCAACATAATAATAGACCTACAGCTGACCTTGAAACTTCCAAAAGGTGCCCTTGTATTGAGGCCTGGAAACAGTAGAAACAGCAGAGGCCTTCTGATCTCTAGGAACTTCACTCACTCACTGAACTTTTGAGCTGTCATTTCCAATAAACTTGGCTACAGATGAACCAGAACTTTTTTTTTTTTAAAGGAAGACTATTCATAGTTTGAAAAAAGAATTGTGGGGATTTTTTTCCCTTTGTCGTTCCATTTGACGTCCAAAAAAACTACAATATCCTTGTGGAGTAGAAAGTGAAAGAGATGGAAGAGGAAAAGCAGTAAGAATAATGTTACAATGAAACCACAAGCAACAGAAGAGGAAATGTTAAAGACCCCAAATCCAAAGAGAAAAATCAAGCTAAGAGCATGTCTTTAAAGCAAGTGAGACCCAAATGTGCTTAGGGAAATTAAGTGATTCCCTATACAAGCCACTTTCTCATTTTAAAATGGGCTGATAATGATTAGCAACCAGCATATTAAATGAATATCTCTTTCTACTATCAAAAGTTTTAACTTGCCTGTACCAGACTTGACTCCTAAACCCAAGCAGTTCAGGAAGGTGACCTGAGATGACAGCAGAGGATGACACGCTATTGACTACAGTGAAGAAGTAGGAGGAACGATTGTGCCTATCAATTATTAAACAGAAAGAAAGGAAGGACCTGGTGAATAACTAATACATGGAAGGTTCCACCTCTGTGCTCCTCACAGACTTTGATAGCCTGGATTTATAAGAAGAGGAAGCTTTACTCTAGGAAAAAAGACTGAAGTGTTAAATGATCAAGTGGTTTCTCTTTAATTAAATAGTCATAAAAAACTTACTTTGCTGACAATCTGACGTAAAGCAATGTAATCTTTGGGGTACTAGGCAAATGTTCCCCACATTATTCAGATTGCAGAGCACAGGGTTAGACAGCAATTATGCTAAAGACTAAATCCCTGAGTCACTTAAAACCTCCACAAAATGCTTGGTGGCACTGTTAATGTAGCCAGTTAGGAAAATCTTGGCTGATGAATGAGAAGAGAAACAGAACAGCAATAAATTCTGATGTCTACTCTGTAGTCAATAGATTTGCCTTGTACTTTATTCAAGCTGGGTGCTTTTCACCTCGTGCAGACAAGCAAAGCAAAATTAAGGTTACATTTAAGTTCGTGTGAGCCAAAGCTTTCCAAAGCTTCCTGAACATTCCCTAGTTGTTCCCATGAGTTCTGTCCATGGATTTTCATTTTCAAGCAGAGAAGGATTGCAATTTTTAACTTGTTTCAATCGTGCTCCCACTTCCTGTCGTTCTGTGTGTACTCTGCATCTTGTATATTGACCTTTCTGATGTAGCAGAGATTTACAAGCAGAACTAGCCTGCTGAGGCCCTTTAGGTCCCAGAAATAGAAAGAACCTTGCCAGAGGTAGATGCATGCATGAAATGAGATAGCATATTCTACATCTGATAAAGCTTCCTTGGCTTAGCTGTCTGAAAATCATTACCTGCATCTATTTCTGTAACACGTATTGATCAAAAAAGTGCCTATTTCTTACTAGCTCTGAAACCCCAAAGTTTTAGCCTGATATGATCTGAACTGACATGTCTACCAAAATGGTGATATGCTACAAGAAAGGAAAAGAAAAAACCCTCCCTTAACTGATCCCTCTTAGAATAGGATAAGCAGCAAATGGCACCAAATCTATTTTCTTTAACTCCTGATCCACTTTTAAGAGTAGAAGTGTAATTTGCCTAATGACCTTTGTAACAGAGAAGTGAAAAAAAGGCTTCTAGGCCTTGTTACTATGAGAGTAATTCATAACAAATCCACTGGCTCCTGTGGCATTACCTCAGCCTTACACCACTGCATCCAGAACTCCCTCAGCATCTGTGGAATTGCAGCAGGTTTCCTTTGCTGCCTTACATCCAGTTCCCCCATAAATCTCAAGTTTCAGGTGGCTGGGAAGGAGGAAGTTTTGCTTTTCAAGTCTACATGGGCTGGCAGGGGTAGTTTTTGTAGAAGGCTGTTGATATTTGCACCCATCTCAGATCCACAGAAAACAGTAGCTCTAGCATGGGAAGGTCCAGACCTGTGGCTAATTTCTTTGATGGAAGAACTTTCAGCAGAGAATTTTGATCCAGAATAAGAAAAAGAAGTAAAATCAGGGCACTTGGGATGTTTTGCTCTGGCACATCCTTGGTTTTCAGTAACACAGAGAGTCACATTGAACGTTACAGAATTTAATGAGTTACCATCAACCTGCAAGGTGCTGAGCACTTCCAGCTCCTTTTACACGTGGTGGGAAGAGGGCAGCTTGCAGGATCAGGCCCTGTGGGTGTCAGAAACACCAAGGATCCCTTACAGCTCATGCACAAGCAGGAAAGATCCTCAATCACCCCAAAAATGAGAGCAAAGTCTGAGCGCAGGCACATTCAGGCACTGGCTCAGGGAGGCCTCACTGAACAGTTGGGGTTTAATAGGCTGGATATTGTCCCAGCATTTGGTATTCATAGATAATAATAGAGATTAGGTTTACTTAATGTATTTGCTATTTAGGCAGATGATTCATGTTAAGCCATAGGCATTCAGTGGCAAACATCATTAGTTGAAATTGTGTGAGAGAAAGGCCCAGGAAGAGGAGCTGCAATCTGGCCTCTATCACAAACAGCTGTGTTTCTAAATCACCATTTTCGGGTTGTTTCCTGTAGTTGTTGGTATATACTGTACACTGAAAATTAGGCCTCAAAAACACTTATTAAAAATTTATACAGCTTATGACAGGCTCTTTCAGAAACATAACCCTTAACTAATTCATGTTCACTTACCCTGCAGTTTTCTATTTATAATACTTTACAATTTCTGTGTATTTGTACTATAAATTATTCAGTAACATCAAGGTTTTTATTTTGATGAGAGAATTTTTGATGAATTTGACAGAGTAATTACTTCAAATCCTGTTCTGGATTGCTATGAAAATATTTAATTTTATTTACTCCAATAAATAATTAAAATGTGAGAGCAGCAAGCATACTTGCAGAGTCTTATAGCCTGTGACTTCTGTTTGCTTCTCCCTAATTAAAATAGCAATGTTTATGTGTGTACTGATTTAAAATAATAATAAATTACCAGCTGGGAAGGGACATCTAAAGGAGGAGGAAAAAGGCTCTTGTAGCAACAAGCACAATCTTAAACACAGGGAAAATATTCAGAAGAAATAAAAAGTTATCAACTCCCCAAGACTGTTAGAGAGGGGCACTAGGATCTCAACAAGGTACACGTTACAAAAATGAAGGTTATTCCTTTTGTGGATTCAAAGTCCAAGAAGGGGCATCTTTCAGGTACTCCCAGCTAATTCAGCAATATTAAATTATGCTTAGCTTGAACACAGGAACAGCTCCACTTATTTCAAGAACATTCATACTCAGATTTAAATTAAAGTATTGAAGCTCTGTTCTGGCAGCAGCCTAAACTTTCTGCTAAATCAAAGATTAAAATTATAATGTCTCTTAACTCTCTGAATTAATCCAAAACAAATATTCTGCTCCACTGATGGCAGCTCAGCTCACAGTGGTCACTGGTGTGGGCTGCAGGTCCTCTACTTCCTCCAAGGAATTTCCTTGTGTCAAATCTATTTCTCAGTCTCAGGTGATTTTACAGCTTTCACATTACAGGGTTCAAAGACAGAAAAGTAGAATGGGTAAAAAATTGAGGAAAAAAAGAAAAGCCTGAACTCTCAGAACCTCTTAAGTATTTTACAGGTCACAAACAGGCACATATTAAAAGTTTCTGATTACATCAAGCATGGAGGTACACAGTCATTATCATATAATAACCTCACCAGTTGGCTTCTATTTACATTCAAACTTATTATTATTGCTTAATATTGCTTACTATTGCCAGGTCCAATGGTGATTTGGTTACCCCACAGGCTGATCACACAAAAAACCCAACATTCCTTGAGGAGCTGTTTGTGTTTCACAGGGTAAGGGTGAAGTGGAGATGGGACACTGAACAAACAGCTGCAAGTAGGTAGAGTTTGCTTTCTTTCTAAACTATTTGCATGGCTGAAAGAGGTAAATTCCAGCTGATCCTAGCTGGCAGTGGTGGATGGAGATTTTTGGTGCTTTACTCACAGGTAAGAAACAAGTAAGAGTTGTCAAGATGTGGCTGAGTCACAGCTGGGCTGGGCACTTTGCCAGAATAATGCAAACTGGACAGGTGAGACCTCAGTCCAGTCTCCCCTGGAGAGGGGTTCACAGCTCCCCAAAACACCAACAGCCTTGAAACAAATTGGTGCCAGCATTAGCAGAGAGGATGCAATCTGAATATTCCTAGGGCTGGCGATCTGAATGGCAAAGCCTTTGGCACCTACCATGACACCCAGTTACTGTTACCTCAGCAGGGTCCACCTGTGTATCTGAGACATTAATTCCTCCATCCTCAAGTACATTCTCATGACACAAATAATTTGCAGGCTAAGCACCACAGGAGGAGATTTTAATCCCAAACATAGGCCATGGCACACAGCAGAGGGCTCTGGGTGCAGTGCTACACCACGGGAACTCACTCCCAGCTCCTGTAGAGCTTGGTCACTCTCTCCCTCACAGCAACCACACACACATGGACACACATGGGAAAAAACATCCTGTGATTCCATGGTGAGCTCAGATGTGACTGGAAGTCGTGGCAGGTAATAAATCCTCGCTGCTGGGATCAGGTTGGATTGCAGGCTGGTGAGTTAATCCAACAGCACACCCTAATAACCCGACTTTCATCTTGCTGCACAAGCAATTTCTGTGCAATGTGCCATATTTCTGTGGCAGTGCCTCAAGCTGCAAGGAGTAACACGTTCTGTCACAGGCTGTTGTAAACACTCGGGCTGCTCGGCGTGTACTGTGCACGATTCATCTGAGCAGAGACCTAAAATCTTACACCTGACTGTTCTGCTCACTATCAAGCCTAAATAAAGCCTCAATGGCAGAAGCAGGCAGGGAACACAAACCAGTTGTGACTGGTGCTCAGAGCTGAATGCTGAGGAGCAGAGGACGTGGTGGGGTTTCTGTGCTTTTTGTAGACAGTGGAAGCATTGAGGGATGGTAAAGCCCAGGGAGGTGCTGAACACCTCAACCAAGCACTGCCAGGCAATTCCAGAGGAGGAACTGGAGCTCGTCCTTTCTGGGACTAAACTCCTGGAGATGGCTTGAGGCACAACGTGATTTTCAGCTGAAGGAGGTCTGGGAGCTAAAAGGAGCACAGGAGGCCCATTCGACTTCTATTCCTGGCCCTCCTATTGATTCGTTTGTAACCTCAGGAGAGTCCTGTCTGGGCCAAAATGTTCTCAGATTGGAAGCCAAAAGTTAATTTAAGATAATTCAGCTGTCAAATAAGCATTTGGATTTTCATATATGATAATATCAAAGAATGGCAGAAGAATGTGATAGAATGCCCTGCTTTGGTAACATTTTACTTGCAGTCCTACAAAGACATGAATTTATGGAACAGAAGCCTCTGTGACATGTAAAACAACATTTGGCATCTGTTTTTCCCTTCATCTTTCCCCCTTAATTTTTTTTTTTTATTTTAAATGTGTGCAGCAAACACCAAAGATTTTATTTTTCCTTTTTAATGGAGCGATTGTTATTGACTACCTGATGCCTGTGTTCACAGGGTAGGAAAATAACCCAATAAAACCTACTGAACCTAAAAATAAAGAACCCAAAACAACAACAGGAGCTCTCTGTATCAGGTGCAGCTGGAGGAAAGGAACTGCAGTTTGTGCAGTCTATTGCACATAAGGAAATACGATGCTCTGGTGGGTCTGTCCATATCCCACTAAACAAGGGACCTGGGACACGCTGCCTGCTTGTCTCACCTCTGCTCTGGGCTACCCCATGCAAGGGAATGATTGAACTTACTCAAAGATTTTTGAGTTCCTTAGCTCTCATTAGTTTTCAGAGGGTTTGACTTCGCTTTTTTTCCAAAGGGCCCCTGTCTCAGTCTAAGTCTGTGACAATGTGAAAAACAAGTTCCAGCACCAAAGTCATTTGAAAAGTCTTGACCAAGCTGCAGGAACACCAGTGGATTAAACAGGGCTTGAAAATTTACTTTGAAAGCTTGAAATGTTTATGAAGCTCAAAAATCACGTAGTTTAAAAAATGCTCCTTAGTATCAAGCCCTGTCTATTATATTAAAAACCTATACTAATAAAACCTTAGCTGCAACAGGCCCAAGACCTAATTTACATTTGAAATTGCTTTTCACTGCATTTAAGTCTCTTGTCTCCTTTGCCAGTGTGTTATTACTATTTGCAAATCATTAAATTCTGACTGCAAGGGAAGCAGGCGTGCAGAGTGTAACTTCTATTTCAACTCTAGTCCCTTTTTGTTCCTCCTTTGAGAATGAGGGCATTAACTACACCTGGACATAAATAGTGCTGGAGTTTTACCACCAAAAAAAACTAAAGATGATTTTAACTTGTGTAAAAAAACAGGAAAAAAGAGTCCTTCCTTCAGAAACTTCTTGGGTGGGAAGTGACATCAGTCACACCACAAGGACAGGAGGAGCGAGCACATTTTATTGGAAAATAAAGATGTGAGTACATCTACGATGATGAATATAAAATGCCTCTTTTGGATTTAATTAGGAGTCACCTTTTCAGGGCACTTCTTTGTACCTGAGTTTTCACACAGCAAAGCATATGGCAAAAGAGCAGGAAGTGGGGATTAAGGTACATTTTAAAGGGCAGCATGTTCAGCCAGATGGCCTGCTCCCTGCCCCTCAAGATCTGCATGCTTTTTCCCCCTCCAGAGTTATTTTGATTGAATTCTGCCCCGAATAAAAAAATTAGAAAGCTCATATTTTATGCTATTTTAATGCATACTTCTCTGTCCATGTCACACACTTCCCTGTGCACAGGCTTTTTAAGCAGAAATCATGGCATAAAGGTGGGCAAGGATCCTTCTGGCTTTGAGGGCAACAGGACCTCAAAACTTAAGAGTCTTTTCCAGGAGCACTCCATGCCTTTCCCTCCTGCTCTAAGCAGCAGCAGTAGCACCATGATGCCATTATATCCATGGTGACAACACCAAGGGAGGGCAACAAGGGGCTGGAGCTGGTGAAGTGCAGCATAAGTCTCTGAATTCCAGACCTGGAGTTTCCAGAAACTTTGAATTGTGGTACAAATCTGAAGGGATTTTTCTCCTTCACTCTGCTGCTGAAGCTGCATTTCTGTTCCTCTTTACTGGCCCCCAACAATGCAAAAGACTCTGCCCACTCAACAAGCTGCTCAGAACCAGGAATTGCCATGGCCAAGCCATCACTGATGGCACCCCTGAGTGATCAGAAAGATATAAAGATGGGACAAAAGAACCATTGCTTGCTGAAAGAGGAGAAATATATGGCAACCAAACAGTCTGGATGCTCTCAAGAGAGTGCAGCCAGAGAAGAAATCTAGCTCACACAGTTGCTATGTCAAGGCACTTAAAACTGTCCACCATTCCTTTTAAAAGCCAAGACATAAACATGAGGAAAAAAATCCTCCAGAACTATGATACCTATGGTGAAACTAATTGTCAGCAGAGAAGATAACAGAGAAAATTTGGGAAGAGGAAAAGAAAAGGAGCCCACATTAGGTGGTGAGGTTTTTTCCTTAGACCTCTTTTCAGGGGTCTGGCTGACAAATGCATCACCATGGCAAGGACGAGGCACTGGTGCTGCTGAACAGCTTTCAGCAGCCAGGTGAACTGGTGCAATTTCATTGAACCATTAACCAGGCAGGTACCCAGGTCACCAGAAAGCAAAGGAGGCCCCAACCTTCCCGTCACACTGCACTGGAGCTGCTCTGGAGCCTTTGTACAGGTGGAGAGAGGCAGATGGAGCAATTCAAACCTCTCTAGTGCCCAGCAGCAGCCCAGGGCAGCAGGGAATGAAACAGAGAAATCCCCACGCCCAGTAATGCACACATCCCAGCTGTTGTTATATATACCTGTGCCTCTGTATACACACACACACACTTATGTACATCAGAAAATACAAAGCAAGCAAGCAAGCCCATTTTAAGTGAAATATGCTATTTTTATGGCATAAAGAAAACTGTAATGATGATTACACTTCCTCAGTGGAAGCCTTCATGAATACAATGCAAATTGTGTGACACAAATGCAAGGATAAGGCTTCAAAATTCTGACAAATAGCTACTGAAGAAATTTGGATGAGACATCGAGGAAGGAGTAATGGGGAACTTCTTGTGGCTGGAGCTGGACAGTGTGTAATGTGCAAAATTCATTATCTTAAACTTTTGGCTATGATGTGTAATTGTTAACCTCTGCTGTTAGTTCAAGGCTCCTTTCAGTAAAATATATGGGCTGCCATCAAAGCTGATTTGGATTAGAAGGCAAGCATGTGCCCTCACTTTTAGGTTATATTAATACACCAAAATCAATAACATGCCATGGCTTTCAGAAGAAGTAATAAAACACCCTAAAATATTCCCAGAATACTTCTATAAATTATTTGCTCAATGTATTTATGTTAAAAAGGTTGTCAGATACAGTGCTCTGAAAGACTCCAAAATTACAAGTCATCGTATTTGTATTTGATAAACCCCCTGCTGTTTTGGGTCAAAGAGGGCTCCAGAATGGTGGGGGAAAAAATCATTATTTTGCCTAATAAATAAATTACTTGCCTATATTTCATGTATCACTAAAGCCTGCCAGTATCGAGAGCTTAAATAATAAATAGCAAATAGCTCCATTCATTTATTAATAATAATGCATCTTTTCTTCCTCTTACCATATTTGAGGGCAATGGATTGAACAGTAGTGAGGTGGAAGGACAAATAGTCAGGCCACTGGGAACATTTAAAATTTTCCAGTTTAAGGTGAACTTGTCAGCACTGACAGCCCTTTTTCCCTTCATTTGCTGCCAGTGGCAGGAGCTTTTGGGCTTCAAAAATGTAAAACCCCTTGGAAATCTGATTAGTTAATGGAGTTTGTCCGTGTGAGTGTATCTGGAATGAAACCCCATTTTCAATTAGTTATCACAATACCTGTCCAGCAGAGCATGGAGGGCCCTCACTGCCCTTGGCAGGTTTAATGTTTGAGACACCCCTGGTGGGGCAGCCCCATCCTGGGCTGTGCAGGTGCAAAGGCATTGGGCAAGGAAGGTGCAACAAGTAGGAGGCTGATCCAGGTACACATCTCTCTTACCTTCAACAAACCAAAGAGATGTTTTATTTGTGGCTGTTCTCAGCACAAGCTGTTCATTCCTTTCCTGACATAATCCACATCTATGTCAACCTGACTGGTTTTTACAGTCATTCCCTTTCATGGCTCTTTGATTTAAATGAAAATACACACACGCAGTTTGCTAGAGAGGTGTGGGTTTCTCAAGCTCTGAAAGCACCAAATGCCCTTCTCCCAAGAGCAGGATATTGCAGCTGCCAGTGCAAGGAGTGGCTTGAGTGTGTACACGAGTCTAAAAGTTCCTGTCATCACCAGCCTGTAGGGATAAGGGGATGAGCACAGATTTCAATGCCTCAATGCAACATCCTCCATGGAGAGTTAAGAGAACTCAAGCAAAGGCACACAGATGATCACACTCACCACTGTTCCTCCAGAGAAAAAGAGAGCTGGAAACTCTGTATTCATGTAGGTCATGGCATCATCAGGCCTGGTGATGGAAAACGAACTCCTTTATTTGTCTAAACACCCAGTGGGATGGACAGGCTGCAAGCAGCCTCATAATGACCACAAAGTGACCTTTGTCACCTAACTAGAGGGCTACTCTTTCTTCAGGGTCAGGAAGAAAGCACTTTGAATTTTCAGTATCCTTTGAACAACACACACCCATTTCTGACAAAATAAAAGGCCAGGAAAAGAGAAAATTCTCTCACCTGCTACCACGTGCATCAGACCATACCAAAATCTGGAAGCTCACAGCCTTGGATAAGAGGGGCTACCAGCATTTCAGTTGTCACTTTTAAGAAAATAAAGTATGGTGGCACTCAGTGAGGATGCAGACTCTTCAAGAATGTGCCCTGCTACCCTCCAAAGGAATTTAATCACACAACCAGCTCCACTTCCAACTGCCTACAAAGTGCTTGTGTTTAAAGCAGAGTATTTCTTACAGTCTTACCCACTGTGAAGTGCAGTTATGTTTTTCTACAAGATTTAGCTACAGGGCAAAAGGCTTCTAAAAATACAGATGTGAGATTCGGTGTGATACTGCTGACCCAGTCTAATAGGACCCTTGATAGCCAGATGAGTTGGGTCACATCCTACCTCTTGTTTCCTTAAGCCTCAAGTGCCACTGGCTCTTTTTAGACCTAAATAAATTGCTTCTTTTCTTTTGGCTACTCCTTAAGCTACCCTAGGCACCAAGCAAGGAAAGTAAACACATGGCAAAGGCACAATAGGCAGAACGGACTTGATCTTTGTTTAAAGCACAGGGTCAGCTCCTCGCTGTGAGCAGATTTTCCTCTTTGGAAACAGGTTCATGTTTATGTTTTAAGTTCCAGCAACATGCTCTGGATTTTCAACATGTGCAGCACATCTGCTCCAGCCTAGATTTATGAACAAATCTGCATATAATTGTGCTGGGCTAGGGTGCTGTTGTTGTTGTGTTCCTCCAACCCCCACTTTTACCCACCCTTTAAATAAAATGGTTTTGTCCAGGGCTGTATAAACCCCCTGATTCCAAGCCATATAATTTTATGGACAGGGAAAAAAAAAAAGTTCTTTTGTATTGCACCTGAGCTCATTAAAACCCCCAAATTCCATAATTTTACACTACCATGTGCTGCATATCGTATTTAGTACCTAACACAGTAATTGCTTACAGTCCTCAGAGTGAGTGCACATAAGGTGGAGAAATGATGGAACAGGTGGGAGAGCCACCCTGCGCTTGGCAATCACAGGTTTATGTCCCTGCCCAGCTGACACGGAGCTGTGTGGGTGAATGGTTCAAAAGTCTGGAATTAAGGTCCTTTGTCAGCCCTGTGCTGGGTGCCAAGGCCCAGGCATCAGCTCCCAGTGAATGCTGTGGCTTCTGTACCAGACAAGACAAATAAGTCTGTGGGATACAGATTGGGAAGAGGGAGAAGCCAAGGATAAGGGGTTCAAGGTGAAAAGCCCAAGATGCCACAGGGACCAGCAGCTTAAACAACTTAACTGGACACCCCAAGGGAAAATAATCCTGGAAAAACTCAAGAGAAAGTGAGCAGCCCAAGAGCTCTTCTGTGGCAACGTTCAAGATTCCCTAATTTTTTTCTTGAAAATCATCCAAAACCTTTTGTGTGTCTTTGCAAAGAAAATTGTGTCAAAGCAGCTGTTTATAAATATAAAAGGGTTTGCACACTCCTGGTCTGTGGGCAAAGATTCTCTGAAACTGCTTTTGCCACAATGTCTTGGCTACATGAAGATCTTCTGGGGTGTGAAGAGGAGAGGAAGGTGCAGGCAGATTTATTGTGTGGTCACACACACTCTATCCTGCTGACTGTACCCTTTGGACACCAAATTCCCCTCACTTGGCACTGAGGGCTTGCTCAAGGGATCCAGTCACAAAGGTCACTGTGCTCAGTGCTCCAAGGACACATCCCAGTGATGTTTGTCTCAGACCATGGACTACCTGCCCTGATGTCTCAGGACAGACTTAGGTCTCCAGCCTGCAAGAGAGAGAGGTTTTTATAAAAACTCTCCATGGGTTGCTCAAGGGCACTTAGAAAAAGTGTAGCAGAGCAACTCGTTTTGGCCTTTAGTTCCCAAGTCCCGCCCGTGTGCCCTAATCACAGCTGGTATCAGAGCTGCTGATAAGCTCTGAGTTATTTCCTTGGGCCTGGAACTGCAAGTGTGCTCTGCTTGAGATTCTCCAATGTGTTATCTGCAGCCTCTTGGATAGTTAAGATTAGGTAGCCAGAAAAAGGCAGAGAATAAGACACTGCAAAAAAAAATTGTGAGCAGGGGCTGATTGAAACAGGCATGTGCCAATGTACCCCTCCAGAGACAGTGAATGCTTATGGGTTGTGTTTAGTAGCCTGATTTCTTAAGGAAGCAAAAAAAACCAAAACAAAACAAAAACAAAAATCTCCTGAAATCATTTAAACAAAAAAGTAGGTTTTGCAACGGTCAGAGAAGACTAATATTTTGGTAACACGCGCTCAGCCTTAAATGGTGGGAAAGGTGGAAGGCTCTAACCTTGACATTAGGAAACTTCTGACATTTAGAGTTTCAAAAGTCTCTCAGCTAGGAACAACTTGTTTCCTTTTTTGTTGTTTTTTTTTTTTTTTTACTGTAGTCCCTCCTCATTTAAAACATATAATGAATGTGAACAGTCATCAGTCTGTAAATACTGGGTTTAAGTTCACTAGAGCTTTGTTGAGATATCCCTCCTAGGTAACAAGTCTGTGGCTCATTAGTCCCTCATTAGCAAGATAGAAATAAAGACGAAAAAGGAAAAAAAAAAACCTTTCTCCAAAGATATTGTTGCAGTCTAATTGCCTGCAAGGAATTCTTAATAATGTTTACTAATGCCTTTTCAGCATTGCCAATTTTATAATGTTCCAGATGTGACGTTGCTGTTCCCTGCTGTGATATTACCAGGTCTGCTAAGGCACTACTAAGTTTGCAAAGATTTTAGCCCCATCTTATGTCACTGCCTTGAAACAACATCCGTTGGGGCTTTCCAGCATCATATTTGTACTTTTGAAAAAAACAATCAGAAAAACCCTCTCTGATCCACTGTTTGTACAGAACTGAGTAAATTCAATCCCAACCCGCACTGGCTGGAGCCAACAGCCCTGGGCATCACAGCACTATCAGATACTCACAGTTCAGCCACATTTGCTTTTCTTTTTAGTTGTTTTTCTTTTAATATATTGGTTTAGGCTTTCTGACATTAATTGGTTCCTTATTTGTAGAGAAGTATCTTTCGTTTGGGATATGATTTTATATTGTAAGCAGCATTTGGAGTATAAAACAAGCAGATGTTTGTAAGGATCTGAAAGAAAAGCTCACAGCATCCCTGTGTTATACTTTACAGCCAAGCAAAGGAACAAAGCAAATATGCAATTTTGAAACAAATGAGCTTTTAACCTAATTTTCTCTGAAGTTTCTTGGTGTTCTTGGGAACAAGCAGGCTCTCCACCTGAGTCAGATTTGTATGCCACTGGGAATATGCAAATAAATATCTTTTTTGGCTGAATTTACTAAGGAAAGAAAGCTTATGAGATCATCATGTTTGTCATTCTTCCCATCTGACAACTCGTGTACCTGCTGAACAACTCCAGCCAAACTGAAAATAGGGTGGAATTCTCCACGATTTCAAATTCCTAGAAAGAACTTCATAGAGCAAAGAGGCAATATTAATGCTTCTAGGATGTGTGTGTGGTATGAGCAATCTGTCAAGGAGGAATCATACAATCATTAAGGCTGGAAAAGAACTCCAAGATCATCGAGCCCACCCTGTGACCCTTCCCCACCTTGACAACCAGCCCAGGGCACTGAGTGCCACATCCTGTCATTTATTGAACACTTCCAGGGATGGTGACTCCACCACCTCCCTGGGAAGCCCCTTCCAATGCTTAACAATCCTTTCAGTGAAAAAAATTCCTCCTGATATCCAATCTGAACCTCTTCTGGCGCAGTTTGAGGCCATTTCCTCTTGTCCTGTCACTAACTGCCTGGGACAAGAGGCTGGCATCCACCTCCTTTTCTCCAGGCTGAACATCCCCAGCTCCCTCAGCTGCTCCTCATAGGAATTGATCCCTTCACCAGCTTCATTGCTGTTATCCACATTAATATATGTGCCCTTCTCTGGACACAAGGAAGGGAGCTCCATATCAGAAAGAAGTAGCAAAAAACCCCAATCACAGGGACAGAAAACCCCTTTGTGACACAAAATTCATAAAGTACCATCTTTTCTTTCTGATTTTCACCAGGGACCAAGTTGGGTTTCTGATTTTTTTTAAATTCTGTTTTCCCCCATGGGCTGGGTTGCTTATCCTCACAGTTCCCAGGCTCTGGAATGTTCTTCAGTGCCGTGTTGGACATAATCTCCATGGCCACATCTTCAGAGCTGGCTGTACCTGCTGGCACTCTCCAGCCTGTCTCTGTCGAAATGATCCAGATGAGCTACACTTTTCCTAACAGTTTGGAGAAGGAGCAACCAGGATCATTTCATCAGAATTGGGTTAGGGAGGTATTCCAGCAGATTTAAGGGATTTGGATTCAGGGCAATGAGTAACACCTGTGTAGCAGCCTCAGCTCTAGCTGAAATGGTAATTATGGCCATAGCCTAATGCACAATGTCAGGATCAAAGTAAGGTCTAATTGTGAAGGAGGGAGCGAGGGAGAAGAGAATCTCTTGTAGTTCACGGTTCTATGACACCAAACCCTAAAACATCAGCAGGAACAATCTGCTTCCTGTCTATCTGTCCACCTGTTCATCCAAAAAGCTTATGTAAAAAAAATTATATACAGGAGTATTGTGACCTGATTCACTACTTAAGGGATGCAAAACTCATTTCTTTGTCTTAATTTATCACTCTGCTCCTAAAATCTTGGCTCTGTCAATAAATGCTAAGCTCCTTATGCCAGTCAGACCATGGTAATACTGTCCATGAGGGCACCCTGTACTCTCCTCTCTTCCCACATGCACACAAGGGGGACATGCAGCAGTCTGGTCGCCTTGGCTGGTGATGCTCAAAGCTCCTGCTTCCAACTCTGAAGGTCCCCAGTTCATTTTCCCAGTATGTCAGTTAAGACGGTGGTCCTCACATTTGCACTCTTTAATAGTTCCAAGCTGACATCACATTCCCCTCTATTTACTCTTTTTCCAAGTAATAAAGATATCCTTAGCCTTAATCACTCTTCAGCCAAGGTTTCTTCAAGCAGACCCAAATCAAGTGATCAGTGGAGCCAGTGGGAATCTTTCTGCAGACTCCAGCCGACTCAGGATCATAAAGTCCTGAACCCACGAACATCTGCAAGATCTGGAGGCATTCCAATATGGATTCAGATTGGACATCAGCCACTCAGGCCCATCTAAATTCATAAATCAACATACCCGACTGACTTTCTCTTCTCTGGATCCCCTCCAGTTTGTTAATACGGTTCTGTTAACGAGGTGCTTAGAACTAAGCACAATATCCCCAGTGCAGCCACATGAGAGCTGTTACATTCCTACTTCATAATGTTATGTCTCCACATCTCCCAGCCAGAACTGCACTGACTTCACCAGCTACCATGTTTTGTTGCAGCCTCGAAACCCTTGCCCTGTCACTCTCATTCATTGGGAGCTGCTCTTTGCTCCACAGGTAATCGTGGCACAGTCAGCAGGACTCCTCACTCAGGACTGGCAATGCAAGCAAGGAAAGCAGAAACTGATCCCAGGGAAAGAATTCCTATCTAGATTTTTTGAACTGATAAACTGAGACAGCAGAATAATTGTAACAATGCCATCCTGCTGCTTTCCTGAGCAATAATCTATTTTCCTCATTGGGATAAATGATTTGGCCATCAGTCTCCCGGTTTAGCCATTTGGGAACTGGATTATTGCTTCATAAACTGTGCAACACACTCCTATTACTGTTTAATTGCATTGGGCAGAGAAAGGGGGAAAAAGATTTTGCAATTTCTAATGGAAATCTCCCAGAAGCACTCTCTTTCTGTGTTACTTTCCTCAATAGTTAAGACAGGGAACTGCATTCCAATCCAAAATTTTCCTCTGAATAAAGAATATAATTTCTCTTTATACACTTCTGCCAGCACAGCTCCTCTTTGCAGCACACTGCTCCTTCCCTGGACCTGGATGCTCAGTGCTCCTTACCACCTCCTGTAGTGAGATTACCCTTCCTCCTAGGCAAACATTTGCTGTAAAACCTCAGCCATATATTCTAGTGTGAGTTTACATCTTGATTTCCTACCACTGGCAGCAGAAGCTATGCTTGAAGCTCTTCATTCTTTCCATCCCTTTTTTCTTTTTTTTTTTGTTGTTGCCTGCAAGCTTTTCAGAGCAGTCACTGCCTCCTGTTCCACAGGGAACCTCCATCCAGCTCTGCAGTGGCTGCAGTTCTGGAATTGAGACATGTCCTGTCTCCCAAAGCAAGAGCTGTAACTGAGAGGGAGGAAAGGGCTTGGTCTGCAATTTTTTCATTCTTAAATAGTGCAGCATTCACTCCTGTCTCTAGCATGTTTTCCAACACTAATCTCCTCCTCTGACACAGAGAAGTCAAGATGGGTTCAAAGAAGCTCTGTTCAGTTGTTTGAGAAAAGGCTGAGTCCCTAATTTCTAATTATCTAATGCTGACACTTGTTTCCCTTTAGGAAACTTGGGCAAATATCTTTTAATAATATTTCTTTCTAAGTCCAGGAGGTGGTTGAAGTGTTTTCATCAGAATGGTTCTCAGGAAAAATACCTTTTCAACAAACATGGAAATTTTTGCTAGCCAAAGCATTTAACCTGGTTAGTGCTTTTTACAGACTTTATGAAAACTCAACAAAGGAAATGAACAGGGACTTTCTTGCTGAAATGTTTTCCCTTACAATATTCAGTGTTTGCTTTTCAAAATGTGGCTTTGTAATAAGTCTGAAAACCTGGACCAAAAGATACAATTTAAGATTTCAATCACTGTAATTTTCATAGGAAATATGAAACAAATAAAAAACAAAGTTAAGAAACTTCTTGGAACACAAATATTAAAGGAATTTGGTAGAATGAAATGCCAGTGTTTTGGTAGCAATGCTATTTTTTATTTCTGTGAGAAAAAAAAATGGGAACTTCCTGGGCTTACTGCGTCCTGGACAAGCCTGAGAAGCTGCAAGCCAACTTCTCCCTTAAGCACTGCCATGTGTTCTCCCACACTGCTCCACCCACTTGTGCCAAAGCCCTGTTCAATACCTATCCTCTGGCAACCCATGGCTGATATTTCCTGGAGCTCAGTGCTTACAGACTGCTCCCATTGCTGTCCATCCCTGCAGCAGCCAGCTGACCTTTCTGTCAAACACTGCAGGAAGTTTTCTCCAAAGCACATCTGCCCAATTTGTGCAATTCATCCATTGCTGTGGGGTTCTCCCATGGCCCATGGGCTCTCTGGGCTGGACCTTCTGCAGCACCTGGCCAGGGAGCTCCTGTCCCCACAGGGCTGCAGGCCTCACCTGGGATTCCCAGGTGCTCTTCTAATATTAATTAAAAAACAAACAAAGAGGGTGAATCAGTGACAATGTAGAGCTTGAGCAGAGGATTGGAGACTATTCATATTCTGATTTTCAAAGCTGGTAGTTCCTTTCTACAGGATATCAAGCTGTTATCACGAAGGAAGGAGGAATATCTACAAAGGAAGGGGGAATATTTGGCACTGGAATTAATTACTGATTAGTAGGTGTTGAATTTAACATGCTGCTCTGCATGTCCTAGTACAGGAGGCAGTTACAGTGAGATATTGAAGGAAAATTACCTCCTTGAACTCAAATAAATAGAGAGGTGAAGGGAAAATAAGGTGAAGAGGATCTACTGCATTGACATAAAGATCAGCTTGAGGAAAAAAATCCTCCAGCACACAGTGTCTTTAATCATAGATAAGGCTGGACTGAATGATCCTGGAGGCCTTTACAGCCTAAATGATTGTGTGCTGACGGGGGAAAGCTGATGCCTCTAGAGGAAGGCTGAGTTGCTGGCTGTAGAGCCCCCTGTGGCAGCAGGGCTCTCCCAGAGGTTCAGCTCCCTGGGACACCAAAGCTGGCTGGCAGGACGTCCGGCCAGCAAGGAAACACCCTGGGATTTTTACCAGGAGGTCACGGGGGTGATGGCTGGGCCAGCAGCAGGTCGGATGAAAGGCTTGGCAGGCCAAACTATCAGACATGGTTTCCTCCTGTGAAATTGCAGCTGGAGCTCCCCTGTCAGGCTCTCCTCACCCCATTCCTGGGGCACACACTCTCCTGCCTCCCCGGGGACCACACGCTGCTCACCCAGAGCCCAGCACCAATGGCCAAGTGACTTCAGCAGGGCAGGGAGCCCCTAAAACACACAGCCAGAGCCACAGCACTGAGCCTGACCCACAGCCACATTCCTGAATCATGGAGGACACACGAAACTAACAGTGGGCTTGGCTTTTTCACTACTGCTGCCACTATGAGACCTTGACATGGTGTCACTGCTTGAAGACAGCCTGGAGGGGAAAAAACTCCTGTGGAATCACAGGCTTCAAAGAACTGATTCTAATAATTGTGTTACTTGGTTTCCTGAAGGAAGAGAAATATGAGAAGTGGATTTCATAATTGTAACAGCCTGAAAGTATACTAGAAATTCAACATTTATAATACCAAGTTAAGCTCACCCCAAGATCAAAGATTAAAAATTGGCTACATTTCTACAAGTATGAAATGTACCAATTAGGTAGTGCAAGTCCATGTCAGAAGATGTGAATCTGGTGCCTTTCTTAGTTGCTGACTTCCTGAAGAACTTTGGAAAACTCATACTGGACATAAATTTCATAGGGGTTTTTGTAAGGCAATATTTAACTCCACCTGAAAATTAGGCTCTGGAAATTGTTTTTTCAAACTCTAGTCCATAGAAAGACATCAACATGTAAATTTTCCTTAGGAACCAAATAAAAATTAGAGTTCTGGATATCTTTGTGTATGTAGCCCTCACTATTTCTGTAGCCTTAATTCCCTGTGTCTTAAGTACAAACACCAGAGTTTATCTGACTGGAGTGGACTCAAGAATTTTAAAGTAATTATGAAGCACATATAGTAGTGTGGAAACAGAAAATAGTTTCTGTTGCAGCAGTGCTGGAAGAAGCCCCAGTTCAGGACCATAAGAGAAAGAAGCAGAAATAACACATATGCATATGGCAGGACAATTCACAGGTGCCAGTTGAACCCATCAGATAAAGGGTGCTGTACATTTTGCAATATTCAGTTTTCCCATTGACATTGTATCAGCCTTGGCTGTAGCTAGGAATGAAGCAAAGGATGCTATTTACCCCAAGTAAGATCTAAGATGGTTAGAAATTAAATATTTCAATATTTCTTCCTGAATAGTGCATTTAAAAAAAAACCCTTTACATACACAAAACATGAAAATTGAACATTTGTGTTCTTTCATAAGACATATGCTGCTTTCCAGCCATTCAGGTTTTGTCTTCACCAATATTTATAGGGAACTTTGAGGTCATCTTGCAGCCATGTGCACTTTCATCATTTTTCTCATCTGTGGAATAGCTCACAGCCTCTGCCAAAATCATTCTCTTGGTGTTTCTTGTCTACAGATCAGGGCTGTTTTGGATACAGGTTTTTGAGCTACTTTTAGGCACACCTTGATGGGATTTCTGCTATCACACTTGGACATGCCCCAGGCCAAGAGATGAAATGGAAGCAGCATGGGGCAGAAATTTAACAGAATTGCCATGAACCTGCCTGAAAAGAGTAACCATCTTCCCAAGGATAATTTTACAGTGGGTCTCAACTGTTAATTTAGGACTGAAGCTGTGCTGATTGACTAAATAAGCAAATACCAAAATCTCAATTTTGGAATAAGTGATTGCAAGAGGCAGGTCTCATGTGCTTCCACTGGGTCAGAGACATTTGCTGCCAGATCTTGCCCACACACCAACCCTAAATGAATGTTTCTCACATAACTTCAGTCTTGACTGACTTATAGTCTACAACATTTTAATATTTTGATTGCTGGACAGTTGCAACAATTCACAGTGGACAAACAGCTGAGCAAAGCGTGTCTACAATAATTACATCAATATCCCTTAACTGCCCTAGCAAAGGAGGCAGTTACAATGAGATATTGAAGGAAAACTATCTACTTGAACTTAAGCAAATAGAGTTGAAGAGAAAATAAGGTGAAGAGAATCTACTGCATTGACATAAAGATCAGACTTGGAAAAAGAAAACTCCAATATATTAATTTATTTCTTTCTTCTGAAAGAATCCACTTTAAAAACCTATATCCTACACTAAAAATAATGAAGAGGAAAATCCACTTCACTCTTCTGCCATTAAGGAAACAGTTAATGGGTTCAGCAAAAGGTGGCAGCTTGAGACCTGTGGAGCTCTGTTTGCTTTGTCAGTGACTGAGAGCGTCCCTCTCAATTTGTTGTACAAATTGTTTTTTCGAAGATAAAATACTTCTCTTTCCACTCTTACAAATGTTGCTCCAGTAGTAGAGATTACCCAAAAAAATGTGCTGGATGCATTAGAAATTGCAGCCCCAGGAAAACAGCCCTTGATAGAGCAGATTTTCTCTCTGACTGCTGAGTTTCCCACGCTTCCCAGCCAGACTCTGCTGGCCGGGGCTCAGAGGCTGAGCCTTGCTGTGAAAATGCAGGAAGCTGTTTCATCCTTGCAGCTGACTGACCCTGGGTGTCCGAGCTGCAAGGGCTGCACTGGAAATCAGAAAACAGAGGCTGGCTCAGAGCAGCCCTCCCTGACAGGCACTGCGAGGTCTCCAACCTCCTGGCACCGTGGCCCCCTGACAACCTGTAACACATCCCTGTGTGGGGAGAGAACCCTCACAGGCTGGGTGGGCAGGCTCCAGTGGAGAAGGCAGAAAAGGAAGCCCTGTGGTTTTCAATCTCAGGCTGAATCCAGCTCACTCTTTTGTACACCAATTTGCTCCTCCTCCTCCATCCACAAAAAATGACAAGGCAACTCAGAGGCTTTGTCCGTAGGAGTCTTTCTGCTGTGGCAACCAGAGGTAGCACACAGTGTGCTGGGTTATCTGCTGATTCAGCTCACACTGCCTCTGGAATCTGTCATAACCTGGTGGAAGAAATGTTTTTTGGTGGACACAGGGAGATGCTTGGGTGCCTACCTGCCAGGAGTGCAGGGGATGTGATCCCTGCCCTTCTCTCTCCCTCTGTTTTTAAGCAGCAACTCATCTTTAATTTTAGGTCTTCATTTTTCTACTTGCAAGATACAATTCTGCCTATTCAGTGGAGCCTTGTGAAATTTATCACTTAGCTAATATCTTTCAAATTATTCTGGGCATTTCTACTGTTATCTGTGTAAGGCAGAACTGTCTGAGCTCTTATCATGAATCGGGATCCCATTGTGTTCAGAAAAAATAGGACCCTATAAACGACAGCACAATGGAACAAACACTGGCACATCTGCAGATGCAGCAGTGGATACCATTTGAACCTCACTTTTTTCTTAAGTCTCCCACACCACATTCAAAATATTCTGCAAAATCCCACTTCCTGTCTTGACCCTGTGGCGAGGAAACCAGGGAGAGCAGGAAATTCCACTCAAATTCCAGCTGCATTCATTTCTGTGAACAGGAGGGACAAAATGCAGCAGAGATTGTGGCAGATAAATGTCATGTGCTCAAAGAGGCAACCAGTAAAGGCTAAGGTCTGGGATAGGACGCAGGTCACACATGGCAGTGGAAGTAGACAGCCCTGATCCTTGCCTTATAGAATGTACATCAATATTAATTAAGAATTGACTTTACATAAATAAGACTAATATTGCTAAAGGTGCCTGGTTGAATTTCTTCTTCCCAATGACAGCTGGATAGAACTTCACCTCAGCTTTTAGGAGGTGGGAGGAGAGACTGGAAATCATTCAAAGGCTTTTTAAATCATTACTGCAGATCTTGTAGTTACCAGAAAGAAGTTGAGTGCAACCCACGTACCCTTCTTGAACAAAGAAAAGGAAGTATCACAGTTTTGCTTAATGTCTTTGCTGAGCCTCTCTTGGCCCATGAATCTGTCCTGGAATAGTCAGACTTCTTCAAAAGGAGGAAAAGACCAGGAGTTTAAAATCAGTGCCAGCAGAAGATGTGTATCTCCTAATGTTATGAAAATCCTGAATTAACCTGGTGGATTGCTGTCTGATATTTTTAATCTAGAATTACACATATTTAGCTTCTGTTGGTGAGCATGAGAGTGCAAGGCAGAAAGAGAACTGCGTAACTCCTGAAGTGGTGTCTGCAGAGGAGTCTACCATGTTTGAAATGGGTCCCTTACTAAAATCAACACAGAGAATGGTGCAAACCCAGCACACAGGCAAGTCTGAAAGGGAGCAAAACCCTGACTGCACTGGAGATAAGAAAAAAAACTCTTCCCAACTCTTCCAAGGTTTTGCAAACTGGAGGTAATGGAATCACCACCATGGTCTGTTTGTCTGCTGGAAGACAACCTTTTCCATCTGGCAGTGGATGTTGCCAGATCTTCCTCTGCCCTTTCCATTTGCCATCTTCCCAGAGGACTTGCCCAAACAGTACAAAAAAAAAGGAGTCAACATCACCCTGACAAGTTGTCTCCTGCTACTATGCCAATAAAAATTACCTTCCTTACACCACACTTCCCTGAACCTGACATCTGTCCTAAATCTCGAGTCACACATCCCACTCTTCCATTAACATGAGTCATCCTACAGACGTCCTTCTGCTACTCCTAGAGTCATGTCAGAAAGAATCATTGACTTATTGTCAGCAGATTCAGCCTACCATGTTAATGGTGTCTGCAGAGCCCTCTTCCCTGATCAGCTTATTCTTACATCCCCAAAAATGCTGGGAAATACTTGCTGAGCTGTGGGATGTCAGAAGCAAGGAAAGAATTGCCTGTCCTGTACTGCTACTCTGCTTGGAGCATAAAGGGTAATTTGCCACATTTTGGAGTTCTCTGCCTTGAAGCAGAGCCAATAAAAAGCTTTTTCTCAGGAATTCTCACAGCTTCAAGCTGCCTAGGTAAAAGGCCTGATGCTAGGGATACTTTTGAGAATTTCAGGAAACATAAATGACTTTCTCTACAGAGATTATGGGCATTATATACAGGAATCCTTGTTCCAGATGTTTAAAATACTAGGACTTCAGAGTGGACAGTTGCATAAGAATAGAAAAGACAATGAATGTTATGCCTTCAACCATAAGCTATTTACAACCCTTCTGTTTTTAAAGCAGAGACCAAATGGAGAAGAGGCTTCCTTTAAGGGGCAGGGGCCATGGCAAGTCCTGGTAGTTGTTTTCATTATTCCATCAACTTGGTGTCTTGAAAGATTTATTAACTCATTCTCTTTCTTGGTCTTTTATTTCTATTTTTAAGTCTCTGATGTTGCCTCTATTCTCATGCACTTCACAATGCCCTTTCTGCAAAGTCAGTGGAGATCAGTCTCAGCCTTCATCTTTTCCACAAATGGGAACCTAAATATTTGCAGAGCTGGGGGTGTCTGTGGTTGTGCTAAGATCCAGGAAGTCAAGCAATTAAGCCAAATGTTTGCCTAGTATAAATCAGCACTGAGACTTTACCTAATTTCTGATGGGAATAAGGAAATCCTTACAAGATCAGACTGCAGGTTAATATTGCCATTTTCAGCAGGGAGCTAATTCTGTGAGGGAGATGCAAAAAAACCTTTCAAAGTCTGATTTTCCTTAGAATCACAGAATAACTTGGGCTGGAAAAGGTCTTTAAGATCATCGAGTCCAACCACTAATCCAGTACTGCCAAACCCACCACTAAACCATGTCTTAGAGTGCCACATCTAAGTGTCTTTTAAATATCCCCAGGGATGGTGACTTCACCACATTGCTGGACAGCTTCGTCCAGTGCAAGACAACCCTTTTACTGAAGAAATTTTTCCTAATGTCCAATCTAAACCTTCCCTGGTTCAACTTGAGGCCATTTCCTCCTGGCCAGTGTGCCCATAGCTTCTTTCACTCAGAGAAATCTAAGCACCATGAGGCTGCCATGCTTTCTGCCCTCCCCAAATCAGTGATTTCTGTCTGGAGTGTCACCTGGGGGTAATGAAGTGCAGTCACGCTGGTGAAGGGGGCTGTAGGGACCCCTCTAGCCTGACCTGGCATGCACAGCATGAAAAACAGCTGCCTGGCATCTCAGGGAAGCATTCAGATGTGGTAGAAGAGGACCCCACTCCAGAAAAGCTGGAGATGGATTGCAGAAAGGAGATCAGCTCTGTGACTGCTGGGGAAGGACTCTGAGCACACCTCTGCTCCCCTGGGCTCATCTTTGATCCCTCACAACCCCAAATACAAAAGCACAGGTTGGGGCAATCAGTGCAGCTAATTGCACACACACACAGAGCTCCGTGCTCCAGGACATCCCCACGTGTCCCCACCAGCAGCCAGCTGGGGACTTTGGTGTCAGCAAGGTTCAGATGAACCAGCTCAATCCAAACCCTCTCGGCAGTGGCCAGCAGGCTCCATGAAACAGCCCCATCTCTGAGACAGACAACCACCTCAGCTATAATTAAAGATAATTATTCAAAGGCACCCTGTTCATGTAGCAGTGCTCAGAAGCTCCCTGCATGAGCATGTAGGCAGCAGGGCTGTTTTTCTTCATAAAAACTTATGAGGAACACTGCGCAGATTAACAGCTTTAATGACAAAAATTACCGCTTACAACACTGACTTCAAATCAAAGAACAATATCTGCAGACAGATATTTTCATGGTTTTCATAACAATTCATTATAGGTGGCACCAAGGGATTATATTTTTATTTCCCTTGTGTCATTTCTCTCAGACTCAGGTTCATTTCTCTTAATGAGGCAGCAGAAGATAAAGGGCAGTGAAGGCTCCTCCAATGCCTCTGCAGAATGTGAGGAGTTTAGGGGCAAAGTGATAACTGAGCCTCTAAAGGAACAGGGAGGGCTTGGAAAGGGGGGGGAGAGGGAGAGTGATGGGGTGGGATGCTCTCTGCCATAATGAACTGAAATTAAGACATAAATTCTCCTACCTTTGTTCCGACCAGATCTAACAAAAGGGATTCAGCTATTTAATGAAGAATGGATCAGTAGCAAAATTATTAGCTAATTAATTGTAGGGGGAATGGAAAGAAAGAGGAAAGGAAAAAAATCTTGGACTGAAAGGACAGGACTGAAAGTTCTTATGTAGGCTCTCAGAATAGGAAGGAAGACTTGAATTCTGGAAGCCTTTACTCCTGCAGCAAGGCCTCTCCTCACACAGAGTTTGGAATGGCAAGGCAGAGGTCGAAGTAAGAAGGAGCAAGAATTAAGCAGACCTCAAAATGGGGTTCAGCATTCCCCTGGTAGTACCAGGCTTGTTAGGACTGAGTAGGGGTTCCCAGTGAAACTGGAGGGAAACTCTCCTGTGAATTACTTTTCTGCTGGAAAATAATGTGGAGACAGCACAAAAGGGATCCTGGGAGCGTGGGCTCCTGGCACTGGCTCAGGAGACCAGGCAGCTGTTTTGTTTCTAAAACAAAAAACACCAACCCAAATGCTTCAAAGTCTTCTGAGAACTAAACAAACTGAGAACTGGCATTTCCAATCCATGCAAAGCCTTCTCATTCCTGAGTTTTGTTCCAGCATTTGTTTCAACAATTTTGGTTTCCTCTGAGTGGGGCAATCTGCATTTCAGCAAGATCTGCCCATCAGTTAGGGCCACAGGGCTCCCAGCATTTGTGGCTCAAAGGAAAAAAAAAAAAAAAGGAGAATTCAGAGTTTTCTTTATTTTCAGTATTTTCAGGATTCTATTGGCAGAAAAGATTCTTTTTGCACTCACCCCTTTGCACTCAAAGGGGAACAAAACAAAAATTGGGGCTATCAGAAAAACTCCAGTAAAGGGAATTGCTTTTTTGTGTTAAATCCTAATTCAGAACCTTCTTCAGTCTGCTCTAAGTAGTGCTTTCCTGAAAACCAACATTTTAAGTGCTGCTAGAGTTGGGCAAGAGCCTGGGAGCTTGGATGGGTAAATAATCTGACAAGGCATAGAGACAGGAGACAAAGGGACTAGACACGGAAAGGAGAAACCAAGGATAAATGAGATACAGCCAGTGGCATTCGTGTGTGTTTGGCTGTGGGGAAGACAATCTTGAGAAAGAGGAAAGATGTATTTTTATCATAACCTCTTTCCCTTTACTTATTCTTGGCTCCACACTTTTCACCCTCTAAATGCAAAGGGAATAGCCACCCTTTTCACATGAATAGACTAGACTGAAACAGAGCCTCACTTTACAAAGTAATTATTTTAGGAGTATTTAGCCCACACTCTTTCTGCCTCCTTCACATTATGAGGAATCCTTCCTGCCTCGAAGGGCCCTGAGTCACACAGAAAGGTGTTTCACACCTGCCTTCCTACTCTGCACCAGCATGAGAGGGCACAGCCTCAGGAATGGAAAAACACAGGGCTAAGGACTTCCAAGGTCCCTCCTGCCCTGTCTCCAGTGAGCTCCAAGAATCTACAAAGTTGACCTTCCAAAAAATTTTTTTAAATTAATGTATATATGTGTTATTTCTATATATCTCAAGTGGGTAATTATTTGCTTTCTGCTTCCCATATTTTTCAGACTTTTCAGTTGAAATCAACAGGGCTTGAATCATGTCTCTGGTTTAATGAAGGCTGAGCTTCTTGTGGACTCACATGACAGCAGGAGGTGCTGCTCACTGAAAAGCCCAGGATGGTGGGAGACTTTGATAATATCACGAGAGTTGGTAGCACGGGCAGAGGACTTTGAATAAAGCTGTCTGACCTCCTTGGCCCAAGTGCTTTTACAGCCAAGCAAAACAATTTCTCTGGACTCTAATGAATAGACTTCTGTCATTGTTCATCATAATAATGCCCCGATCCTGGCAAGATTACCTAGATGCTACCATAATCCTGCTAATAAGTGATGATTATAAAACACACACTTGAGGAAAAGGAAAGGTAGAATTTGGATCTTTTGCCCCAGTCTCTTCCCAAAGGAAAGCAGGATAATAAATGACTTCTGGCTGTGATATATGACAAAGAGCCTTTACCACATCAGAGTCTGCTATGGCAAAATCCAGCCAGCTCACTCAGTTTTGTCCATAAAAATACTGCTCTATTCAGTGTGAGAGGCCTGATAAATGGGGGGGACCATACTGAAGACATCTAGTGAGATTTTTTTTTTTTTTTCTTTCTGGGAGAAACAGCTGGAGACAGAAAAAAAAAAGATTAATTGTGCTTTTGTGAAAACAGCATTTTTTTTCAAGCAGCAAAACTTCCTCGTAGTACTATGGAAATATATGATTCTCTTACTATGTGTGACTTTCTATCCATTTTCAGCTAGTGGCTACTGTTTTCTGGAAGAGGCCAGCACAAAATATTTTACCCACAGGCAAAACTGTTGCATAAGAGAGCAAACTGTGACTAGAAAAATAAATATATAAATGAAGTTGGCTAATTCTGACAATTTTGTTCTTAGAATAGAGCATGTGTAATGCTCCTGCTGTCCCATTTCAGCTAAGCTGCAGTGTCTTGACTGTAGAAGGTACTGGAGGCTCCTTATCTGAGGGCAGAGCTCCTGTTGGAAATGTGAACATGGGAGTTTTGGCTTCAGAATTTGGTCCATCACAGCTGATGGGGAATGCACACAGCAGAGTTTTCCATGCTTGCTCCACTTCTTTTAGTGTAACTACTGCTTCATTCAGAAGCAGTGACAGGCAGGTAAAATTCTTGCTGTATCCTGTAGCCTTAAAAGCAGAGGATGAGATCTTGGTATTTACAATAAATAAGGAGAGTTAAGGTCGTCCAAAAGGAAGACATCCACAGGTACAGCATAAAGAGATCTGGGCAAATGCCTTCCTGGAAAACATTTAGATACTCACACAAGAAATGTGGTTTTGTTATTCATTCCTACTAACACATGTCACCCCATTTACATACCAGAAGTAGCTGGTGTGCAAGGCTGCGTGAATTTAGAAAGCTCAACATATAGTTTGAAAAATCATCTTCCTTTCACAATAAAGTTAGCAGCAGCTCAGCTACCACCCGATCTAAAGAAGCCTTCATCTTAAAAGGAGAGCCTTTCTCTTCCCACTGGATTAGGTTTCAGTGGGAGCTAGGCCAGGAAATTGCTTTTATTTATATTCTCTACCCCTGGCAAAGTCAATGGCCTCATTAATCCACTGATGGGCCAGCACCACAATGGAAACTAGAGATGCAGAGAGGAAGAGTGCCAGAGGAATTGCTGCTTTTCTTCTCTCCCAAGCTTTCACCTTGTTCCCACCCCAACTTCACCTTCAGATCCTTTCTGCCAGTGTGCAGAGCTTTTGACACCATCTTCTCCTTTCCACCTGTATGTCCACCTTTCTTGAAGACAGAAGGAAGAATATAGCCCCAAATTTCATGGACAAATCACATTTGCTAGGATGAATCGGAAAAGGTTGAAACTAGCACATTGCCTCTGGGATCAGGACCAAATAAACCTTTGCTTTCTTAAACATGCAACAAAATTGTAATGCAGTCTGTAGAAAATTAATTGTGCCACTGACAAGTAAATCCAAGGAACACTGTCTCCCTTTTAGACCACAGCTTAAATTCTTGCTGAACCCTGTTGGAGGGGCTGTTACTCTCTCCCTTCAACACATCTTTTTGCATTAAAAGTATTTTTAACCATGGACTTTGACACTGTGAGTGGCTGTGCTGTGACTTTTATTTTCCATATAATCTGTCTTGCAGTGGAGGGACCATTAACCAGTCAAACAATGTTCTATCCCAATAACATTATCACTTAAAGGGAGCACGGCTAGAATTTCTGCTAACCAGTGGGCAGTAAATTTACTCTTCTAATAGGTTCATCTTTTATTAGGTATTTATTTCAGGAGGTTAAACCATAATTAGATTGCATTAGAAAGCTGAAAAATAAAGGAATGGAGATTCCAGCCTGAGAATTTGTTTTATTTGCTCCTCAGATGTCCAAAGAAATTCTGAATGCAATCTGTATTCCTCCAGATAGGGGGTTGCACAACTAAACAGCTCCAATATTTCTGCCAGGAGTTTGCATTTGTCTTTCCTGTACAAAAGTTATTGCTAAGCTGTAATCCTTCCCTGAAATACAGCGTGTGGAGCCAAGGCTGAACCCAATTTACTGTGGCAGATGAATATAGCCAAGGTGGTGGTCTGAATGTTTGGCCTAAAGGCACAATCCAATTTTCAACTGTTTCAAAGCTATTATGTCAAAGGCTGTTTGCATAAACATAACAATGGGAGCGAGCCCCGGCAGCAGAGGGGACGCTGCCCTCTCGCGTCTCCTGCCTGCATGTGCCCGGAGCCGCTGCGGATGGGAAAAGCCGGAATTTTGGGAGAAGCGCAGGTGTGTGCGGGCACTGCTCCACACACAGCCCATCCTTCCGCGCTCTGCAGAGCACCCACACTCCAGATTCCTGTGTCCCGCCTGGGTGTGCCAGAAACTGTTTCCTTCTGGAGGCTGACCTGGAACAGAGAGCAGACAGAGCAAGAGGAAAAAGTAGATATTTATTAAAAGGCTTCAATGGGTACAGCGGAGCCACATAAGAGTCAAGCCAGACCACACCCAAGATGAACCCAAAATGGTCACAAAAAATGGACACCTGGTTACAAGGTCTCACACTTTTATAAGTTCTGGTCCATCAGCATATTGGAATCAATTGTCCAACCATAGCTTCAGGTTATGAAGCTCCATCCTCCTGGTTTTTTCTTCTCACTTCTCCACTGTTTTCGTTCTTGGGCCTGAAAGTTGTCCTTAGTATCGAGCTAGAGAAGGAATTGTTTTGTCTCTCTATTCTGTGAAGCACTTAATATGAAACCTAAAGCTACCCACTAAAACAGTACGGAATCTAAAAAATATAAAAGCTAAAACCTAAGGCATCATTACAAAAGGCGGGGCTGTGTGGAGTTTAACGAGGGCGGTGCCGGGTTCTGCGCCTGGGACAGAGCAGCCCTGGAGCTATGGACAGGGGGGGATGAGGCTGGGGAGGGAAGGGACCTGGCAGTCCTGGTCCATGGAAGTGGAATTTGAGTCAGCAGTGCCCTGGCAGCCAGGAGGGACATCCCTGTGATGGGGGCCACACTGCCAGCAGCACCAGGGAGGGATTGTCCTGTCCCTGTGCTCTGGCTGCGGCAGCCTCACCTCGAGTGCTCAGGCAGTTTTGGGCACTGCTGTGTAAGAATGACACCGAGCTGTCAGGGAGGCTGTGGAGATGGTGAAGGGGCTGGAGAAGAAGCTGTGGTGGAGTGGCTGAGGGCACTCAGTCAGTTCAGTCTGGAGGAGACTGAGGGAGGGCATCAGCAGGAGCTGCAGCAGCAGAGGGACAGCTCCTGGCTCTGCTCTGTGGGACAGGGACAGCACCCAGGGCACGGCTGGAGCTGTGCCAGGGCAGGCTCAGGCTGCAGATCAGGGAAAGGCTCTTCCCCCAGAGGGTGCTGGGCACTGCCCAGGCTGCCCAGGGAATGGGCACAGCCCCGAGGCTGCCAGAGCTCCAGGGGGAATTGGACACTGCTCTCTGGAACAGGGTGGGGTTGTTGGGGTGTGTGAGCAGGGCCAGGAGCCAGCCTGGGTGATTGCTGTGTGTCTATGCCAGCTGTGGATGTTCTGTGATCCTGTGTCTGGCCTGGGTGATTGCTGTGTCCATCCCAGCTGTGGGTATTTTGTGATCCTGTGTCTGGCCTGGGTGATTGCTGTGTGTCCATCCCAGCTGTGGGTCTTTTGTGCTCCTGTGTCTGGCCTGGGTGATTGCTGTGTGTCCATCCCAGCTGTGGGTATTTTGTGATCCTGTGTCTGGCCTGGGTGATTGCTGTGTGTCCATCCCAGCTGTGGATGTTCTCTGATCCTGTGTCTGGCCTGGGTGATTGCTGTGTGTCCATCCCAGCTGTGGATGTTCTGTGATGCTGTGTTTCATCCCTCTGCCCGTGCCTGTAGGTGGTGGCTGTGTGCCTGTGCACAAGTGGGTGCTGTCTGTCTGTGTGGAAGTGCTCACAATCACACAGGCTCACTCCAGCTGCAGGCACACACACACAAACTCACACAGACAAGTTTTTCACATGCACACGTGTCTACTCTGCCAAGATTCTGGTTTAAAAAAAAAAAAAAAGAGTAGATTCTGCCAATGGTGGAAATGGGAGAATGTTAATGACTTTTTAAACTTTTCTCAAGCTTGAGAAACAGATGTGATTATTCAATTCATCACAAAAAAAAAATGTCTTGCAGCAGCATGCATGTGATGAGCTGACTGATGATGTGGGAACCTATGAGAAAGCTCTTTCCCTTATTAGAACTGGAGGGTTTTCAAGTCAATGTTCTATTTCTCTTTCCCGTTACGTACACACATAGATGCTTTCTCAAATAATAGAAGTATAGGCTAAACCTTTAAATCCATTTCATTTGAGTGATGAAAAACAAAATAGCAGATCCAAAGATTCTGTAAACTAGACTGGAACTTTCGCCAGATGTGCCATGCTCAGACATGTTTGGATTTAGGCCAAACATACAGACTGGACTCAGTCCTGATGCTCATCTTTAAATTTGAAAGATGGGAAGAGGATACACTTATCAGTTTTTTGGAGGGTAGCTGAAGCAGGAAAATCATTAAATGACAGAAGCTGCCAAAAATAAACATCCGCTGCTTTAAAAAATCCTCCTTATATAGAACCATAAACTCACAGGGCTTATTAAGACATCTGGCAAATTATTTTTTCTGATGGAGAGAATTCTCAAGGCCTCAAACACAGAACAATAGAGGATTTCACAGAGAAACAGATTTGCAGAGTCAACGCTGCACTTTTGCAGGAGTCTGAGTTCACTGGGGTCCAGCAGTTATGATGGGGCTGAAGCCAACACCAAGAGACACAACCCCACAGCCACCCAGAGGCAGAGTCTTTCTCATCCAATATCTGATTTGCAGTCAAAGCTGGCATTGGACAACATAGATTAATATAATAATGTGAAGCTAGATGTGTGTGACAGATACTGAATAACCGGATTCCAAAACTGAAATTCTTTCTAAGCTCAGATGTCTAGAATCTCAGACCAAGTAACATAAGATTTTCCATTGTTCCAAATTTCCATCTTTGCACTGACTCCTGTTAGAAGCATGCATCAGTACAGCTGGGACTGAACATTTCTATCATCTTTCTACAACATGGCCTAAAACTCTACCTTAGTACTGGCAAATTTACAAAATGTGTGTCATAGAAGTGAACTCTTTACCATCAAAATATCAGCAATCTGAATAAAAAAGAAATTGCAACTCATCATTATCTCTCTTTAAATGACCCACTGATTATACAAATAAAAAAACAAACAAGCAAGCAAAATACTCCACAACACCAAAGTATATATCCAGTAAAAATAATAGATAATGAAGAAAGTGAAGGGCTTGTCAGGGTTAGAGTGAGTGTTCAAACTTGGGATGTAATCAGCTAACAGACAGCAGCCCTTACTCTAGGAAGCAAGTTGCCTCAAAAAGATGAAGCAGATCAAAGCAAAGCAACAAAACGACAAGTAAGCATTAAGTTAGAAATGTGAAAATCGTTCTTCTTCTCTGTAAGCTACAGCACATGATAAATTTCATCTTATATTGCCTTCCAGAGCCAAGGTAGGATTTGTAAACCCTGGCTTATGCTTAAGAGGCACTCAGGATTCCTGGGACCAACAAAACACCAGTACAGCACAGCAAGGTGTCCCCAGGGTTTTCCTTGCCTGTGAAATGGGACAGCAACAACTGAGATAATTACATTTTTCATAGGACATCATGATGATTAATTAGTTATGGAAGGAGCAGAGCATACAGAAATTAAGGAGCAGATATTTTTGTGTGATTGAAAAATATTTTTATATCACTGTAAACAAAGCCTGATATTCAGGAAGGAGAGCAGGGACTTTTTGAGCTATGCCCTGAACAGTCTCCTCAAAGAGAGCATCTGCCTGCAAGATCTACTCTCAGCCTGCCCCCACGATCCTCCCAGACCCTTCCACACACATGGAAACCCATCAACAGCAGCTGCTGTGATTCATGTACATGAAACTAAGCATGAACTTGGGCTTTTGGGAGGTCAGGGTGATAAGAATCACGGGACAGGCACCGAAAAGGGAAACGTGACACTGCTTTTGCCCAACTCAGTAGCAAAATTGAGTGTCCCAGCTCCCAGCCTGATGCTGCAGCCACAAAAGCATCTGCCTTCCAGGGAAGGGCTGCAGGAGCAGACGGAGCCAGGATGCACCAAGGCAGCAGTGGGAATGGCTGAGAGAGACAGCTGAGAAAGGGTTTAATGAAGACCAGCTTTGCTGGATATTTTTCTGCATCTTGTTGTTTTAAATGTATTCCTGTTTACATTGCTTCAGTTGCTGCTCCGTCCTTGGCTTTCCTGGGACCACTGTCAGATCTTCTTGCAGAGATCAGGATGTTACGAATTGCAGTTGTGCTGCCCTGACTCGGATGTTAGAAACCATTTAGGCATAAACAAAGCCTACAACCTTTGGAGTCACTCCCCCAAAAAGGGCTGTGAGAGCCCCAGAAAGACACCCAAAGGCAGCTCTCAGCTCCACCACGATGCTCTGGGTGCACCAGCTCCAAACAGGGCACGTGCATATCCTCAGAGGCATTCTCCGAAGTTTTTTTAAAAACAGAAGTTTCAGTGCTTTGCTGAGTAAGGAGGGCTCATGAGTAAGTTTTTCCTTGAATTGCAGATTGATTAAATGCAAAGAAACAAGAAATAACTCCCTGCAGGAGGGAAAGTACACAGTTGTATGTTGTAAGGCTGGCATGTTGTGTTAGAGACTCGTCAGTGAGACCGTACAGACAGGCTCCTGCTCTCAGAAGTGTTCCTTGGATGGCAGTTCAGCTCTGAGGGACAACTCCAGCAAGAGCAGAACTGGAAGGATGTGGGTAAAGCCACAGAGCCAGGACTGGTTCTGTGTAATCAATAGTTCTGCTACAATTTGCTTCACACTCTCTGTCAAGTCAATTTTTAACACTCTCCTGGCTATCAGGACCCAATTCCCAACTTTCTGAAGTACAACTATGTACAAACTGCAGGAAGCAAGAATATCCTTGAGTTCCTTTATCTGTATGGGCTCTGCTCCAGTCATACTCCCACACCCTGATTTTCAAGAGCATGAGTCAAGCAGGAGTTAAGACAAAAAGAAACAGTCCTGTCCTAGACAGGAATGGAAGAAGCAGGCCCCCAAAACCAGTTGCCAGCACCAGAAGGCCAGTTTGACAATGACCAGGAACTCTGACCAGGAGTGGAGAAAAGGTGAAATTAGGTTAAACTCAAGGATGCTGTAATCCCATGATATAAACCACTGTAAAATGAGGATAGTATCTGCCAAAGACATGCAGACACTGATGCAAAGAGCTGCAGCATCCTGTGTGAAACCAGCAAGCCCTCACTGTCTCTCACGGCATGGCAAAGCTTCCCTAACATGAAATGCTGGGAGAGCCTCAGAGGAAAGATGACACTGGGCAGCAAAGCAGCATTGTTCATCAGTGTTAGAATTAAGGCTGCATGCTGACAGCAAAGAAGACGGAAAGAAAAATGTCAAAGGCTCAAAAATACTGCAAACTGCAAGATGCATAAAGGGAGCAGCTGCTGTCCCCCTTCCCCCTTCTTCCCATCACGCTCAGATGTAATAACTTTCCCTAGTTCCGTGGCTCTCACATTGCTAATGCTTGTTCAGTTGCTGGAGTCTTTACAGATGCAATGCATTAGCAAAGCCTGCCAGTCGGCATCCTGTTTTTCCAATCACTCTTCTGAAACTCCTCCACTTTTCTCAGAGGTTTTATCAGAAAGATGTTCCTCTGAAACATTTCAGCGAGGGGATCTGACAGCTCTTCAAACACCAGCTGAAATTCATTTGTTTTCCACTGCTTCCTGTTTTTACAAGTTCATTAGTGTTTCACCAAGATACACTCGAGATTAGGGACTTGCACCAGCCTTGCTGGATCCCTGACGTATAAAGTCATGGGAGACTGAACCTCACGTTGCACACACAAACACAGAAATGCTCTCTGTGTGTGCAGAGATGAACACACAGGCAGGTACACAGCAAAGTCATGTGTGTGAGCTCTGGGCATGCAGAAATGCCCGGGACTGTCTGGGAGAGCGAGGGACGCGCGCGGCCGTGACGTGCGACCATCCACGCGCAGCCCTAGGAACAGCGAAGGCCCCACTGTGGGCAGCCTGACACTGAGCCTTTCTCTTTGAGCAGAATTTCTGAGGCCAACAAAGTAAATAAGCTCCTGAAGAATCTCAGCTGTGGTCCATAGGTCAGGGCTGCTCTCAGGACAAGCAGGAGGCAGAGCCTGTACAGATACATTCCTGAGCACTCACAGGGGCTGAGTGTTGCAGCTCCATGAAGAAGGCTCTGTGTGTGCTCAAGCATCCAGGCTTTTAGCATTATCTGTCTGGCACATTAATATGCTAATTGTGAGAGAAGAAATGTGGAACTAATTCCATGTATCATTCATGTAAAAGCATATAGGTAGCAGTAAGATAGGGTTGTATCAAAACAGACATAATCACATTATTTTTGATGTATTCTAGAACAGGAGTACAGAGTATGTTCTCCTATTTAAATAGGTTAACAGGCTGTTTAGTTACAACAGCAGCAAGAAAATTGAAATCTATTTCTAATTTACACACAGAAGCTGCTTTCTCCTGTATCCCTGAAATGCAGCTGGACAGCTTCTTCTTATAAATTGCAGTTGTGAAGAAAAGACTAAGGAGCAAGAGAGACCGTTTTCAGATTAGGAAATCTGTTTATTCCAAAGTCATAAAACACCATTCTGTTGCTAATAATGATGATTTAACAGTTGGCTCTTAAACTGTCTGCCTTCTGTTTGGTTTTTATTACTACTTTCTCAAAATCTCCCATAATTGATCAATTCAGAAATTACGAGAAAAGAAAAAGAAGTGAAGGAAAGCCTGTCTGCTTTGGTCTAATGATTTTAAACAAGCCTGATGTGTCAGCCAACAGAAAGTGCTGTTGATATAATCATGAAAAGGTACTGGGTACCTTACAGTACTCCTACGAAAAACTGAATCTGTATGATCCAGGAGCTGGAGCTTTCTGCTTGACTGCTAAGAAAATGTCAAATAACTTCATATTTTTTTAAGTGGGTTTCGAGGCTAGTGGTGATTTACAGCCAAATGTTTCTGATAGAATCAAAAAGCCTTTTTTTTTTGTTTGCTTTTGTTGCAGGTCAACTTCTATGATTTCAGAGCTTCATCACGTGAATAAGACCAGCCTCACTTTAAAAATGGTTCCCTAGATGACTAAAATATCAAATTCCTTTAAAATTGTCCTGAGCCCTTAACAGCACAGAACCATTATTAACTTATTGCCAGAGACTATAAAAGAGAATATTATTGCTTGGTTACACACAGTATTTGTTGTTTTGTCTTCTGTTTATAAGGGAAGTAAAGCAATTGCTGTGCATCTTTCCACTTTGGAACTATTTACCATTTCATGCTATTATTAAAATTATTATTTATTTTTAATGACTAATGAATACTCTATTTTTATGTAGCTCAAGATTACTACAGTATTTAGTGTCTCTGTGTTCCCTCTAAGGTCTTTTGATCTGCCAAACAGAGCTGAAAATGTAATCAGGTGTTTTCATGCCATTTTCATTACTGCTCTCCCCCTGGCTGAACCAGCACTGCTGCAAGAGTATTTTATTTGATGTGTTTCACCTTCACCTTTCAAGGTTTTTGCTGAGAACTCCACAAAAGGACACTGGAGAGAAAAGTACCAAGTAAACCAGCAGAGGTTTCCTAGGCTGTGGGGAGAAGGGTTATGGTCAGCTCAAGCAGTGGGGAAAGGTGCATCACCCACCAAGCTTTATCATAAAAGATAAGAACCTCCACCATCATGTGTCAGTGGGAAGGTTTTATCATCTGACATCACTGAAAATGTAACCCTGACAGCACAGTCACATAGCAAAGAAACAGAGATCTTTGGCACTCCACAGCTTCTACAAGAATATTGGTGTTTTTGTTGGTCATCTGTGCTGGAAAAAAACAGCAAGTGTCTGCAAAGGAAATAGCAAACCTGACCCTCCTACCTGTTGCCTTTGTATAGCACCAGCCAAAATATTTTATTATTCATGACCTACATAATGCAAGTAGCATGTTAGAATCTATACAGGCAGGTGGAGAAGAAAGCAATACCAGAGGAAGCCAAGTTCTCTGTTTACCTCTTCCTGGCTTTTTTAGGAAGGTCTTTACAGAAACAGTGGGTTCCCCATTAACAAAAAGGATAGGATGTGCTGCCTTTTGCAGATTCTACCAGCATGGGTACTAAGAGAAAAAAATAGCCTTCAGTGCTGAAGGGGGAGATCAAAAAGTGTTCTCAAGTCAGGTTGTTGAGACAAAACCCTACCTGGCAGTTTCACCAGTTCATTAGCTGTTGTAAATGAGCAATGTATCATATTTACTTGGATATAATATTTTTCAGTCTTGCAGGCTCTTAAGAAATAAGTGCCACCTTGGGGCTGGTATACTTGAATCTGAGTAAAACCAACAGAAACATGGGGGAAGGGGAGGGAGAAGGGTAGAACTAGAGATGATAGCAAAGTTAGCATGTTTGGAAATGATTTCTACTGTTTCCTTTTGAAAATCCCCAGATATTTAATGTGAAGTCTTATGAGTGTATAAATTACCTTTTGGAAGGAATGGGTTTTAATGATGTGCTTGACAGAGGGGAAGCACAGGGGCACAGGAGAAGCCACCTGGGACCAGAGCACCGTGTGACTTCAAAGAAAAAAGCCAAGAGCTGAGAGTAGGAAAATTCATCAGGCACCTTGGCCAAGGCAGCGGAAGGCAGTGGAAAGAGATGAGAGAATGGAGACAAGCTCCAGTATATCTTCCTTCCTCATTGTTTTTCTGCTGCTCCTGACCCCTCCATCTCCCTTCCCTCCAAGCAGCCAAGGCAAGGTGAGACCGTCTGGCGTCTGCAGCCCAATTTCCCCCCCCACCTCCTCTCAACACCATCTGGGAATCCGCACTCCTAATGGAGTTTCCAGATGTTCGTGTCATTCTGGTGTTTGTGTCATTCTGGATCTGCTCCTTCAGTTCTGATGTCCCATGTCTCAGCCCTGGCAGTGGACATGCATGAAAACCTCACACGCTAGAGCAGAAAGCACCAGAATCTCAGCTAGAGGAAAGCCTGGTGCAGGCAGGGATGACTGAGCCTTCATTACTGGTGTTCACACCAGCAGAACTATTTTGCAGACAGTATTTTGCTGAAGCATCTAAGGGGGTCTAACACCCCATTTCCATATAGCCTTTATTTAATGCTGGTCAACTTTCAGTGCACAAACCTCAGTTATCACTACTGGGATGTGCACTGCCAGGAAGAGTTTGAGAACAAGCAGAGATAAATCAACATGTAAAATACCAGAAGGAATAACTTTACCAGTTTGTTGGAGAAAATTCCATCTAATAGGTCATTTGCACCTACACTTTCCATGCTGTAATAGCAAAGTTATTCAACAACATGATATTGTGGGGATCCTTCCCAACTTTGCACCTGCACTGCTTAAGCCACAGCTTTTTCAAGACATGGCTATAATTAACTTTTACTGGGTTTAAAACCAGAATGATTACAGATTTATTTCTTCAGACTTAGGAATATTTCCTTCAAGTGTCATTCAGGTGGATGTTCCCATCCAGACAATCTCAGTCATTGTTTGCTCATCATCCTTCCTGCTTTCAAGGTATTTTGACTACAGGTTTGCAGTAGATGCTGCCCACAAGGCAGGGTTTTTGGAAGACTGGGAACGGTGCAATATCTCACTATCTACTAAAAGAGAATAATGTATCAACATTATTTTGGCCTTCTGAAAGAGGAAAATATGTAATATGGTTCTCTGCAGCTGCTCTAAGAAGTCTCACTGTTGCTCTAGTAAAGACCTGACCATATAGCAAAGGAGCAATAAATAAATGAGGATTAAAATCTAAAACACAGTAGCCATTTCACAAACTCCTGAGCCACAGGTGCCATTTCTGTAGTTCAAATTTATCCTCTTGGAAAGTGGATCGAGCCAAACTGCACAAAGGCACTTTAGTACAGAGGAACATCCGCTCTGGGATTTAACACAGAACAGTTACAGTGCCTGAAACATACCCCCAAACTCATTCTGTACTAACTTCCTGCTCAGATAAGCCCCAAGAGTTGAACTTTTTGCTCCTGATTTCCCCTGTGAAGCTGTGCAAAACCCAGGGTGGTGGAAGCATGTGCCTTGGAGAACAGGGGTCAGAACTACAGAATCTGTTCCATTGTTTTCTCGCTTATATGACCAAAAAAAAAAAAAAAGTTCCATTAAATTCCCAGGCAAAGAGAAAAGTAACTTGGCAAACAGACTTCTTCTGAGTTCTTTTACTGGAAAGATTTATATTTTGCTCACCACAAATATACAGAGCAGACGTATAGCACACTGCGTACATGCCTGTGCTCCTTGTAGCAGAAGGTTTTGGCAGTCCTTCCTAGTGTGAGGCTTAGAAATACTCACGCTGCTGAGGGCAACCTGGCCATTGTAAAAGCCAATCCCAGCTTTTAACTAGATGTATTAGAGATTTAGGCAGTTGTGATTTTAGGCCAGAAGGTACTACTGATTACCCAATCTAATCCCCTGCACAACGCGGGCCATAGGCCTTCTCTAAATTAAATTCCACACTGAGTCCAATAGCTGCAGATGAATTCAGCTATCTTTCAGAAAGCCATCCAATTGCAATGGAAAAGTTTCCAGTAATGGAGAACATACCACATCACAGAATACCATCTGCCCAGGATTTCTTGGACAGCCTCACTGCACGTGTGGTGTTTGCACCCTGTACAGCAATCCAGGCACTTCCAGAAAGTTCCAAGCCTGCTGTTCCCACGCAGAAATTACTGCAGCCCCTGGCCCCTCAGAAGTCAACCTGCCTTTGGATAAGAGCTGCTACCTACCTAGAATGCCTTGATAAATGCAGCCAACCCCCAGATCAAAAATAATTAGGGGAAACTCCCTCTCTGTGCTCTGTAGAGGACCCTCAGAAGAACAGAGGTACAGAGTACCCAAATCACAGCCCCTAAAATTTCCTAAAAGGAAATTATCCCACCTGTTAAAAGCATCTTAGAGATATCTTGAGGAAAAGCAAATAAGATCAGAAAGAGAAACAAAACCCTTGCCATGGTAAAAGAATTCTGACAAAGACCCTGACCTCTTTTCTTCCTTTCTTTTTTAAACCATTTCTTTCACAGAGTCTCATCTGCATAGGGCAGATAAGGCCCTACAGCTGCCTGATCCCTCTTCTCAGCTGTGAGCAGACTTTCTCCCCAGAGGAACACTCTTAACCTTTTCTCTACTGACCTACTGAGCTAATTTATTCTTTGAGGTCTGGGGCACAAAGAAAGTGTCAAAAAGACTTGCAAGAAGTCAGTTGAAAGCAGAAATAAAATCACTGCTTCTTGAGACTACTGCAACATTGCTGGTTGCAATTGCTGTTGGCAATAAATTTTGCAAATTAAGGTGCATTTGTCTGCATTGTGGGTTACTGAAAGGAGTGAATTTCAACTGCATAATGATGATTTAATTTGTTCTGCACTTCGTCATGCCAAATTTTAGTGCCTCTCCTGAGATTTCATGTTCTGTCTCGAAAGCAAAGACCTAATTATTGTTGAGCCTTACCTGTTTCATACAGTTCCTCAAAAGTTTGACAGCACAACAATCACCAGGCTTTTCAAAATGCCTGGTGGTCACGAGGACTTTAAAGTCTGAGGGCTCAAACCACTCAGTGAGTTTTCAAGCAGAGTCCAGCACTCTCTTTCTGAAATGTAGGCATTTTTCAAGTATTTCCAGCTGGTCAAGGAAGTCACAAGGAAGTCTCTCCTTGAGTGTGGGTCCTTAAGTTATTTAGTTCAAGCAAGGGTAGTTCCAATGATGATTATATTGGCATAAAGCAGCTCTCTGTGGGAATGGTTCTGAGCTCTCAGTGAGGGCAGAGTGACAGCAGTCATCTTTTGAAGAGGGGCCACACAGCCCCTTTCCCCTTCATATCCTGCACCCACCCCTGAGAACCCTTCTGTTTGTTAATTCTGGATTTTTGCAGCACTCTTGATGGCTATCAGGAGGCAAGTGTTTTATCTGCTGCAAAGAAATAGTACAGCTAATTTAACTAAAGAAAACAAAAATGCAAAGCCTTATCATACATGATGACCATGTTTTGGCCTAATGCACTCAGAAAAGTCTTCTAAAAACATTGCTAAGTAAAAGTTATATACTTTAAATAGAAGCAATATTAAAGATATGGACAGGAGAGCAAGAGTTTTTTTTTCTCTCCTTTTATCCTGTGTTTAGAAATAGAATTTTACAGACCAACCAGCCAGCTGGTGCAACATCCATTATTTACTCCTGTTGGGCTGGGAATCTCAACAAGACCCAGCACCAGCGACCTGACACTGGCAGCATGGAGTGGAGGCAAGAAAGATGCTCCCCAATGTCCCCAGCAGACTGTTCCTGCTGTCTCAGACAGATGAAGAGCACCACATGTTGCTCGTGTTTGGACAGTAAGAAAAAAGAAAGTCTATTTATTTATTTATCCAGCAGCATCTTAGAAGACTCAATCCCTGCTCAGTGGGCCTGATTTTCCATTGCTGCCCTATAAAACACAGTTTCTTACATGTATGCTGCACTATTTTTGTAGTGATTAAAATGTTATTTCTTATAATATTACTATAGAATCAGTTAGGTTGGAAAAGATGATCAAGTCCCACTGTAAAAAAAATGAAGCAACGAAATACTCACAAAGACATCAAATTCCTCCATAGTTATACAAGTTTTTCCAGTTTTAGCTAAGAATTCATCTCCACCACTCCTCAAATATTTGCCATGTGCATCTCAACTTTTAGGACTCTGGGGTTTTTGCCAATTATTTTCTTGAGCTCAGTTCCGTATACAACTTCCATTCTAACAGCACAAACTGCACAGCCTTCAGGTATAAGATAAATGAAGCAAAATAAAAGTAGAGGATGGTATAAAAAAGAAATTGTTGTGCACAGAACACTGTTGTTGGTTTTCTCTTTTTTAAGAGACAGAGACTTCTGGGCAGGGAGAAGCTGAGAACATCTGGAGCCATAGCAGAGGTTTGAACTCTCATTTACACGTTCCTGATGGAAGGAGAGAGAGGTGAGCATACAACACCCTCCATGCCTGTGGAAATCATGGATTTCTGTTTTAACCTTCCCATGGGTTGGCCTGGCCCTGCAGCTGGGCAGGAACCACAGTGCAGGAGCTGCATCCTACAGGACAATTTGTGTGAGCTGCAAGAGGGCGTTGCTGGCACCAGGAATCCAAGGAGCCAAACATGCTGCCCAAATTCTTCCTCTGACTCCTTGTTCCAAGCCCACCCCATCCATACAAGGTCCAAACTATTGCTGGTTACAACCACACTCAGATGTTTTCATTTCTGAAATGCAGAGGTTTTATTTAGCAGCAGAATTAGCCTGAGAAGAAAGGGAAATTCAGCTTCTAGTCAAAATCCTTTCATTCACTCACCTATGTGAGTCCTAAGGGATCCTCGAAGGTTAACAACAAAAATTCCACTCTCCAATACTAAATTCGTATGTAGTTGTTTGGACTTCTGAAAAAATGGTTGGGTTCACGATTCCAAAAACATCTAAAACACGCTACTTTGGGAAGATGACTGTAAGAAGCAGAAAGCACAAACCACAGAGTAAAGATTCTCCTCTTTTTTTTTTTTTCCTAGATATTTTACCTCCCGGCCCCCACCTCGCACAGGTTTTCTTGCAGAATGTGTCATTTGTGACCAGCTTTGGGTATTTAAAACGTTTATAGGGGGAGAAAGACAGATTGATGCCTTTAGTGCAGCCTGCACTCATCAGGTCTAAAGACAGGTCAGGGAGATGACAGGAATACTGAGCTTAAGGTGACGGGCTTGGCGCCACGCTACATTTAAGCCGAGACTGAGAGTCCAGAATTTCTGGACATCATAAAGAATCTATTATCATTGTGGTCACTTTCAGCAACGCTGGTTTTATTACCATCTGTCTTCATCCACCGATGCTTAGGGAATAAATATTAAATATGGAACTTTTCCTGGACTCAAGTGGCAGAAGGGAGAAGGCGAAGCTGTTCTCTGGTAATACGATCCCGGACCACCTTCCAGTAGGTGGTGGAAGATAAGGAAATCAGATAAGATCATTAGCTCTGTCGAGTTGAAAATAAGGGTTCAGTTTTCAGTTGAGCAATAATTCTCTTTTCAAGGTGGGCAATATTTAAGCAATCATCCCTAGAAAATTGGTCATTACCACTGGCTAATAACCGATTTGTTAGTTAATAGCCCAAGGTGAAACCAAGGGCACTAAATGCTCTGGCAAACCACCACTGACTGCAGTATTAACACATTTCAAGGGCATCATTGCTATTATAAACCATGTTCATTGATTTATAACAACACTAATATGTTTTATAAAAGAGCGGTGCAGTGTTCTGGAAAAATTAATCATTTCTTGCCAACCCACAGCTGACTGTCCACTGCTCATAGCCCTGCAGTGAACTGGATACCATCACATTTTGCTCTCTTTAGGCTGAGGAGCACAAGAAATGGACTAGAGGAAGATGGGAAAAGGAAGGATCCTCTTGGATATACATTGGATATCTGGGAATGTATATCCATGACAGACAGAGGAGATGTGTGACTGCCCAATCTCCTCATCCACAGCTGAGTTTTTTTCCCTTGGTCTTCCTGGTATCACATTCATTTCTTCCACGCTACCCAAGAGCTATTCATAGGCGGCATCTCCTTCCAAAAGCTTTCACAGTCATCCCCCAAAAACCAAAACAGACAAGAAGCTCAGAGATACATTCACACCGCAAATTACTGAACTACAACCCCAGCACACACGAGCTCCAGGCAGCATCATATGTGATATAATTTGACCCCACTTGACCTTAGGGAAAGGCATTGACACTAAACTGGGCTCCCTTGCTTCTGGAGCAAGCCAGGAGTGCACACAGGGGTAGTAGTGGAGCTCAGCTGATGGGTTATGTCTGGAATGAAGTGACAGTTCTGGCACATCACTGAATCCAAAGACTCTGTGACTGAAGATGGCAGCTATCACAGAGCTAATCAGATCAGAGCCCAAGTATGCCCATACACCTCACAGGGCTGGAAGGAAAAGCCTGCAGCTTCTACTTGACCTGTGTAGCAGTTCCTCCAGCAGCAACCTTCCCACGTCACCCCACAGGGCTGTGGGTGCCATACATGTGGGGACACTGCTTATTATTTATTGTTCTTTACCAGCAGCTGAAAGAGATCTACAGACCTGGGCAAACATCCTGGCTGTGTGCACTTGACTCCAGTGAGAAAGGTGAGGAACTCCAAGAAAAACACTTTGTAGGAATTCTGCCTCTTAGCATTACCACCTGGCATGCTGGGAATTCCAAGTGCTGTTGCAGGCCTGGTTGAGTCTTGACAGGGCTCAAAAAGAAGAGTGGTTAAAGGAAAAAACAAACAACTTCTGTTAATCATCCCCTGTTGGCAAAAAGTAAGATTTTCCTAATTGCTGTAGTGCTTGAACTGAAGCTGGTCAGCTCATATAAGAAAACTTCAGGCAGAGCTATTCCTCATTTAGAAGGATACTGAGAGTTCATTCATCCCTTCTGTTCCTAAATCTGTTCTTTTTGCCACCAATGTCCCTCAAGCCTGAAGGAACCTCCATGCTTTCAAGGGCAGGACATGGCAGCTCATGCAAGCTTTCCCCAGCTGTAGCATGAAAAGAGAAAAAACTTGCAGGTGCTGGAGCTCAGCTTCCAGATGGCCAGGAAAGCTCCTATGATCTCCAGTGATGCAGCAGCTGAAGTTCCTGAAGCTTTCCTAGAGCTGCAGCTGGGATGCCCAGATCCTCAGTGCACTTGGATACTCCTAACACTTCAGTGGGATGTTGGTACCTAAATTCCATTCAGTTCTGGAGCAAAGTCTTCAAGGAGGGAAGAACTTTACAATCTCTGCCTGTTGTTTCCCAAAGGAAATTGAATCTGAACCCAGAAGAGCCAAGGAGACAAAAGAGACAGACAGATGAGTTAGATCTACTATATGTACATACCTGCCTGTGTATAGATTAATCATAATAAGGATCTGGTGTGGACATTTCAGCCCAGTAATTTTAATGGAAATGAGGCTTTAAATCTGTATTATCACACCAAGAAAAATGGAGCTATTTTCACATCTCAGTTGCCTAATGGACTAGATGCACATTTTCCTTTGTCTTGGGGAATGAGCTGCAAGTGACAGGCTCTCCCCTGGTTGTTAATGATGTTTTCTCCTGTTGCCTGGCCCCTGTCAGCCTGCTTGGTACAGCTGCTGTGAGAAGCATCACTTTCTGCCCCAAAGCAGTTGGTGCACACGTGGGCAATGTGCAAGCACAGATGCACACCCTAGTGAGCAACAACTTCTACTTCTGCAACAAAAATTCCTGGTGACCTGAAATTTCACTTAAATGCAGCTGTGAACATTTCCCTCGTGCAATAGTTGAGCACTCCACGACTTTTTTCCACACAAAAAACTCAGCCTGCTGATCTCACAGTAAGGAATGAGCAGAAACCAAGTCAGAGTTTTTGGGATCTGCCCCAGTTTCACCAGGCACTGGAAATGTGTTTCCATGTATTACACAGGCTCACTCTGAGATATGTTTTGAAGCTGGCCCTGCCCAACAGACCCAATAAAGATTGTCGACTGCAATAAAACTTCTTTGACAAGTTAGGAAGAACAATTGGAAACATAAATTCCTGCTGTGGATCCAGCACCTCGGCAAACATTTACTGCTTCTTTTATTTTTTTCTTTCCCACACTAAAAAAGAGAGAAAGAAAGAAAAATGACAAAGAATTAGCTGTACGTTTGTGGTTTATTGGTTTTCCTAGAATTTATTGCAATGCCAGAAATTAATTTATGAATAATAGCAAGCATGGGATTGCAACGAACTTCATGTGAAGAAAAAAAACACCTAAAGAATGTTCCAGTTGGCAGGAAAAAGCCCCTGCGTCAATTTGAATGCCAAAAAAGGAGGGTAAATCTCACATACCAGCTTTGGAAATCATTAGGGGTTTGTAAATTATGAGACAATGTTGCATTGTCTTCCCAAACATTTTTTCCCATTTACTCCTCTGTGTGCCTAAGCTCACAGTGTCCTGGAATTTTATTGCTTTATGGCCACCGATATGCAGAGATTTGGGAAAATGTCACTTTTTTTTTTCCCCAACAGTTGTTCTTTCTTTTTCTTTGAATGGAGATCGCTATGTGTTACTCATTCCCGTGTCTCTTTGACAAGGCTCATTACTTATATTTATCATAAAAAGATGCTCCATATTATTGTCATATGGTTTCAGGATTTGTTACTAAAATGTTGCAGAGCCCGGAAATGGCACAAAACAAAGACCAGTTTTCTTTGGCATTTTTGGGATAGTCTTTTACAGCCAAGCTCCTCCCTCGTTGCTTCAACAGAAGCATATCTAAGGTCTAAAATAGAATTAATTTTGCATAGGGGAATAAAAAATGGGGCAATTCTCATCTAGGAAAAGCAGGTAAAAAATCAGAAGATACATACAGGAGATTACATTAGTTTGTAGCACACTTCACATTGGCTTTGGCTAATACACAGAATTTTTCAGGGCTTAGGGCTGGTTAAATCCCACAGGTGCCAGGAGGAGCATTTCTCCATCAGGAAGAGGGATTTTAGGACAGCAGAGATAGCAGCAGCTGGAAGGTGCTGCTTTAACCAGTTCAGAGAACACAGAGCTAAATCAGTGACACCTGGGGCAGCAGGACTGGAAGTCATGTGCAGGAAAGGACTTTGCAGCTTTATGGACAATGCTCCATCCCCGAGCCAGAAAAATGCCATGCACTGTGAGATCCTAAAGGAAGGGGGAATACAGCCTCCTTTATTTTTCCTTCAACCTAGCAAATTCCTCCCAGACAAAAACTCTCCCATCCATGTGTAGTTACAGAAGCACTGGAAGCTGCCAGTGCGTTGCACAACAATGTACTCGAGAAAAATTTGGGGAAGATACAAGAATTTCCCAAGTGCTGCTCTCTGAGTTCTGGGGACGTGGAGAAGGAAAGGCTGGACAGACAGAGTCCACAGGCAGCTCCTGCAAGTATCCACTCCAATTTCACCTGGTCAGCACTCGTGATACTGGCACAGACACTGAAGTGACCACTTTGTAAAGCAAGTTCTCTATCCATGAAATTAATATAATATTTTCCTTACCTGACTCTTAGTCAGTGTTTATGCAGATTTTCACTATCTCCAATCAAATTTATAATCCATTTATTAAAACTAATTATATACATTATATTATATATAACTCATTTATCAAAAGAAAGCTTTCTTGAGAATTCCCAGATATGGCTACATGCCAGTAAATGCAATATTAATATTATTTTAAAGACAATCCTAATCTCTAGCAAAAATGGAAGTAGTAACATCTTGACCATGTAGATGCCAGTATAATAAACATTTGCAGTTCTTGGAGAAAATTTAAATTGTTCTAAACATTAAAATGTGAAAAGGAAAATCAACATTTTCGAAGAAAACTACAAACCTAAAACTTTCTGTCAAAACAGTCCTCATTTATGCTGCATAACCATGTTTTCCATCAGAAAGGTCAAAATGTCTTCACACTGTATTTCCTTTTAATTTAATTCATACATTATAAGAAATCATATTGAAATTGAAATGAAACATTTTGACCCTTTCAGAATTAAAGGTCCTTTCTTATCAAATGAAGCATTTCAGTTTTATGTAAGTGAATTTTGAAAAATCTCACCATATAAATGTTGATGAAGCTGTTATTCTTGTGAAAATATTTGAGTTTTGTTAAATGGATATTTTCCAGTGGACTAATTCTAGTGCACTTGTAGCACAGAAATATCTTTCAGAGTAAGGCAGACTTAAAAGTGAAGTTCTTCTATGAAAGTAGAAAGTACCCAGTGCCTCTGGTAACTGTTAATTTGAGAGATGTTGATTACATTCAGCAAAACAACAAGATTTGTACTAGCCAGCAAAACAGAAAACTAGTCAGGTTTTGCAGAAGTCTGACAGCAACCTCCAAATCCCAGCACACAAAAACCACCTTGCCAAGCTCCCACACTGCAAAACCTCTTCAGCAAAAGATCTTCTGCAAAATCTTCTGCATAGGGCCAAATACCAGCTCGGCACGCACAAGGCCAGGTAAAAACCAGCCAGATTTCGAGCTCCACAAGGGCTGTGCCAGAGATTCCAGCTCATGAATCAAAATTAGGTTTCAGAGGCTCGTGGCTGGTGAATCCTGCAGCAGCTCTGCGGATGGCTGCTCGGGGAGCCGGCAGTGCTAATGAACAGGGAGCACAGTTAACACTTCCTGCATTGGAAGCAAATGACAGAGGTGGTTTATCTTATTGTTTCCAATGGGTGCATTTGACAGGAGTTCAGCTGGAGCACAGGAGGGAAAGAAAGAAAAAAAAAAATAAAAAGAAGAATGTTAAGTCTGGAGCAAAATAATAATGACTGAGAATCACAGCGCTTTCCTTTCAAGTAGCTCCAAAGAAAGTGTCATCTTAAACAGGGATACATCTTATCAGGAGTGGAGTGACAGCTATATAGGTGGCTGCAGTTATAAATGCTGGCTATAGAGTCACTGGAGTATAAAAAACACATTGAGAGGATGTTTTCATTACACATTTGCTTTTGTCTTCCTTTGTCAGGTTAGTGTTGCATTTGCTCTGTTGTGTAGTAGTAGTGACTTATTGATTTGTGTTTTTTATACTGTAAACTCCTGGTCAGGGGCTATCATTGCTTGGCATGACCACTTTCTGTATCATACTTAGCATGAAATATATCAATAAAAATGGGGGAGCTCACAGAGGATTCAGCTGTGGAGTGCTGAGCATGTCCCTGACACATCTCACCTCAGGATCCACAAAATAAGGACTCACAAAGGAATCCAAAAAGAACATTTTGCTCTGTGCTCCTTTCCGAATGTATCTGCTCCACTGTGCATATGGACAGGCACTGGCATTTGGGAAAAAAGGAGTCATGATTATATCAGCTTTTCTTTAACCTTCGACTCTAAGAATTATAAGTTTTTTAAAGATAGAGATAGATAAAGATGCAGAAATAGAGAGGTTTCTAAAATCCCAGGACCCTGGAGATTAATTTTTAAGAAAAAAGATCCATTAGCACAAGAGTACTACTAACGTAATGGAAGCCAGCAATGATCTGTTCAGGGCTTCCCTTATGAATCCTCCTTAGAGAAACTTTTCATCTTTACTATTTCCTCATGACCCAGTTCAGGATTTTCACTGTGATCCTCTGGGGGCCTTTATGCCACTGCTACTTGTCTAATTCAGGTCCTGAGTCAGCAAGATACTTTACATCTCTGCCTGGTAGCCCCACTGGCTGTACTGGGATTACTCCCATCTTTAAAAGAAATATCTTGCTAAATTGAAATAACATGCCCTACTTAAAATTCCATAAACCAGAAAGTGCTGGGTCCAAACCCCAAAACCATCAGGTGTCTTTAAGCAACTGCAACTATCTAAGGTCACTCGTGTGATCAGCCAGAACTCAGGAATCTTGTGTCACCAGCTGAATGTAAGAAGTGTATATATTTTAGTCTATCACTTTTCACTTTCAGATCCTTGGGGTACAGAGAATGACAATATTTCTCTGCCAAACAGAAGAAAAGGTCTCAACTGCTTTTAATTTAAGATATTTCAATCCAGTTATTTGTTAGAGTGATGGAAGGGTAATGGAGCAATCCTGTTTTACCCAGATGAATTTCCCATGACAAATGATATTGGCTCATCATCTGTGGTCCTGATTGAATTCCAGCATTTTCCTTGCTCCAAAGCATGGATAGGGCTGTAAAGAGCTCTTGTTTTCCTTGGGACATTTGTTTCCAATTTTGCAAACACTGAGAATGTGGTTATTTTTGTAGCGCTGTTATGAAAGCCTGGCATTTTCTTCTTCATGTTGGAGTTAATTATAAATCATCGGAGTTGCACTGCCCACAACAAAGTTCTCAGACCCAGAAACCGAATCACTGCTGATCACTGCTCTCCCACCCCTGCTCTCTCTCTCACTGTCAGTTGCTCTTTGAGGAAGGGAGGGGGCGTTATTTTAAGATGTTTTTATTGGCTTTGGAATATAAAGTGTCAGTTCCAAGGTCTTTTTTTCCCAGAGCAAGATAAACTCCTCTGGGCCATATATCATGGGGCTTTCGCATAACTTGACAGGACCTCACATTTAAATGCCTTTGCAATACCATATCTGATGACTTATGGGAGGACTGTAGTTTTTCAGGGGATGTATCATCAAAAGCCCCTTTCAGTAGCATTGGGCTTAGTCCCAGGTTTGCTTCTTTAACACTTTCAATAGCCACTTTTCTTTCTTTTTTTTTTTTAAAAAGTAAGAAAAAGAAGCACATGAGAGCCCACAAGCACAGTCATACACACACGTGCACAAATTAAATCATCACAGCCTGACTGTGCACAGTCCTAGGCCAGGGCTCTGTGCTTGTTTGGGGGGTTGTTATTGCTGGGGTGGTGGTGGTGTTGTTTTAAATTAACAGCTTAGCTCTTTTGTGAGTTTTAATGTTGATTTAGGTTCAAGCATGTTCTTAAAAGCAGATTAAGCCTGAAAATTCAGGTCAGAGGATCACATCAAGTTCTGTTAAAGGAAATTTGTTAAAGCTCCCCTCCCACTAACCTACTTAGTGTCAGGTCTGATTTGAAAGTAGGGCACTTATAAGTGTAAAGAGTTTAATCAGGTTTCCTTTTTTTCATTAGAAAAGATGAAAATCCAGCCTCTCTTTAAAATAAACTGCTCCATTTTCATTTAAGTCATGGTAAAGGCATTTGTGTTCATTCCTAAGGATGAATGCATTTGCAGGAGCTGTTTCCTGCAGATTCCTGAAAGGGGATTCTCTCTGGAAACAAAATAACCATATTTAACTTAATTGTGCCCTTGTTCAGCTAAGCACTTAAACACAAGTATAAATCTAATCTTACTCTAGACAAGACTTACACAAGCACTTCAACCTGAAGTGCTTAATTTCCAGTGGAGTCAATGGAGCATTCCAAAATCATGACTCAGGTGCTAGAATCATTAGACTGGTATGACACCAGGAAAAAAAAGAGCATCCCTAGATGTTATTTTTTTTTTGCCTGTCACTATGCTGGCTAGAAATTTTTTTTCAAAATAAAGCTTCTTCCTTCAATCTTAGTAGCACACTAAACTTCAAGATTATTTTCCTGAATAAGGGTCGTGAAAAATGTCAGTGCATTGCAGAATAACTCCCCTCAAAGGAAGATCTTTCTGAGGCCTGAGAAATCCATGTCTCACCAGAAGATGAATGCGCTGTCACAAAGAGATGTTGGCAGAAGACTTCACTGGAGGTGGGGTCAGAGACCAGAACCATTACATGGAGGTTACCATGTAGCACAATCCCCAGTGGTGATTGTGAAAAATACACAACCTCTGGTTTTTAGACTGCAGAGTGGCTGGGGATAATTTACAAATCCTTCCACTGCCTCCTTTAAAAAAAAAGGAAATCAATGTTGAATGCAAATACCAGAACAAAATGCACCTCTATAAATAGTGCATTAAGTCCCCTTTCATTTAAATAAACAGCTTTGTGTTTGTGAAGAGGAAAGACAAAAGATATCTATTTTGCAGTTTCAGGTGTGCTGGTACTAAAATATACTTTCTAGTAAATGAGCCTGTCAACTTGCATTCATTGTATATTAAGGAAATAATATATTCAGTGTTAAATTACTTCCTGGCATAATGTGTGGAATCCTATTTCTGGCCATACAGCTGCATGCTCATTTACACCAGTGGGCATATTGGCCTTAATTCTACTATTCAGCAGGCTCACTTATTCCTGTTTCAAAAGCTCAAACTCATGACAATAAACCTGTGGTTGTAGTAGTTATGTCTTTTCCTCACTTTTCCACGAGCCTAAGACATTTAATATTCCAGGCCACTCCAATAAACTGTTTGCATCTGGGGTAAATCAGCCTGATTCCAGGGAAGACAAAAAGGCAGTGGCAAATCCCTCTAGCTGAGAATCTGGCCTACAGTGCCTGCAACTTCTCTAGAGAGCCTAATGGGGAAAATGCCTGTCATTTTGCGGCTTCTTTCTCTCCACAAACACATTTAAGACAAGTTTGGTCAATTATCCCCATGTCTCCTATATCCATTTAGTGTAATTCCTATTAAGTGCAGTTCCACCTACAGCACTAATGGGAGAAATACTGATCAACCACAGGTCCCTCTTTGCTATATTTAGCAGAGGCAAACGCTTGTGATTCCAGTGCAGGGGAATGAGATTGTTGCAGGCTGCAGCATTTCCATTGGACTTCCCGGGAGGATAGAGCAGCATGGGTGAGATCCAGAAACCTGCTCCAGACGTTCAAATAATAACAGGCCCAAGTGACTGTGGGCTCTGCAGTCACAGCACGCTGGAAGCCAGGCAGCTGAGCTGAACTAGCACTAAACCAGGCTCCAAGAAAGCTCAGCTCAACTTCTGCCACCAGCCTGTTGTGTGACCCTAAGCAAGATACTTCATCACTTTGTGGGTTTCTTATTTCTTACTGTCTTTGTTTTCTCTCTTTGCAGGAAGAACCAGCCCCAGCCTGGAGCGTGTTCTCAGTGAGCCACACCTTGGTCTTAGTGCTTGTTTTAGCTTCCCCCTCAGCTTTGCCTGTCAGGCAGTGGTTTCCAGGTTGCCTGTCAGCTGCCACCATACCCAGTGCCCCAGCAGAGAGGGAAATGGGTGTTGTGTGCCCTCGGGGACACGTCACTGCCCTGTCTGCAGTGACATGTGTCCCCATGGAAATGGGGTCCTCTCTCACAGTGCTCCAGGCCATCACCCTTTCTGTAGACACTGGTGCCTGATATTTCCCAAGGCTCTCTGGGCTGACACTTTGGGGTCACTTCTCTGAAGCCAACTGGAGAGCTATGGTGGCAAACTGAGAGTTTTCAATGAAGAATCAACAAGCAATTGAGTTTGCTCCTCCTTGGAATGAACTCTGGCATAATCAAAAGCACAGCTTGTGATTTGTCCTTACATGTTTGAGCAGAAGTCTCAGACAAAAATCTGCCTGGAGGCTCTGTGGCTGATCTGGCTGCCCCACACACACCCCACACAATCAGAAGAAAACCAGCCAGCCCAATACTCCTGATATCATTTCGTCTGCTAGGTTGTAGGTTCTGCCTCAAGTGCAAATAAATAAGAATATTGACTAAAACAACAGTCAGTTAAATCTGTGCTTGCAGTTTGGGATATTTAAAAAGCTTTGTAGAGGTCAGCACTCAGGCACACGTGCACATCCGCCTCCAAAAATGGCTTTTTATTGGGCAGGAAGAGGATGTAACTGATAAGCATGCAAAATCAAGGCAGGGAGCAGGAGGGAAAGAGATAAGGAATCAGACCTCTAGAAGGAACGCAGTGAACCTTGTTTTCAAAATTTGTCCTTTTATCTTTAGGCCTGGGCAGACTGTTCACACACAGACACCAGGATCCTGCACACTCATCCTGCTGCAGAGCCCAGAGCACAGAATGGAAACGTGGCAACACAAAATACCAACATGGGCACATCTGCTTCCTTCCCACTGTGAGCACAGGTAGTGTGATTCCCAGGAATCATGGACATGCACAGTCACCTAACCTTAGACATCTATTCTCCTTCATTCCTCACATGTTCAAAATCAGCCAATTGGCTCCAAAATTGTTGGGGAGGATGGACAAGTAGAAATTCTGTGCAGGACCTATTTCTCCAAGAAATTAGTCTCAGATAAGGGCTGTAAAGGATCTCAAAAGATCACCTAGGCTGTCTGGCTGCCCCAAGGCAGGAGCAGCTCTGCCTACATCAGTCTTGACAGATGTTTGTCTGCCTTGTATCAGGCATCGAACACAGGCTTGGGAGTGTGCCCAGGAGATGAGAAAACTAGCAATCTTCAAACTACCTGGCAAGCTTTTCCATGAGCTTGACACAGCATTTCTCAACACCTGGAAACTTGAGAACATCTGCTTTCCACACGGGCAGAGCAGGGCTCAGTTACATCAAATCCTAGCATCCATATTTTCACCTTATGCAGCTGAGTACCCTGCCATCAGCTCGGGGACACGGAGCAGGAGTGACTCCACACCCCCTGCAAACCCCTCAGTTCCTGCCACTGTGGCTGTTCTTCCTTGATGCTATCGCCAGTGAATCCCAAAGCACTCCAGCAAAGCAGAGATCACTGCAGGGTAATGTGTCCCCCACCCTGCTGCAGTGGCTTTGCTCAAACACATCTCCTGGTGCCATTTCATCCACATACTCTGGCCCCAAATCAGTGCAACACACCACAAGACCAATTCCTGTAATGGTTGTCAAAGATTCTCTTAAGTCTGCACCTTTTTGTTGCCAGAACAGTAGGAGATGGGAGTTAAAGCCAGAGGAAAGGAGGTTTGGCTGGGCTGTCCCTGGGCTGATGCTGGGTTTTCAGCACACCCAAGGCAGACCACACATGAGGCAGCTCTGAGCTGTCAGATGGAAGTGGCATCAGGATTACAGTAATGTGAGAAGAAGCTTCAAATCCTCCTTTTACAGATTACTGCTTGCCTTTTACATTTTCTATTCTTTTGTACTCTGAAACATAGCTCAGTTCATTTCAGTGCTTGACAATTAAAAAGAATGGAGTTCAGCCAGGACAGACTAGTGACCTCTCCTTTTTTCATGAGCTGCTGTGAGACTGCAGGTCCAGATCCAGTCACATGCTGGGTTAGTTAGGAATCCATTTCAATCCCAAAGTCCTCATTATACACATGGGTCACTCTGTTGTCAAAAAGTGACCTGCATAACATGAGTAACTCAGTACATGTCAGAAATATTTCTGACTTTATTAAACAATCTCGGTGCTCAGGAAAGAGGTTTTCTCTCATCAATCACCGTTTTATTCACGCACGATAACAGCCTCATTAAATCATATGAGAGTTGCAGGAGATTTTATATGCTAATTTAATACCAATGTAACCAATTACACAAACTTCACATAATATCTTTAAATAATCAAGTGGGTACTCAATTAGCATGCAGTGACCATTTATTAAAATCCCAATTAATTCCTTGTTTAAGACTTGTGCAGTGATCAAACTGTGCAAATTCTAAATAAACCCACCAGGAGAAGCCCCGGCCCTGAGACAGAGGCACTGCCCAGCACATTAACAGCAGAGATGCCTCTGTTCTGCAGGAGCTCTCTGACACTGCCTCTCCCCTGAATTTGATGAAGAATCAAGTGGAAGACACAAAGAGTACAAAAGCTTTTGCTCTGATTCTACTTCAGCTGTCTCAGATCAGACTTTTAAGGTCCAGATATGCAATCAAAAGCAGTTTAATAAGTGGCCAACAATCAGTACAGCCCAGTAACCAACTCTGTTGGTATTAGAGATGAAGTAAGGTGTGCCTCACAGGCAGAGTCACCTGATGGGCAGTAACTTGCCCCAGAGTCAGTCAGTCACTTGGCCAGGCACCTTGAAGGACATCTCTGAGGAGTACTCCAACCTTGGGATGGAAATTCCTGGGGCCGTTTAAGGCATTCCTGCCCCTTTCTCTGTGATCCTGTTTGAAGAATGCAAAAGAATGTTTGGCCTTTGTAAAGATCTGACTTGCATGTGGAAGGGCATGAACCTCTTACACACAGTCCCTTGCAGGGCTGTGTGGCCATGGGAAACTCAATTTGTCTGTGCTGGTGATCAAACACCACAAATGCAGAGTTTCTGAATCTTATAAATAAAGATTCCTGTTGTACCTCAACAACAGCTGCTCATCTTTGTCGTCACTGTCAGTGTAATGCTTCCAGCTCCTACACAGAGTGCATCACAAACATTCCACAATTTTCCAAGGGCAAAAAACCACATTTGGCCTCTCAGCTGCAATGAGGTTTTTTTATGCATTTCCTTATGAAAGACAATTATGTGCATGACTTCCAGCACTTGAAAAATCTGGTTTACATAGACAAAATGTTTCCTTGCACTGAGAGCTCCTTTCTCACCTGTGAAAACAGAGCAAGGGTCGTGTGTGCAAACAGTGGTACTTACAAGTGGCACAGCTGTGTTCTGAGAAGCCGGGTGGAAAATTTAGCCCATAGCAATTTTGCATCTTTCACAGGGTTTATTATGAGCTCTCTGACAGTTTCACCCTATGGTCTCTCGGGATTGTGTCACAGTTGGTTTTCATTTAATGGTGTTAATCAAGAAGTAACTGTGAAACTGATGTTTGTCACTGTCACAGCGAAAAACCATCCACCTGACAGCAAAAAGAAGTTCAGATTTGGAGGAAAAAGGTAAAAACTACTGCCCAAAGCGCGTTCTCCTTGTTCATGCAGCGACCTCCTCCTCTCTCCCGCAACAAATCCTTCGGCAGTGTTAAGTGCAATAAAAGAAACGATCACACAGACGAGTGGTCGCCGCCTCGAGCCTCGCAGGGAAGCAAACCCTGATCCCTCCCGCTTGGATTGAGGCGCTTGAGAGGAATTGTTCCACTAGATGTCAGGGCCGAGCGCTGAGCGACAGCCGGGAGCCGCTGCCGGTCCCGCCGGTGCCTCATCCCGCTGGATCTTCATCCCGCACCGCTCAGGCTTCGCTCGGATGGCAAATTGTCCTGTGTGCTGCTGCAGGAAACAGGAGGGGGCCCTTCCCAGTTGGAATTCTGCTTTCCTTAATCCACAGAGGAGATTTGCGTGCGTGAACGGCTGAGGGAGGAGAGCAGAGTTAAAAGTGACGCTGGAATGTGCTGATGCGTTATTCCACGCTGTGCAACCTGTGGAGGTTTCCAAGAGTCCCTGGGAGGTTCCTGGGGGTGCAGCTCTGCAGTGACTTAAAGCAGATCTAATAAAGGAGGGAGGAAATGCTCCTGGGGAAAGCGTACTTGGAATGGTGGAGTGTAAGGAGGGTTCTTCCAATTCATTCTGCCACACAGAGCAGCCTGTGACCTCTCACACATGGGAAGATGAAGGTTGTGTATCAGTTCTCCAGGTCTGGATGGACAGAGCTCTCAGCTGTGGTGCACAAAAGTGCCTCTGACAGGGATTCCAGGGTGTACAAACTTCGCTGCCCTCTCCTGCTCCTGAGCTTCCATTCACATCCTCATCCTCCTGCTGTGACCATCAGGGTGAGAGGCTGAGAACCACCAGGGTTGTGAGTGGGAGAACATCATGGGGGATTCAGTCATAGGAATCCAGAGCTCCAGGCAAGAGATTTTGGGAGATCTGCACTGAAGAGATGCAGATGGCTCAGGGAGTCACAGAGATGTTGGGAGACAGCCTCTGAGAGAGGCTGGCTGTGTGGCAGACACCGAGCACTGAAACTCCAAGGTGCAGGAAAGGATATTTAGGATTCACAGAGCTTTTAGCAGAGCTGCCTGCACCCATGTTAACACGTAACCCACGTAACATCTCGTTACCCCTTTACAACTTGTCTTTGCTAGAATAGGAATTACTGGACTCCCATCTGGAATGAGCAAAGAGCCCACACAAAGGTGTGAGGTTTATTCCTCCTGCTAATTGGAGTGAACACAGGAGCCCCAGTATCACCAGAGATCCCTGCATACAATGTCTGGGTCATGCCTGGGGGTAGGTGTGTCTGCTTAAATACATGAGCTTCCCTGAAAAGAAAGGCAGAGCCACCCTGACTGGTTCGGCTCGTTTTTCTCTGGATTTCTGACAAATGCTTTGTATTCAAAAGGTCAGGCTGGCAATGGCACCTCACGCCCTGGAGCAGAGAGTCATTCCTCACTGCTTCACTCTGCTCACGGCTGGCTGCTCAAGCTTGCTCCATCTCCCTGCATCTGACATCCAAACTCCTCTCAATGCAGGGGAGATGCAGCCAAGTCCTGCCATCAGCTGTCAGCTCAAGCAGAGGGGAACAGCACAGTGACATCAAAAATGTGTTGATGGGTATTAGCCCATTACCCAAGTCCTGCCTGTAATTCCCACCCAAACGAGTGAGTTTTTCTCTTGCAGCAAGAGCCTGAATTCTTTTGCTGCAGCAATAACCACACAGCCCTGGGTTTGGAGGGGAAACTGGGACGTTGTACTGCTTTTCTCTAAAAATCCTGTAGTAAATAGCTGCAGGTCTTGCAAAAGATACTTGTCATCTTTTGCATATTCTTGTAAGACAAGAAGCAAGCAGAGATAGTGTTCAGAAGGTGGGTAGAGTCCTAGAAAGAGACGACTCCCTCCCCTCCAGCAGTCTCATCTCATGGGCTGAATTTCGTGTCAGGAAGCACCCACCATGATTTAACTCTATTCACTTTCAAGGAGAAATCATTTCCCCCAGAGACTAGTCTTGATGACTCTTCCATTAGTAGGTGTGAAAGTGCCTCTAGCAACCCTCTTCTCTGTGCCCTGGCAACCCTGGGGAGTCTGCGAGGACTCTCGGCAGAAGGAAATGCATTGTCAGCTGCCAGAGCAGGGAGCAGACCTGTCCCAGACAAGAGAGAGAGGTGTTTAAACAACAAGAAAGCAAATACGAGTGTGTTTGCAAACATACTGGAAAACCAAAACAGGAAAGTTCCAGCCGTACTGACTGCACCAGACGTGTTTCTCTTGCTGACAGTCTCGTAGCCTCTTTGTCAAGGTCTATCCTAACAGATACTGAATTCTCGTGTGCATTCCATTTTGTTCTTGGCACAGGAAAAGGCACTCTTTGGATTCCCTCCTGCATGACCAAGTTCAGGTCACAGAAGGTGGCAGAAAAATTAACACTACAAAGAGAAAAAGTCATTAGTTTGTGAACTCTGATCCAACAGTGAGCGTGGAGGGAATGCACAGGCAGAAGCTGTGCCAGTCCCAGCACAGACTAGCTTAGGCTGTTGTGAAACCATGCTCCAAATTATCCTGATTTTTCCAAAAGACCTGTCTCCCGACAGAGATAGGAGGGCAAGACCAGTCCTCTTGGCATTGTGCTGATTTGGGTCAGCTCAGGGTAACTGGGAAGCTGCTCTTCTGTGGTATTCAGAGTCTCATAAAGGTCAGAGCTGGGTGGTTAAAGAGGGATCCAAACACACAAACCAAGTGCCCTGGGAGCTGGGAAGTGCCCTGTGTCCCAGCACATGGAAGGCTTTCTCTATAAAACTAAGTTATTACAGCCCAAGAAATGAAGGAGGTTAACCCAGACTTCAACAAAGAGGAACAAAGCTGCTCACCCTTTCTCCAGAGGATTAAAGCTGATTGCTTAACAGGAATCCAACTTAGGCAGTTTATTTTTCAAAATAGTTGGCAGCTGGTTTTATTACACAACAGAGTTTGAGACACAGACTTGTTGAAAGAGGGAACCTTGCACCAAGCTGTTCAAATGAAACCTTCAGCATCTTTCAGCATTGGCAATATTTAACACAAAACATCTCATGCCCTTTAAAAATAATTTTAAGCATTTTTTTGGTAAAACAAAAATTATCTCTTCTTGTCTCTGCAACAATACTTATTCTTGAGGTGTTGGGGTACCAAAATAAGAATAATGTCTTCATAAGCATTCTGGTTAAAAAAATTGAAAAATATTTGTGGAGGTGTAAAAGAAACAAAAAGAATAGTTTCAAACTCCTTGAAGGCTTTCAAATGCTAAATTTTTTCTCAAGAATACTTCAGTGAGGTGATATAATACGCAGAAAGCCTTTCAGAATTCAGGATCAGGTTCTACTCTCATCTGTACCAGCATAAATAAGGGATAACAGCTATGTATAAAAACCACCTGGCTATCATCTTTTCATTAAATATACACATTTTGTCTGACACTGAAACAAAACAGTGTAAGTATCACTGTTGTTACAAATTAATCTCATTTGATATTGTAATTAAGGTGTGATTTTATTTTCCTCCAGATTATTATTTTACATTTCTCTGAAGGCTTTTAATCAGACTGAGATCTTATTTATAGTTTCTAATAACTTATGCTAAAATTTAATCCATCTGAAAACCAAAGACTAGTATAAGGATGATATTATTACAGTGCATAGGAAATTATCTGGAATGATGAGACCTTTCAGATAAGTTACCGCATGGCATTTTAAAATGACCCTAATTTCTCTCTTATTTTTATAATCTTAATTTTTTTATCATCTCTGTTGAGTGAGAAGTGCTACCAAAATGTTAAGTTGTGAAATTACTCAAAGTTATCACAGAGAACCTCTAGAAACTGAGAGTTTACCAATCCTTTAAGCTTGTCTTATCACAGAAATTCTACCACTGCCAACATCTGGGGCCACTTCAATCCTCATTAGTGATATACCTGTAAAATGAGAGATGCCAAAGGCACTCCAACAAACCCACTCTTTGAATTGCCATTTCTAGCACACAAAATGTGTGACCAGACCACCCCATTGCTTTAACTGCCTCGGGCTGGATGTGTTGGCTATAGTCTGTGGGCATCCAATAGGCTGAGCATAAAATGCATTCTTTTTGTAAAAAGTAGCATTGCAAGCCTCATCTTAGCTCCTTAAGAGCAGCCTCAGCAGGTTTTGCTAAAGCCAACCTCTGAAGCTTTTACAAGTGTAAATGTCATAGAGGCTTGAAAATCATAATTATTGACATTCTTCATCACTAGAAGTAATTAAACAACAAGCTCAGCAGGCCTCCCTTTAATGCTTTAATGGTTTATTATATTTTCAGGCTGCCAATCTATCCCTTTCCCTCCATACTTCAGTCACTTTTATGTTTGTAGTCCCCATATAACACTTGTTTTGTTTTTACAGCATCTTCCCTTTAACAAGCTGGAGAGCCAGCAGGAACAAGCTGTAAATGAGACACGACATCACAGTGTGGCCATCCTAGGAGCACATATTCAATAAATATGCAAATCAGTTCAAGTACATCTCTCCTCAGGTGGGAAAAGGTATGGGAATATGGTCAAGATTCACTTTAAATTATCCTCTCAGGTGAAAACAATAGCATTCTAAGGAACTAAAGAAAAGGGGAAGAAAAGAACTTAAATTAAGAGGTTTTTTCTTAAAAAGGAGAATTTCTTACACACAAGAACCTCACCTTCAAAATCCAGCTGATGAGCTGATTCAGTGTGAATTACATACATGAGGAGCACAGTGAACATCTCACATCTCTCTGTCAGAAAAACCCTTGTAAAGTCAGAGCAGCCACAGTGACCCCAGCACTGTCAGCGTGGCTGAAATGAGTCCCTCACCCAGAGGAGCTGCAGGGGAGCAAATACAGACAACTTTTGCTGATGCCCATTATTCCACTAATGGGTCAGATTTTGGTATCTTCTTGCTGGTTACAGCTATAAGTGAAAGGCAGAGTTATGCTCCAAAACTGAATGGATGCTTCAGAAGAACTCAGTAGAACACAAGCAATATTTGGAAGCAGAATTCCCACTAATGCTGCCACAGAGTCATGGGGCCAATCCTGCTTTCAGCTACACCACTGTAAATCCAGAGAAAGCTTCACTCAGATAAATGAATTAGTTCACATTTTATTAGGATAAATGAGACAACTTCTGACAAATCATTCACCAAGCTGCCACTCAGATGATTTATTCTCCTTGATATTTAAATAAACACATAATAAATGTGCCCCATCAATGCACATGGGAACTGAGTGCTGTGGGGCAGCCAACTGACTTGGTTTTCTCCTGGCCATGCAGAGAGACAGGGAAGCCACTGGTGGGAACCAGGCTGCAAGGAGACATGCCAGGTCATTGTGCCTCTGCTCCTAAGCTGCTGTATAATTTTAGAAGCTGCCTCATGCCTTCATCTTCCTTTTTATCATGCCTGGGTAGAGTGACAATTATTTGGCACAATAACATTATGAACTCGGTTTTGACTCTGACCCACCAAACTTTAACCTAAGAATAATCAAGTCCTGTTTTAAAAGAGAGAGAGGCTTTCATTCCTGAAAATCCCTCCGCTGTGACACGCAGTTTGGAGCACATAATTTTCAGCAATTAACACCATAGATACACCAGGTCTCTAAGCCAGCATAAACCAACACTGCTGCTGAAGGAAATGGCCCTTCCTTCCCCACACCCACATTCCTCCTCACTCCCTCTGCTACTCCCCACCTTGTGCCAGCACAAGTGTTCTTGTGGCCCTGCAATGAACCAGATCAGGGAACTCATCCAGGTCAAAACCAACCTGGGGAAAAGGAAATTGTTCAGTTTTAAGCTGGCAGAGTTCCCTGGCCTGGTTCACTTCACAATCATGTGTGTGCTGGTGCCAGCATGGGGAAAGGAGCAGTACTGGGCCAGGAAGGAGAAGGCAGAGGAATGGGAATGGTGGACTGCCCTCTGAAAGAAGTTATTGCAGAGCTGGCTTATGCCAGCTTAAAGTGTTTGTAGAAAAGCAGAACATATTTAAAATCACTCTCTTCATGGAATATTTGTCTTCAGAGGTTTAATGCTTCCCAGGATATTCCAGCCTTGGACATCTGTGGAGCATTGCTTCTCCTCCCAGCCCAATATACTGGCATGGAATTAAAGCCTTGAGAAACTTGAAAGCGACAGGCCTGGGGATTTTGTGACAAATGCAAAAATGCTCATATTTGTCAAGCCATTAGCAAAGGGGCACAGCTGTTGTTAGAGCCTTGACCCCGTGCCAAGTACTCCGGAGCCTGCTGAAGGCTGAGAGCCTGAATCCAACTCACTCTGCAACTCCCACCAAGATCCCTTCTGTGGATCCGTGGCAGGTGCTCAGACAAGCACAGTGCACTCCAAGATGTCCAGAGGAAGGTTACTGCACATTACCTGAGCCACAGGCACTTCCTAAAATGCAGCTGCTGGCTACAGCACTTCCAAGGATGGTTGGGCTCCAGTGCTGCAGCTGCCTTTGCCCACCACGGAGCCCGAGTCCTGCCAGGGTGAGCCAGCTCCTGCAGGTCAGAGCAGGGAGCCCACGGGGCTGGAAAACCTAACACAGGAACAATGGAGCAGCTCTGGACAGCAACAGCCCAGACCATGCTCAGCCTCAGTGCTGGCCCCGGAACTGGAGGCAGCAGCTACAATTTCAAACCTGGAAGAAGACAAAATGAAACCACAGCCTTCACTCTACAGGATGGGAATGGGGGAAGAAGGGAGGAAGGAGCAATGTTGAAGGTGTGGAGTGAGAAAAGAGGAGGCAGGATTTGGTTAATTCCAGGATAAAGAAGAGAGAGCAGGTACTTCTGTAGCAGCAGTGTTTCAGGGTACCATACAGATTGGTAGCTTCTTTCACTAACCTCACTGACCCTAAAAAATGGGTAAAGCACAAAATAAACATCTCAGCCCCAGGTCTGATGGTCTAGGCTGCTACAGACAAGGGCATTAGTCAGACTTCCTGGGATTTCATGGAGATGATTGGTCCTCCACTCACAGCACAGAGCTCTAGACAGACACTGTTAATAGCTAAGCCCAAAGCATTTCATTTTGACTAATTGTCCAAAGTTCAGAGCTGATCCCAAAGACCTTGGTCAGCAAAGCTGGCTAGAAATGTCATGAGATTTGGACTCCACCAGATTCCCAGAAATCTTTGGGCTGGAAATGCCATGAGGATTAGGCAAAAGCAAAATCTTTCTCTTAGATTATCTAGATACTATTTGTCCCTGCTCAGTAGAGCAAATATGTTTGCTTTCCATACTTGCCCATCAATTTAAAGCTTTTTTTTGTTACTGTTGCCAATTTTGGGGTACTTTAAAGCCTGACAAATCCTTCCTCTCCTCTGTACCATGTCATATTTGCTGGGAGAACTGATCAATCCCTTTCCACCCTCATTCCTCAACAGCAATCTTCGCTGTGTGTTTAGGAAAAGTGACTCCAAGGCTACAGCAACCCAGATAGAACAACAGTTGAAAATAGAGCTGCCTACTAAAAATAATCAATTCTCATTCTGGCTGGTTTCCATGTCACTCTCTGACCTTTGGTCAGACTCTGTCATTTATTCTCAAAAGATACAAATTTTTCCTATCTCTAGGGTTGTACTTCCATTGTACTCTGCTGGGTGGGACGAGCACTAAACATTTTGTGTGCATAGACTGAGAGACACTTCCAGCAGTTCTGCTCAGCAAGAGGAGTGAGGAAGGTTTGTTACGACTTCAGCCAGGGAGTGATTTCTTCTTCTCTCTGTACTTGTGCCACTGTGAGACCAGCTGTGTGACAATGACCTGCCCACCAGAGTACAGCATCTTTCCCTCTTTAAACATGCTGATGGACCAGGCTCATGTGAGTGTGCTGTAGTTTGCTTCCTGCAGAATCATTTGGATCAGTCCCATCCATCCATCCATCCATCCATCCATCCATCCATCCATCCATCCATCCATCCATCCACCCATCCATCCATCCATCCATCCATCCATCCACCCATCCATCCACCCATCCATCCATCATCCATCCATCATCCATCCATCATCCATCCATCCATCCATCATCCAC
>VZTB01013182.1:147338-215882 GCA_013397245.1 Thryothorus ludovicianus
ATCCATCCCTCCATCCATCCCTCCATCCATCCCTCCCTCCATCCATCCATCCATCATCCATCCATCCATCCATCCATCATCCATCCATCCATCCATCCATCCATCCATCCATCATCCATCAATCCATCCATCATCCATCCATCCATGGGTCACCCACGGGGTGTTTCATGGCAGAAGGGCTGGGGCAGGACCCCCTGGCAAGGTCGATGATGATGATGATGATGATGATGATGATGATGATGATGATGATCTCCTGGGAACAGCAACACCTTCTGCCAGCACAGCTGCATTTGCTCACAGCTGTGTAAATTTTGACAAGCTAAATCCAGCTAGTCAAAAATAGACTTCCAGATGAATCCCAGGCCCCTTGAGCTCGACTTGAGTGATGTCCCCTCTATGCTACACAGTCCTTCAGCTGCTGGGAAGAGTTCCAGCAGTTAAAATCTACTGAACATCAGGCCTTGTACAGCTTCTCAGTGCTCCCTTCTCCAAACAGAATTAAATTTTCACTCAGATCAGTCTGAATCAAAAGCATTAAAATCATCACAGTGCTTTAAGAGAGCAAACAAGATCAAGAAATAGTGAGTAAAATTGATAATTACAGATTGCCACACAGAGATCAAAGACAAAGCAGAACTCACAATGTTATCAAACTCTCCCTCAACCTCTCCAGCAGTTTATAAAAGCAAGTTTCTAAAATAATTATTGTGTCAATGGAATGCCAGATTTCCCCCCAAATATAGTAACAAATGTTTCAGTTGTTGGTTCAAACTGCAGAGCCAAGGAAGCGAGACGTTTCATGGACATCCTACTCTCTTCACATGCATGCCCACATTCTCACGGACACAGATCCTTCCCTGGGACTGGGTGGGCAAATAAGCACTTTTTCAAGGGTATTTTCCAAATAAAAAGATGAAGAAAAATTCAGGACTGAGAAAACACAGGAAAATAAAACTATAGTTGCAGGTTTCCCCAACTGTCAGTTGATTTTCTCTCACCAATTAAAGGAGAAAGTAGATTTTAAAATAATAAAATAATTTATGAAATATCCCAAGTGCAGCATTTAAGAGGTATATTCAGAGAGATGGTTATAAACCCCATGTGAGGCAGGAGAATTAGTTCCCTGGTTTGCCATTCAAGACAGGCAAAAGTCAGGTAGAGTGAAAACCATGGCTGTGATCATTATCAAGAGATGAGATGAAACCAGAACCTGTATCTCCTCTGAGATGTGAGCACAGCTCAGTCTTGATGGGGCCACAGGATGATGTCTGTTCTTGTCAAGGGATGCTGAATCAGACTAACACTGAAAACAGAACATGCAGAGACTGGAAGGAACATGAACCACTCCAAGTGAAACTCATCTGGAGCACATACAGGGACAGCTGAAATTTCAGAGCCTTTTGTTGGAAAATGTCTACTGGAGGAGCAGGGGGCATTTAGTGGCAACTGGCTTTTTCATTACAATATTCACCCATTATTATGCCAAGGATGATTTCCTTTTATTCAGAAAATGAAAAAGGATCTAAGAAAAATGTTGATGAAACAAAAAACTGCAACTGAAACATTTTCCACTGGAAATAAGGAACTGAGCCATTTGCCTGCTGGCTGTCAGTGTGCTCACTCATCCCACTGGAACTAACCCTCCACATCCCACCTGATGCCTCTTCCCTCTTGTGCAGACTGGCCTCCCAGAGCTGCAGAGCAGCTCAACCCCCTGCCTGAGATCACAGGCAGAACAACCCAGTCTTTCCAGTCTGCCCCAGCTCCCCAGGTATTTTGGCACAAGTTCACTGACAGAGGCCTTTTCACTTGCAGAGGGTCAGAACTGGAAAAACTTGAGATATTTGAGGTCAGAACCAAACATGTCAGCAAAGCTGAGCTGAAAGGAATCTTGCACAATGTCTGTGTAGTCTGTGCCAGTAAGCAGTTAGTCCTAATGTGCCTCCAGTTCATTAGCATCAAATCGACTTACCAGAAAAAAAAAAAAAAAAAAATTAAGCTTATTCCTGCTCAAATGGCTTCTCAGCACAGAAATCCCCTCTCCTCCCTGTAATGGAGTATCCCCCTTGCACCTCAGTGCCAGTGCCTCGGGCAGAGGGTGTCTCATATGGGGGATTGCAGTGCCTAAGTGCCCTGAGCTCTGGAGGAAAAGCGTTCTGCTGGGCTGCACAGCTCCTCGAACACCCATCCCAGCACTCTCTCGAGTGCAGCTGCTGTGTTTCTCAAGGGGCAGCCTGGGCTGATCCCATTCTCTGGAAAAGGACACACATTGTTGCTCAGCAATGGGTGTGCTGGGAAGAAATTCTGGCTGCGGCAAGATTTCAGCAGGCTGTTGCTGTCTGCAGTAGAACTGAGTTCAGCTGGCCACAGCCAAGGTTTCTGTGGGCTCCTGGTGCCAGTTCACTCCCAGATCCCAGTGCTGACTGCACCTGGGCACTGACCCATTTTCACAGGACACTCTTCCCGTGTCCACAGCTCTGTCTGTGGGTGTTACAGACACCCTCAGTGTGTGATCTTTTCTGTCTGATTCAAAAAAACCAAACTGAACCTCAAGTGAGACCATTCTGCAACAAATTGCTCATCTCTGTGCATGTGCAGCTGTGGCAGAACAGTAAGAGTTCTTGCTAGGAGAAAATCTAGAAATCAAGAATCAAGAAAATCTGCTAAGAATCACAGAATCCTTAAGGCTGGAAAAGACCTCCAAGATCATTGAGTCCAACCTGTGACCAATCTCCACCTTGTCAACCAGACCAGAGCCCTGAGTGCCATGTCCAGGCATTCCTTCAACACTTCAAGGGATGCTGGCTCCACTATTTTTCTCGTCAGTCTGTTCCAATGCTTGACAACCTTTTCCATGAAGAAATTCTTCTTGGTGTCCACCCTGAACCTCCCCTGGCACAGCCTGAGTTGAATTCCCCTTGTCCTGCACTATTTTTCTGGAAGAAGAGGCCAACCTTCACCCAGGTACCCCTTCCTGTTAGGGAGTTTTAGACAGAAATAAGATCTACTCTGCACCTCCTTTTGTCCAGGCTGAGCCCCAGCAGCTCCCTCAGCCTTTCCCCATCAGTCTTATTCTTCAGATCCTCCCCCAACTCCACAGCCCTTCTCTGCACACAATGTCCTTCCTGAATTGAGGGGCCCAGAACTGAGATGTGCCCAGTACAGAGGGACAATCCCCTCCCTTGTACTGCAGCCATGCTATTTTTGATACAAGCCAAGTGCCATTGGCCTTCTTGTCCACCTGGGCACACCTGCCTCTTGTTCAGCTGCTGTTCACCAGCACTTCCAGGTCCTTTCCCACTGGGAGACTTTTCAGAGGCTTTGCCACAAGCCTGGAGCACTTCAAAGTGCAGGACCCAGCATTTGCCTTGTTGAACCTCACACCATTGGCCTTGACCCATCAATCCAGCCTGTCCAGATCTCTCTGCAGAGCCCTCCTGCCCTCCAGCACATCACATTCCTCCCCAGCTCGGTGTCATCCCAGCAAGGGCCTCACCCTGCAATACATGTAACATTCTTAACAGAGTTTTGGTTGTTAAAATTTTCAGTGTCGAATTATTCTTATTGAACACAAACAGTATTTTCAAATTCTAGCCCAAAGAGCATTTCAACCACATTGTTCATACACACGTATTAAAGCCCTGTAAATAAATAAAAATAGTAACTTTCTGCTGCTTCAGACAGTGTAGAAACCCATCACAACATTTTTTCTATCCCAGCACATCATTCTGACTCTTCTCTATGCTGGCTGACTTGCAGAACACAACTCTAAGCATGTAAAGTTAAGTGGATAAACAATTACAACAAGTTCAAGTTGGGTTTAATGAAAAGTACACCATGTAGAAATTCAGGGAAATTAAGTTTTTCACAGATTTTGTAAAGCTGTATGGATAGGGAAATTCTGGTTATTGTTTGAGCTCAAGCCTGACAAGAAAAAGGAAAAGGAGCAGTGTTGTTTGGTTAAACTCTGTACTGCAGCCTGTGTCTGGGTTGCCTGAGCAAAAGAGGGTAACCAAAGAGTCCTTTTACTGCCCAAAGCTGTAAATTCTCTCCAGCACCAGATGGGACTTAATTCAGGCCATGGAGTGGTGAGAAGATTCCAATGCTGCTCCTTGCAGGAAAAATGAAACCCTTTCAACTAGCTAATCACAGCCTCTGGGCACTTATGATTTTGTTTTCTTTATTACTTTGCTGCTAAGTGAGCAGAATTTTCCTTCACCAAGTCACTTGCATTTTTTACATGACACACATTAAAGCCAAGCTGACCAATACACGACCCCTTGGGAGCTCTCTGGGCTGGCTGCAGATGCAGTGGTGATATGAAGATGGTTTCAGCAGCTCAGTTATTCCCTCCTGACACTTCATATCCATGCCACACATCTACACTTGGATTCAAGCAGTTGTTCACTGAGCCTTCATACGAAGATCAGAATTTAAGGAAATGAAACCAAGTATAATAATAATTCTATTCATTAAGGCTAAGGCTTGTAATGGTACTTAGCCATGAAAAGATGCAGCCAGTGGGATTTTCAAATTGCCTAAGTAGATTACACATCTAATTCCCATTGACAGCCAATGGGAATTAGGTCCCAAACTCCCTTAGGCACTTTTATAAATCCTATTAGGTGTCTGCCTGCATCTCTGTATGTTTAAATACCTTTGTAAACCTGAGCAAGGTTGTGTTCCCATGCTCCTCATGTTGTTTTCCACAGTTTCAGAAATAGAACAAAGTCAGATCTTCTCACCTATTTTGTAGAAGTCAAGATTTGGAGTATGAACTGCAAATCAGGTGATTTTTTTGCTACCTTTGGAACCTCTGATGTCAGAGGACTCCTGTTGAGATGTGTTCAGAGGTTGCTCACTAGTGTTGGTTCCTTGCTGCTAGAGCAACTCTTTCATCATCATCTCCCCATCCCTTCAGCACAGCCAGAACAGGTCAGGGAGCCCAGAGCTGAGCCTGACAGCTCAAGCCCTGTAGAGTTGAACCTAAACATTCAAAAATGTTTCCTCTTTATTTTACAGCACCATAAACACAGACACAGACAGCACAGTTCACTTGAATTTTGCCATGGCCACAGCTGGCAGCTGGTTTGTGTGCTCCTGGCTGAGGCATGGTTGGAATATTTGCAGAGTGCTAATCACACTGAGCTGGTTCCCTGGAAGCACAACAGTGCAACTTTTAAAAGACCAGAGCCATGGTTTTTCTAAGTCTTTATGAATGCATCCTTTAGTGAAATGGTTCTGTCACAATGTGGAACCAGGCAGGCCAAAATGAAAGCAAACATTCCCTCCCCTCTGAAAGGCTCCAGTGTGATCACAACAATACCAGCTGAACCCTACTCTAAGCTAGAGCAGTGCTGGTGACTATTTGGAAAATAATTAACTGAACTTTACATGACATTCAGATGTTTCTTGGCTCAAACACCAGTCTATTCCTCTGCTGAATTCTAGGGATTCTGCAAACAATGAGAAATATTTGCTTCATGGTGGACTTGCATACCATGCTCGTGTTGTGCTGAGTCACTGCGTTTGTGAAGACAAAGGCTGAAAAGAATGTTAGATAGAGAAAAAAAACTGCTGGATAGACTTTGAGTGTGATGAAGATTTGTCATAAATGCGAAACAAACATGGGGTGTTTTCATGAAAACGTGTTACTGCGTTTGAAGGCAGGTTTTTTTTTCAGTTCCCCAAGGAGATTCTTCAAAGAATGTGGATTTTTTGCTTGTTGAGATAGAACTGCTAATGTCATTGCTAGAAGTGTTAAACAGTCTTTGGCTGAAACAAGAGTTAAATCCAATACCCTGTTCGTATCCACTCACAGCATAGGAATAAAATTGTGCTAAACTGTGTTCTCTGAGGCTGGGATGATACAAGACTGGGTGGCTGATGCTCCTTCAACGCTGATGCTTGATATAATAATGCCTGATAACCCTGGAGAGTGGGCTCAAACTTATGTCAGGGTGACAGTGTAAACAGATGTGCCACATTTCCCCCTGAAAATCTGAGTAAGGAGAAGCTTGTTCTTTGGCAGCCCAGAGAATGTTTCAAGACCAAAGTGCCAGCTTGTTAAGAGAAAGAGAAAGGCAGATTATGAAATGGTTGAAACAATGGGAGTAAAAAAGAAAAAAAGATAAAAAAACTTTGCAGCTTTGTCACCAGGACATTTCTCCTCTTACTGATGGGTGGAAGGGCAGTTGTCTGTGCTCATGTCACATATATGTGAGTACACAGTGTTGGTACTGGAATTTCACATATCTGAGAGAAAATGCATTCTGAATTGTCATGAAAAACTGGATACTCAAATTATTGAGAACAACATCTTCTAAAAATCACCATCACAGATCTTTGAGAACAGACAGACATAGCAGTGAACTGGAAGGCTGGTAAAAGAGGCAAAGGTTTCAAATCTGGCCACAGCAACTAAGTAAACTTATGAAACATTTGCACATAGTATACATGCTCTTAAAAGCCTCTGTTGTCAGCCACTGTTGCCTGTTTACCCCAAACAACAGTTGTAGTGTTTCAGTTTCACAAAGATGTTTTTGTTATGAAACAAATAAGTTTGCAGGTGCATCCTAAAACAAATGGATTCAAGGCCAATAATGGGGCTGGTTTTCATTTGTGAATCAGAAAATAAAAATTATCCAAAATAGACTTTTTGCTAAGAGGGATTTACCCATGATAATGACTGTGGACCTGCTGAAATCAAGAAGATGGCAAATAAAAAGTACACAGATTGTGCAAAGTATTATGTAATCTCAAAAGGAGATGACACCTAGTAAATATTGGTATGGAAAGATAAACTCTGAGCACACAAGACACTTCCTCACTCAAAATGGAAGACTGTCTTAATGACTGCAGCCTGCAAGCTCCTTACTTAATGGAGCCTTGACTGGGCTAAACCATTTAACACAATCCTTTAGGCAATAAATAGCTTCTACTCACAGTATTGCAAAAATATCTCTGACACTAAAGCACCCTTCATGGGCACAAAATACGAGCAGCAATTGAAAAAGCTTTGATATCAGACAACTCAGAAGGGTTTGAGAAATGATTGTGAGTGGCTCGTGCAGGATGTGTTTGTGCTGCAGAGGAGCTCCCAGTGGCTCAGCACTCCTCAGCAGCCAGTCGAGGAGCCAAGCAGGTTGGCAGGGAAGCACACGTCACTTAGAGCAGGGACTCAGTGGCAAAGAGCTAAATAGTTTTTGAAAGATCTGATTACTGAACGGTTCCCTTTTATTGGCCATGTGCTTTCTCCATGGATGGATTCATTGGATGTGCAACAATAATTGAGTCTCATCCCAGGGGTGAAGTCCATTTGGCGACTTAAGTGCAGTCACTTGTCAGGATGGATTTTTCCACAAATGTACATTTTTCAAGTTTGCATGTCTTTTGTCAATACCTTGGCTCTCCAAGGGACAGCATGTCAACTTCCTACACTCTTACATTTGACTGCTACTGAAAATCCGTCTGCTATGGTTCTCTGAAGTCTGTTTGATGGGGAAGGCTTTTTGACAACTCCTGCCTCTCTAGAGCTCTTACCTCTTTGTTTCTGTGGTAGGTTGGGGGGTTGGTTTCTTTTTTTTTCCTTTTCCCAATAACAGAACCTTTTATTCAGTCCAGCAGCATTTATGGTCTCTTTTTTTCTGTTCCTGTCTTCCAAAACAGCAAGGAGTCCCCAAACTGATGAACTCTAATGAACAAGCACCTCAAAGCTTAAGGGCTGCCAATATCTCCTCTCTCAACTCAGCCCTCAGCCTCCATCCAAAGGTAACCATTTAGTTCATGACACAGTGGGAGGCAGTAAATAAAAGTTGTACCAATAGGATCCAGAGGAATTGAAAATATTGTAAATCAAGAAAGAAGCACAAAATTAACCCAGCCACTGCATTCTGGTCTTGTGCAACATGCTTGTTTAACTGGGTGGTACTGTGTGCAAAGCAAAATTTCAGATCTGTCTGGCAATTATTCCAGGAGGAGGAAACAGGCAGAGGGAAATGAGCATCACTTTGTTCCCAAAGTGATCCTCAGCACCAGAGAAAGAGTAGATGGTGGCTCTCTTGCTTTGATGGGGTCTAAGAATTGAAGGTCCAGACACAGTAAATTCAATACTGAATGAAGCTGAATGAGTTGCCAAGAACGTCACAGAAGAACTTTGGAAATGGAGATGATTGATGTGTTCAATTCACTGTCTTTCACCTGATGGTGGCCAAATAATCCTAAGATATAGTAAATAAATGTGGATAAGGTTACTCATTGCTGCAACGTGAATCCCAGTGGAACAGATCTGGTTCTTTTAAACAAGAAATACATGCTGCTAATTTATGATATTTTTTTCCATCTGACATTTCTCCCAACTTAATAAACCTTATCAATTTCACCTTTGAAAATGAGTTTGCTCTTTCAATTTTCCTTTTATTTCATTAAAACTTCAGCAGCTTTTATGGTGGTGATGGTGTTTGCAGTTTGCTTTTGTAAAATACCAACAGGAGCTTTTAAAGCTTTATTTTTGTAAAAAAATTCGAACCAAAACCAACCACATTCCATGCAAGTAATAGAAATAGAGAAGAAGGAATGAGAGAAGCATGGAAGTCAAAGTTGCTTAAACATCCTTTCTTCCCCCTACAGAAGTTACTCAGGTGGGAACTCTTGATGACAGGATTTGCATTTGCACTGTATTCCTGTTGATGCATATAAATTACTATGTGAACTAATACAGAGAAAAGAAACTCATTAAACAGCATTTTCTTGATTATTATTGGAATGTAGAAAAATCAGCAGCACTTTTCTCCATTATTTTCTTTGAATCATGACCTAATTAAAAACTGTGGTGGGTGGGGAAAAAAAAAAGCAAAGAAAAAAAAAAAGGCACCAGCATTTTAAGGCATTGTCTCCCACTTTGAGATAGAAAGCCAGTTCCTCTGACTAAAACTGGCTGGATAATTCCAGCCTGAAGGGTCCCAGTCTGCCAGTCTGTGAAAATGTCTCCATCTACTGTGTTTTTATCCAAGTCCAGCTAAATATTCTGAAAAGGGAATTTTGAAGACCATCCTGTGAAGTGTTACTGTGCCAGTATTAATTTCCAGCCAAAATGAAAATGAGACTAATTTGTGTCTGTTTGAGCACTGCTTTCAGTTCTCCCTGGGTTTGTTTGTTTTCTTGCATCCATGCAAATATGTACTATGACCTTTAAGAGGAAAAGCTGCAGTGATTTCTTTGACCATGTTTCTCTGCCTTACCAAAGAGCAGCTGCCCTGGACCACAGCTTGAAGATGACTTTGAATTGCCATTTCTTTCAGCTGTTTTGGGGCTATTTGTGTGCACCAAGAAGGAAGACTACAGCTCTGTTCTCTCGTGTTCACAGCTGATGGAAAGCCATAGTAGGGCTTTATCTGATGGGTTATGTAGGACATTTATGGCACCAGTTAATCTATATGGGAATAGGCAAAGTGAAATGAGGTCTTCAGAGAGCAGTAAAGGAGATCTGTTCTCTTGTTTGTGTCATGTGTGTAAGACAAACTCCCTGAGGAACATTGGTAAGAATGCTCTCCAAGGGGATCCTCACTATCCAACTGAACTCCTACTACAGCCTTTCCACTCCTACTACATCCTTTCCACTCCTACTACATCCTTACAGAGCTTTCCTGTGGTATCTCTCTCCACACAGCTGTGCATTTTCACAAAACACAACTTCAGATCCTTAAGCCGGCCACCCCTGTATCTCATCTGATTGAAACTGGCCCAACAGTAACTGCAAGGGGGCTGAAAGACAAAAATACAGAGACAGGAAGATCTCAGAAGATTTGTATCCTTAGGAAATCAGGCAAACAAGACCCTTCTGGTCGGAGATCTGGCACAAAGCTGAGTGACTTGGACTACAATCAAACTGACAATGTAATAAATGGGAACACTTACAGGCTGCAACCATCCCCAAGAATTCTGACCTCACTAGTCTGGCATGTGCTTCTGGTTCAGCCCTGTTCTGCTACCAGTTTTGTAACTCTGGCCACTGTCACAGGCATTTTGGAACTTGAAACCCAGTCTGCTAACCAAGACAAATCTGTCAGCAGCTGACTGTTACAAAAAGCAGACAGTGACCTGTCCTTTTCTCCTCCTCCTGTACATTTAAATGCCAGAGAGGTGAATTGCTGTCAGTAGACAAAAGAACTCACTGGAACAGCTGCACAACAGCAATCAGCAACAATCTGGGCTCTAGAGTCTTAGAATATACCTGAGTTGTAACAAAAGACTGGATGTGAGTTTCTGGGAGAAGAATAAAGATGTGTGGTTCATATGAGAGAATTCCACTGAGGATCAGTTCTCAAATATAAACTCCTAAATTTTCCAGGGAAAAGTACCACACTCACTTAAAGGAGGTGTCTAAGGGCATGACAGAGACAGCTGTGGTGACATCAGGACATAATTCACATGGGGTTTCTCTGTATTTTAAACTTCTAACAGTGGTAACATTTTAAAACCTGTGTCTTCAAAACCTCCCCAAAAACAGTGTCAGATCAGATCACATCATTAGCCTGAAGGAAAGCTCAGAACATCTAATATTATCCATTAACTGGCAATCCCCAAACCCCACGTTTCCATCCTAATTTGGAGACGTGCATACACTGCCAGTTACTGATGTGGGAGAAAATGAGAAACCAAAAAAACCCCAAGTAGCTCTGCAAAAATTGGAACTAATGAAGATTGCTTCCCTGGGGACATTTGTCTCACAGTTGATTGGTTTGATAATTAAATGGTAATATTTTGGCAGCGGGAATTCACCCCTTTCTAGACATCAGGGAATCCACAACAAAAAAGCAACATTGTGAATGCCCCAGGCACAGGAAAATCAGAATTTGCTGCTTACTGGACAATGGAGAACCCTGAGAACTCTGACCTTAAATGCTTCTCATTGAAGGCTGAGCACATCGTTTCAGAAGCAGTAACAATAAGGTCTCTCCTGTTCAGTCATTTATTTTGAGAAAACTTGTAAGAATTCTGCATAAATTTATAATTCACATCGAGAGCAAACCACCTCTGCCTCATCTAAGTGAACTGATTCAACTGTTTCAAAAGACTGTGAGGAGACAGAGTGAAAATCCTCAGTATGGAATCAACCTTCATTTCTTCAGGCTGGAAAAAAAAACAAAAAAGCAGCACTGGCTGGATGCAGCCTGATGTTAACATTCAGCACAGCCTCCCTGCAGGGACTTCTGCCCATGTTCTGCTGGCAGAAGAAACTGTCTGAAGGGCAGGGTTGTCCTCACAGTTCCTGAGATAAATCATCACCTCTGCCTGGCACTCCTGGTCTTCCACAAGCACAACACAGGCAGTTGTAGCCTTGGCTCTAAAGCTTAAAATAGAATCATCTTCACTTCTTAAAAAACTTTGAAGTTTGCTACCTACCTTCCCTTACAGTGAGTCAGACAGGTCCTGGCCATGCAAAGGCTGTTAGCAAATGGGTGGAGCATCTCAGCAGGGCAGCATCAGGAGGGATAACACTGGAACATCACTCACAGTCTTTTTTTCTCTCCCCACACTTTTCCACCATTCCCTGCCAATATTCCCTGTTACTGCCTGCCCCTCAAGGCTCTCTCCTGGAATGGGTGTGATGTGGGCTCAGGTAGTGGAAGCTTCACAGGCAGTTCTGTGCCCATGGGAGGGACTGGAGGCAAAACCATTCTGTGGCAGAGCAGGAAGGCAGGTTCTGAAACAGCCCACCTCGGGACCCTCTGGCTGGAACATGATGTTTGTGTGGCTGGGATGTGGTACATTTGGAAAGATACATTTGGACACAAAGAAGCTGCAATTTTTCAGAAAAGCTTGGCTGGTAACCAGCCTACAAACGGGAAACATTACTCCAGTGTTGCTTCTGCCCTACTGACTAATTCTTAGAACAAACAAACTTTATGAAATTCAGATTTCAGCTGTGTAAGTGGGTAAAAAGTGGAGCTTTATGAAATCATGGAAACAAATACTGCTTTAAATGAAAAGTTTTTCTCAGTCTGTGCCATAGGCTCCCTACGCTGCCACAATGTGATTTTCCTTGACATTCCTCTTTTCCTTCTTGCATTTTAATTGTAAATTAATCACTGACTTGGACATGTCTCTACTGTGCATTAATATGGTTGATATTAACAACAATATTGCTCTCCAGGCATTTGGAATGTGCAAGACTTTTTGTGCACCAAATGGCCCATATTAACTTCTGGAATGGCCAGGTGCAAACTCTATTGCAGTGCTCAAATTAGTTCAATTTCTCTAACTGCTTCTCCTGTAATTGATGGCTCAAATTATAATAAAGTACAGTTCCTCTACATGATATATGTTACAAGTACTACCTGTTATGCTGAATATTGCATTGCTTGGAAACTGCATTACCCTCTCCCTTCACCGATCAGATCTTTTTTTTTTTATTTTTAAAAGGAATTACTTATGAACCAGAAAGTGTCTTCACATCATTCAGAAATTATACATATGCTCATGCACTTTATCAGCAGCTGACAGAATGGGGATGGCAAAATTACTGTCAGTCATGTTGCATTCAATGTCACATAAAGACCTGCTTTTTACTATACCTTAAAATTGACAATAAATGCCAGTCATCTCTCTTTGCCCCATTACTGCATCCAGACATAGCAAGCAATGCTTAGAAGACACTCACCTTCATCCTTTAAATCCCTGCTTCAGCCTTTCTTTCTTCTGCATAGATTGTTATTCTCCTATGCCTGCACCTAAAATACTCTTTACCATTCTCTTTTTTTTTTTCAGAGGTGTGCAATTAGGAGTTGTAATATTTTTTTTCACGCGGAAACAACAATTTCTAAAAAACAAATAAATCAACCAAATCCTGATGGCTTATTAACCTTTAACTGTTTCAATTCCAATGTTATTCAATGCATTTGATTTTGGGGATATGTGCTGAGGTATGGCTCAGTCTGGGCTCTGCAATCTGCCTCTGGCAGCCCCCATGAGCTGGCAGCTCTGCCCCAGCACTCAGAACCCTGCAGCTGCTCAAGGAAACCAGTCCTAACAAGAACATCAATTTCATTGCACCACGGCAGAATCTGGGGAATTTGCAGCTCTTCAGAACTGTATTTAGAAATCTGATCTTGATCCAATGTGGACTGAAGCCACACTTTAAAATAACAACATTGCCAGCCAATCAGAAAAGGTGTGTTTCTGCAAGCTCCAATTATTACACTTTCTGTTACTTCATGAAACAGAGGTTACAAACATCATCTGCTCCTGAAGACAAGTGTCAGTGTACTGACAGAAAAAACCAAAAGGCTGATGTTAAACAGTGAGAGTCCCCACCCAGCTTGCTTTTCCAGGTGTTACAACATGAAATTCAGCATCTCCCTCCTCCCAGTCCTCAATGGCCACGAGCTTCGTATTCATGGGGGCAACAAAATTGGTGCTGAGTTCAGTTACACACCAACCACAAGTGTTGTGCTGCAGATTAAAATATCATCTCAGGGCTCAGCAGCACTCAAAAATGAAAACTCTGTCAAGAACTCTTACAAAGACAACTGAGAAAAAAAGCCATAAATCATGTCTAGGCTGATCATAGCCTTCTGCAGAAATTAAATACATTGCAAGTTTAGGCAGTAATAAACAGTGTAGTAAGAAATCTACAGATTTCTAAATTTGCAGCTGACAAGGAAAGGAGTGCTAGGGAATTGTTGTGTACTAGTTCTCACACTACTTGAACTGGTAATGCTATGAAGCAGACAATTCAAAACACACAAAAGGAACAATTTTGTCATGTGACAGAACACTGAATTCATTGCCACGAGGTGTAGTGTAGGTTCATCTAAAAAGGCTCAAAAAGCAATCAGTTAAATCCATAAAACAAAAGTCCATCCAGTGCTCCTAAAGGGAGAGTTTCAGCATGAATACCCCAGAACTGAGTCCCTAAGCCACTAAAAACTGAAAATTTGAAAGATGTACCTGAGGACTGATCCATCCACATCCTTCACATGAATTAACTTCTGATACTGCTGTTAGGAAGAGGATGCTGGATTTGATGATCTGCTCAGGAAGATCTGATATTCAAATAGATTTCATGGACATATTCAGGAGACAGAAGCCATGAAAGTGTCTGTGTGGAAAGATACAGTGGGATGTCAGAAAATGAGAAGGAGTTCAGACATTTAGCTTTCCTGACAAGTTCACAGAATCACTAATTTTTAAAAGAAGTAACTTATTAGAGCAGCAAGTGCCATTGCAACTGGTCTTTCTTGTGCCTTTTTTTGCCAGCTCTGATGGATTAACTAAAATGAAAATATCTTGCATTTGTCTTTGGAGAAAAGTTTGCAGATGTATCTTGTCTTTTGGCAAAATAATATTTATTTATGACACAAACACACAAATAGAAAACATAGATCAAGAACAAAACTGGGTCATTTAAAACTCACATTAAATACAATTTGTAAGAAAAGAAACGTATGTAATGAAACTGACAAGCCCGATTGTAAACTCATTGTGTGATTCCTGCTCAATACCTGCATGGACAATCTCTGAAGATGGTCTTGCCTGTTGGCAAGTGCTTTGGAACAGCCAATATTCTCCTGAGGCAGCTTTTATGCGGGTGATTGTTCCCTGGGTTTAGTCAAACAACATGGGTCTTTCTCCAGAAGTGCAGACTGCCCGTGCACTTCTCGGAGGACTGTGGGGCAGCCCACATGCTGCACCCTCCCATCTGCTTTTCCAGCCCTTTCTTCCCCAAATCTGGGTCTTGGGGATCTGGAAATTCCAGCGGCAATTCGCCCCGGGCCGTGCACCATGATGGGCAGATGGACGGCCGTAAGGACAGGGAGCTGCTCCTAAACGGGCTCCTGGCGCTAAAAGCCGCGTATAAAACCACATTCTGGTCCGATATGGGTTTACGCCATTGTTTTGACTTCAATCAACTATTTCACAGCCTTTTTCCATCCAGCACCTCGCCGGGCTGCCGATGCAGGGTGTGAGGGGGCTTGAGGGCGGGTTTGAGCCGGGCTGTCCGTGCCCCTCAGACGGGCACAACCTCTCGGAGCCCCCGGCGTGTCAGAGCGCCTGTGAAGCGCTCAGGACAACCCGATCCAGCCCACCCTGATCAATTTCACTCCGATCAATCAACCTCACCCCTATCAATCTCTCCCGCCCCGTCCCGCCTCCCGCCCCTCAGGCCCGTTCCCGGCAGGCCCCGCGCGCACAGCCGCGAACTACCGCTCCCGGCAGCCCCCGCGGCGCCCCGNCTTCATGTTGAACATGTGGAAAGTGCGGGAGCTGGTGGACAAGGCGTGAGTACGGCGGGACGCGCGCGGGGGGCCGGGGGCGGCTCGGCCGTGGCCCCTCGGCCGGGCCCGCGCTCCCCACGCCCCCCCCAACATGGCCGCGGCCCCTCCCCTGCTGAGGTGGCGGCCTCACACCCCCTCTGTGCCCGGCTGACCTCGGCCCTGTTGTCTGTCCCTGCTTCCGTCCCTGTCCCCCGGTGAGTGCCTGGGCTGGCCCCTGAGCGCCCTCCCGGCTTGACTCTGTGGTCCCTCCGGGGCCGGAGGCAGCCAGGGGTTGCTCTTCAGGTAGTCTATGGCCTTTCCATTATGGCTGGCCGCTTTCCCGCCCCTCTTGGGCGCGTCTGGGCCCTTCTAGCTCTTGGCGATGAGCGCTTGAGCTCTGGGTGCCCGCTCCTGCGCCAGGGTCCCGGCTGTGTGTGCCCGGTTTGGTGCAGGAGCCCTTGGGATCTGTCTGTGCTGCATTGGCTCCCAGCGTGGCCCTTAGGCCCCTGAGGGGGAACAGACAAGTCTCCCAAAGCAGGAGGGGGATAAAGAATCACCTGCACGTTTTCAGGGAGCTTCCCAAAGCACCACATGCTCTCTGAAGCGTTTGCCTCCTTCCTAAGGACAGGTTTGCCTGCAATTGCCATGGACTCACAGCCCCGGGCTGTTCGGGGTGGTAGGGGACTGAGATGCCCATTCACACCCTGTACGCATTTATATAGCTCAGATATTTACTAATTTGTTTCCTTGAATAGAGCCTCCTCCCACTGGTGACTTGTCTGTGGGTTTGGTTATCGTGATTCCTGCGTTGCAGGTGGAGAGTGTGACGTTGTTGTTGCGTGTGCCAGCCAATCCTTCATTTTTGGCATGAGAAAAATTTGATATGGTGGAGAACTTAGCAAAGGTTATTTTGCCTCCGTAGATAATAAGTGTATAGGGGAAAGCTTGGAGCACTTCTCCATCACTCTTTTCAGTGGTGCCCAGTGATGGGACAAGGGGCAGTGGTCACAAACTGAGACCCAGAAGTTCTGTCTGAATATGAGTAAAAACTTCTTTAATTTCAGGGTGACAGAGCGCTGGAACAGCCTGTCCAGAGAGGTTGTGGAGTCTCCTTCTCTGGAGATATTCAAAACCTGGCTGCTGTGATCCTGTGCAACCTGCTCCAGGTGTACCTGCTTTAGCAGGGGGTTAGACTGGATTATTTCCAGAGCTCCCTTCCAACCCCAGTAATTCTGTGAGTTGAAGATGTCCCTGCTCATGGCAGGGGGTTGGTCTAGGTGCTCCCTGAAGTTGCTTTCCAATCCAAACCATTCTATGTGTTTGGATAGTGTTCTGTGGATTGTGGGATGCTAAGAGGAATAGCTGGCTGAAGGTCTGTGGTGTATACCAGATGATATTGTTGTGCCTGCCCTTACAAGTCATGTCTTTCAAAACTGAGGTTCTGTTTTGGACTTTTTTATAAATTTTTGTTTCTCCAAACAGTTTTTTAAGGGGCTTGTGTGATGCATAGGCTTAAAGATGGCAAACTGAAGAGAAGTGCCAGTTTATTCATGATGATCAACTGTTCTGCTCGTGGTGCTTTGTACTAGACTGAGACTTTTCTAGGCCAAGATTTGGATGATTTTTAAAAACCACTGTGATTAAGTCTTGTCCTGAGGAAGTTATTTACTTTTTACACCTTCTTGTATACAAAGTGAACTCTGGGTGAAGTAGTTTTAATGTGACAGATGAGGTATTTAGGAGTACAGCCCTGACTTGAGTTCCAGGACCTTTCAGGGAAATAAAGTTTTTCCTAAGTTTTACTTGTGTACTTGTCTGTAGGATTAATGATCACTGTAGCATTATAATCCTGTCACTGTTTTCAAAATGTTTACTTCTAAGGATGTAAGTTATTAAGTCCAACAGTACATCAAAATCTGAATTTGAAAAGACTTTTTATTTCCAGAACAGGTGCAAGAAGCGAACATTTCCAATAATAAAAAATGTTTTTTTTAAATAAACTTCAGTTTTCTGGGAATAACATAATCTAAATAAAGCAGATGGTTTATTAAAAAAAGGGGAGGAGGGGCAGGAGGAAAGTGGAGCCTGCACAGTAAATAGTATTTAGAGACATCAGGATCAATAGTCCCATTGTGTGTGGTGCAGATTTGTCATAATGTCTTCTGTCTTAAGGCCATGACTTACAAAATTCTCTGCAGAGGAAGCTAAATGATATAATCTGCATCATAAATAACAACTGATGCTGTGGCAGCAGCATGCTGAACTTTACCAAGAAGCTGTGCTTCTTTCCTTAAAAAGGGGATATGATTATATGAGGATATTGGAAATGTGAAAATAGCTTGAAATTTTCCTAGTTCAAACCTTGATAGCTTTGATAGTGGTTTTGAATTCTTCATCTTGGTTCCATATTCAGCTGATCCTTATCTTAGAGTTTCAATTTACTCATCTGGGGTTTATTTTTTTATCCTTATTTGTGCTTCAGTGACTGAGAGCTTGATTAGGTCAGCAATTTAACATGGAGGATTTTCTTACACAATTCTCATACTTTGGTGTGTGAAGGTTCTGTAAGTGATGACAAATAACTGTGGATTACTTTAAATGCAAAAATCCACGTAAAAGTGGTAACCTGTTAACATTCATCAAAGTCTTAGAACCAAAAAAGAAGTTAGCAACTGCAAAATACATATGAGAAATTCAAATTTGTATTTGGTGTTTTTGAAGTATTTGGTTTCTGTATTTCTTTGGTGTGTTTGGAATTGGACAATGAAGTTCATCAGATAAATTCAGCTTTGTAATTTTCTTCACACCACAATCACCTTTTTTTTTATGGCAACATTTTCTACTAACTTCAAAGTATGGATCTGCATCCTTTTGTGCATGAGGCAGTTATTTTAGGTACTGAGTGGTATTTGGAGTTTAGGAGGAAGACTCAGTGGTAGAGTATTAGATTCACTGTTCTAGGATGTGATGGAATCCTTTTGTTATGTGTCTTGTCCTGCCCTTTGTTAACTTCACTGCTTTTCTATGCCAATGCAACTCCCTCCTTAAATATTAAGCACCTTGATTAGGTTTGACTGAGCAGTAATACCTTGTTTCTGGCTGGGCATTGTGAATGAGGTTGCAGTTTAAAGCAAATAATTAATAAAACCTGTCTGTACCTAGTAAAATCTGCTTGTCATAAGGTTTATTTCAAACTAACTGTCAAAATTCTTCCACCCTCCAATTTCTTAATGGGTACTGCAGTGAGTTCTTCAAGAGTGTGAAGTTATATGAATTTCTGTTGAATTTCTGGTTAGTTTATAGTTTAGAAAGTGCAGGTCTGCATACTCTTATTTCTTCTAGTGTAAATTGTATTTCTTATTATTATGTGAATAATTTAGCGTAAGAAGGCAGCTTTTCACTTTTGTGTTCACTTGTATGAGTTCTTTTTCCCCAGTAATTCAAAACTGAATTGGAAAGTAAACTAAACAGTTGGAAAATAAATGCAGCCCTCTGTGCTCAGCCCGTTGGCTCCAGGACAGTGAACTCTGTTTAAATGGCCGAGGTTTCTGATGGCTCAGGGCCAGGGTGGTGCTTGGTGCAAAGTTGGTGAGTCAGGTGGCAGCTCTGAGTCACTCCTGAGGCTGTGTCAGACATTTCTGGTTCCATTCTCTCCTGTGCAGGCTCAGGTGAGGGCTGCAGTGTTGCTTCAGCATTCCTGGGAGGAGGTGGCCAGTTCCTGTGACAGAGCACAGAGGCACAAGTCACACACGGAGCTGCTGGTGGGAGTGTGAGCTGCAGGAACATTTGGCAGGTGGGAAGGAGTCTGGTCTCCCTCTCTCCCACTGCTCTGCTGCACTGTGGGATCTGCAGCTCTGGCTCTGGACTGCTCTGGTGAGAGCAGTCCCGCTGCTGTTGGTACCCATGGCAGAGGGCTCAGGTTACCCCATGCCTGCTCTGAAACACTCCTGCAGTTGTGATGAAACTCGAGGCCAAGTGTTGCATTTGCTGCTTGTGAGCTGCAGGATCTGCAGGCTGCCTGGTGCTGCTGTGTAAAAGCAGCTTATATAAAAAAAGTCATATTTTTACCGCTATAGGTGTATCAGTACTTTGCTAATCAAATCACCAAGGGCCTTAACCAAGTTTCTCCCCACTGTAAGATAAGAGAACTGGCAAAAAGCTGTTGTAGTCACTGAGAGTGAGTTCAGGAGTCCTGGCTGTGGAAATACAGAGCATTATGCAACTTGGCAACTTCACTTTTAAGTCTTACTGGACAAGTACATGTTGTGCTTTTTGTTCCTTATGAGATTTCTAGGAGAGTTCTACAAAGAAAACCCCATGGCTTTTTTTTAAAAAAAGAACAAGGAATATTAAGAAACCCTGTTAAAACAGGTTTTAATTTGTCAGGAACTTGAAGGTGTCAGCTTGGCCTAGTGGCCAAGTTCAAAAACTAGGCCATCATATCTCTTAAGTTCTGTTGAATTTGCTCTTCTTGGAGCAGAAACTGCTGATTGTTGTTTTACTGAAAAGTTCCTGCATGTTGTTAACCTGCACAAGGGGCTTCACCTCAGAGCAGAACAGTGTTTGTGTGTAATAGGTAGCAAAGCCAGCTGGACTCCTCATTGCAATAACTTCTGTTTTAATATAAGATGTCAAGTTAATATTTTTACTGCCTGGTTTCTGTCACAGATATGTAGGACATGCAGCAGGCAGGTTGGAAGACCTTTGGACCCATTGAGATCAGATTGCTTCCTGTGTAACAGTGTGGTGAGACTTCACAGCCACATTCTTTATAATTCCATTGCCATTCTTAGCTTTTGTGATCTTCTGTATGCATGACCTTAATGAGAGAGAGCTCTTTTTAAGCATCTTTCCTCACATCAAAGGATAAATCTCATGAAAAAAGGGATGAAGGTGACAGATCTGAATGTAGTTAGGACAGTATTATCCAGGTGTTTGTTTGCATTAGTTCAGGTGAGTGAGGTAGTTCTCACTTAGTTTTACTTAAAAATTAAAGGAGAGAGCCTGTGAATTTCTTGCCAGTTATAGGAGTATGGCAGTTGCCATATTCCTGTTTTGTTCCATGCTCCTTCCAGTTTGGTTTTGTCCACCTAACTGAGCTCTGCTTTGCTAGTACTGCTCTTAGCCACACCTTTCTAGTGGCTCAGCAGGAATGTGTTTGCACTCCCTTGTGTTGTAGAGTGGGAGGTGAAGTGTTGCAGAGCTGTTTCCATACACTTCACAAGCTTGATGAATTGCCTCAGTATGTAATAGCTTAATTTCTTTTTAAATGGAGAGCAAATAGTCTTGTTTAGAATTGCTTGTAATAGGAAGGCATTATAACACCTTAAAATTTATTTTAGAGGTAGGCACTTGGGTCCTCTGTTATTTATTCTGATTCTCCATCTATGCAAAGAGAAAGGATTTTTAGTGTTTGGGGAAAAGGAAGGATTAAAGGAGCTGTTGTCATGAGCTCCAATAGAACTAGGCAGGGGAGAAGTTCTGCTTGACAAACAGCATGTTTTCTTTAGTGCTTCTAATTGTACTGTCTGTAAAGAGGAGGGTAAATTATTGGTAAAATAGAGTGAATTACTGCTTCTATTGTCATTGCAATTTCTTGCTGTTGTAGCCTAAAGCATGTAATGAGACCTTGCACTTCACTCCCAGGTCACAGATGAGGGAAGCTAGTAAGAGAATTCTGTCAAGTAAACCAAGTCACATTGAGCTGGTAACAGTTAAAATTGTGCATTTGTTGACTTCCAGTCTCGTGTTGCTGATGTGATAAATGCAGCCCAGTCACTTACCCTGCAATTACAGCCCTCACCGTTGGCTCTGCACTCTGCCTGTGGAGTGCTCCTGTTTGCCCAGAGATGGACAGGATCCTGTGTCCTTAGCTCAGGGTTCTCAGTCCCCCAGCATAGCTGCTTTCTCTTTTTAATGTGCCTCTAATTGTTCTTATTTGCAGGTGATTTTCTTGTGGTTCATGGATTTGTCCACCCAGGTTATTGAGCTCTTTAATGAAATGCTGTTTGCTCATTCAGTAATAGCAGGTATTATTGTATGTGATCTATCATAGAATATATCCAGTAGAATGGTAAATGACTGTCTAAAATTTGTCCATTGATGTCTGAATCTCCTGTGAACTTCTTTGCCTCAGTCTCAGGATCATTTAGTTTTCTCTATATTTAAGATTGATTTTGGTTTGCATAAGCAAGATCTTCAGGGCAGTGAACACTTCCACAGTTTTATGTAAGGGACAGTTAGTTAGCCCTCACTGCATGAGTTATTCTCCTATTGCTGCTAAAGAGGTGTCCTGCTGATAACTGCTTTAAGAGCAGCATTTTCTATTATTATTACAAGCAAGATGATGATGATGATTATCTTCAGCCCTGGAAGGGTTTGTCCTCTGCCTGGTTACCAGAGAGCTGAGAGAGAGAAGAAGGTCCTGGCAATACAGAGGAGAACTGGATTTGAACATAGCATTTGGCTCTGCAGCCAGGCATGGCTGTGTTCACCAAGCACTTGTAACAGCAAGTTACTTCTTAAGATTTCCTCCTTCCCTTAAAGAACTTCCAGAAAATTGCTTATATTAATAAGGAAGAAAAACAGTTCTAGTCTTTGGGCCATGTAATTGAGTATGGGAGATAAGCATCTGTGAAAGTATTATGCTCTGTTATCTCACATACATAGAAACAGTGTTCCCTTGTTTGAATATTCAGCTGGTGGTGCAATCCATCAAACAGGCAAATATGACAAACTGATGGATTTATTAAGAGTTGGCATAAGGTAGTTGTGACCAAGCACACAGTTGGATCAGCACACTCCAAGTGGTGCTTTTGTTAGTGCTCTTTCAGATGTGTTATTGCCATTTTACACCCTGTGGTAGCTGACAATAGTCTGTGTTATGTTGTGTAAGGCTAGCTCAGGTATTGGCTTTATGTATTTTCAGGGAATCTCAGTGATGTGTGTGTGAGAACTTCTGTCTTCTTGAAATGTTTCTGAGGCAGAGCTTTGCGTGTCCTTGCCAAGCAGGACTGTGTGAAACTGGTCAAGGCTAAGAGCCTTACCTACATCACTGTGTGCAGCTGTGGCCAAAGGGATCAAGGTGCTTAACTCAGTTCTATGCTAATTCCTCTTGCTTGTGTTGCCAGTTAGTGTATTACAGAATATTAGCTGATTTGCATAATTATTTCATATACAGGGTGTAATTACTTCCAAAGCATTGGATGCACTGCTTTTGCAGTTGTCCTAAAATACAATCTTAAAATGCTGATCTGATTCTTTTATATTTGTCTCCATTCATTTCAAGTGTTAAATGAGTTTCTGTATTTATAAGAAAATGATATTTTTCTTCTAAAAACAAAGATGAGCCATTGGAGAACAAGTGAAGCATTGCTTCACAGGATGGTAGGTTAACAGAAAAATGTAATCATTGAGAGTTATGTGCTTCATTCTGGAACTTTTGGAATATCTTTCATTGATTTATTCTGAAGTTTGTGTACAGCTTGTCCAAAGTCTTAATAGAAGAATTCCAATTTAAACTCATCTCCAACATACAGAGTGTGACTGTTGCTTCAAGTATGTTTCAAATACTTTGCTGGCATGTTCTTGATGAGGAGCTTCAGCTTCCAAATTACCACTGCGTGCTCTGAACTTAAATTGAGATGGTATTTAAAGAAGAGGGAAGGGAAATTGAAACTGCTTGAAAAGAGCTGTTCCATTTAATAGTTTTTTTACTGATACAAAGATGTACAATAGTGTAACATTTTGTTTAAAAGTGGCTGTTTCACAGACTTTGTTTAAATGCTTATCTCAGTTTTTTGTATTCCTAAGGCAAGAGAATGGAAAGCTGAATTAGTAGCAAATGTAGCAAGTAAATAAAGTAGTCAGATTTGCAGTTGGTCTTTTTCCAGCTCCTTGTAGAGATCTGGATCTTATTGACACAGGTCAAATATGGACCCAGTTAGACACAAGGATTGACAGCTGCTGTCGTGTTTCAGTTTGGAGCAGGAGCTTTATTTACCTGTTCCATTTGGAATGAAGAGGTTACACAGCTAAAACTTGAATGATGTTTGGTAGCCTCTTTAGAAAAAGCAGTGGTGTAGAAGAGCATAACTCTCCAGAACAAAATGGTCCTTCTATTCTGCCTCTCTGCAAAACAAGATCTGATTCTAACTGGAGTGTACTCATTTTTTTTAATGTATGCTTGGGTAGGGTCATGTGAAATTGTCACAAGTTGGTACCTTACTTCTTTCCAGAAAGCTGTGTAGGCTGTGGTGCTCTGAGTACTCTTGAGTATTTTTTTTCAGTTAATTTTTTTTCTTCAGTTAGGAAGAGTATTCATTACTTATTCTTGCATTGTGTGCTGTATAATGATGGTGTTTGGATTGCTGTGTGAGGAACTGGAAAGAGGAACAGACCAAACTGAAAGTTCTTTCTCTCCCAAAATGACTTTGTAGATTTTTTGGATTTGATTTAGAGCAGTTCCCTAAACTTGTTATACAATTGAGGAAGCAGTGTTGAGATGGGAAAGGAGAGGAGGGGAACCCTTAAAGTTCTTGTGTAAGTGGAGAACATTTGACACAGGGTTAAGTCTCCCCTTGTAGTTGCCCTGAAATCTCACAGTCAGCATTTTAACCAATAAGAAAACATAACCCATGCCATGAAATCAGAGTTTGTAGTTTCACAGTCTGTAAGCGTAGGCTGATGGTGAAAGAGGTTTCACAGCCTCTCGTCTGCCACAGCCTGCACATTTCTCTCCCTTTTGCTGGCACTTGAGAGACTCTCTGACTAACCAGTTGTTTTTGCCAATTTACTTCTCCACCAATTGGTTCCCTGGTAGAGTTAACTCCATGGTCACACAAATATTTGTACTGGCATAAAGGAGGGAATGGTGTTTGGGTAAGAATAAGGGGCTGGGGGCAAAGTACAGCTTGAGTGCAATACAACCTTAGCATGTGATTTCAGAAGCAGGTTGAAGAGCTCTAAGATTATTCTACTAACAGAGAACTAACTCATTTTTATCCCTGGCCATTCCCTGTCTTTGCCTTCCTTGTGCTGCTGGTGTGTGCTTCAGTATTTGCTTGTACTCTCTTGCTGATAACAGCTAAAAAAAGCTCCTGTGGTTTTAGGGTTCATAACTGATTTGGCCACATGTTTTACAAACAGCTGCTCATGGCACCACAAACACTTGTGGTGATGGGGAAAGGACAGGAAGATGAGCTGTCAGAGCCCTTTTCCATAAGACATTTTTACATATTTTTGTTATTTAAAACTGTACTGTTAGTTGTTTGTTGGCTGTAAGTTCAAATTTGTTGAAGGTTGTTCTCCTATCTCATATATCACAACTTGAAGGTCCCAAGCCAACCTCTGTCTTTGTATCACTGTTGTGATGGAGAGGGTAAGCATCAATATTTTGGTTCCACTCTTGGGTTACAAACTTCCAAGGAAGGATATAAACAGAAATACAATTTTGTATCTTTTGTGATGTTTTTGAGTGATTCAGGCTCGAATTGAACTCAGGATCTGACCGATCTTCACATGAGAAGTTTTTGATTCAATTTCTGCAGCTTATTGTAATAGAAATACTAGTGGTGTATATTTGGCTTATATCAGAGTGAAGTGGGTATTCTGTGTAGATTGTTACTTTAAATAGATTAAATCTTTCTAGAGGTGTTTGGTTTGCCATTAAGAATGAAACTCCCATGATACCAATATTGTCTGTGTCTATTTATGGGTTGTGAGGAAACCCTCTCAAAGTAGTTTTGCTTTTTCCTCCCCTCATCCAAAGAGTGTGTCCTATCCTGACCAATTGAATATTGACTGCATGCTTAATAGATATTAACTGCTTCGTTTGGGGTACAATTAGAAATATTAGTGTATATTTAACTTATTTAATGAGACTGGCCTGCATTTTTTTTAATCTGTTGTGATAATAAGGAGACCTATTGGGAGTTAATTAGAGAGGGGTGTTTCCTCTACTCCATTCTGAGTCAGAGCAATAAATGTGTTTCTTGGTGGTTACTCTCCCCATCCTGTCATGCTGTTTAGAATCATCCTAATGTAGGTTACAGACTGTGCTTAGTGTTTCCTCTCAAGACATTACTTTATACTCAGTAAACAAATGCCTCCCTGTGTGATTTTTTGGAGGTGTGTTTTGCATCCTACAAGACTACTCAGTTGAAACTTTCTCTAAGACCATTTGGTGTGGTGAAGAGAAGAAAAAGACTTTTGATAACCTTAGGTAATTTTATTGGAGTTGCAGTAGGTGAATGCATCTTCTGAAAAATAAATCAGTCTTAGTAACTTACATCTACAAATAGAGCTGATCTCTTAAAGATTGCTGTCACTTTTAATTATTCCTTGTTTTGACAATTACTTAATTATTTAAACTGTTTCTCTGTATGGTCATGTGAAGTGTGGGGGTGAAACTCTCTGTTCAGAGGTATTTATTGTCTAAATGAGTTAATTTCTATCTCAGTGTTCTAGCTCTCCTTGCTACCAAACAGATGATTGCATTTCTTGAGACAGCTTGAAAACATAGTGCTAATAGACTCCTAATTGGCAAGTGCAGTCTCAGCCTTTAGACTGCCAGTGTTTTTTTGTTAATTACACAGTAACTGTAACTCCTGTAGCTGCAGACATTAGCTCAGAAAAATCCAGTAATCTTACCATTAGTGAGTAAATAAATAAATAGTGCCTGTGTGGATCCATTGTGAAATTTGTTTGTTGCAAATACACGGTGTCATTTGAAATTACCATCTCTGTGTGGACAGGAACCAGAAACTGGGTCTCTGAGGCAAATGGAGCAGCTCCTGTTACCTTTTTAGGACATGAGTTACTTGATCTCCTGGAGGAACCAGTTTAACAAAGGGATACCTGTGAAAGGAGAGGAAACATCATTATCCTCCACAAATAAACATAGCTTGGAAATGTGAAAGTTAATTTGTCAGTAATTAAGCAGACTCATTTCACAAAAGAACACTTGCTTTCCCTCAAAGTACCCTAGGAAAGCCTGGGACATGCATCTCATCAACACAAGCATGGTCCAAGGAGCAGGTGAAGCAACTAAACCAGAAAACCTTCAACTGCACTTTTACTATGGCCTTGTGCCCTGGCAGATGTCCTAAGGCTGAGGCAGAAGCTGAACTGCACTTCTGAGCAGGAGAAAGGAAGAGGAAACAACAGAGCAATCAAATGGCAGGTTCATAACCAGTTGTTTTCCTTCTTTCATGCAAATGTCCTGCAGTGGAATTGCTAAGGAGGTATTCAGGAGGATGAGAAACCCTTGAGATCTCTGCCTTTGTCCTGGCTATTATAGAGAGAAGTGCATTTGCCATTTACTCTGCTGCCATGCAGGTGGGCTGGGGAGCTGTACAGAGCCATGGCTGTGTAGTGAAAGGCAGGAGGAAGCTGCAAGCCCTTCACAGGCAGTGACTGCACTGTTTAAACTTTAATCAGCCATCCCTGGTGGAATTGCAAGCATGTGTTTAGAGTAATGCTTAATTTGTAATAAATCTGGAATTAGGGCAGTGTTTCAATGGTACTCAGCTTGCAGTGAAGGGATAGCTGAAACTACAAGGATCATTAAGCATGGCCCATTAATGTTGGGGTGTGTGGTTTTTGGCAATATTCAACTCCATATAACTTCACGTTCATTCTTCTGTCCTCACCAAAGATTCTGTCAACTGGCAAATAATTGAAACAGTTCTTTGAGTAGGGAAAGTTTGGATTATTTAGAACTCACTGTGTTCAGTTGCACTGAATGGATCTGTGCTGTTCACAGATGCACTGACTGCCATGCAGTGTTCTGCTTTTCCAAGATCTCTTACCTGTAACTATTCAGCTGGCACACAGCTAACTCAAGCACGTGTGGCATCAGGAGGTTTCCTTGGCCAGTTGTGCATTACTGTGAGCTTAGAACGGTTACAAGCTTTTTGTGGTGTCAGAAAACCCTGGTATGAAGATTTTTGGTGAAAACATTTCACACGAGTAGTGAGTGAATGGTTACAAAGAGCACAGAGTTGCAGGAGCTTTAGGGGGTTATTGAGGCTTATCAAAGCAGTGGTACCTTTTGGGGGTTATCTTAAAGCAGTAATGCCACATATTCTGAAATTCTGAATACCTGAGGTGCTTCCTGTATACAGAACATTTGGAAGGATGTGGAGTGTCACACCTACTGTTAGTATTATTTTTACAGTGAGGTTGGTGTTTTGGTTTCTTTCCTTTTCCTCTCTGTCTTCTGCCTCCATTCAAGGTCACTCAAAATTTTTTGTGGTCACAAGTAGGAAGTCTGAGGTACATGAGTGAGTTGAAGTTGCACAGCTTCAAAGCTCACTGGTGCCTCATGCTGAGCGTAGCTACAACTCCTGTGTCCTCTGCAAACTTCTGCCCCTTTTGTTTGTTGTTTTGAAAGAAGGATAGGACCTTATCCTTCTTGTAAATATTTTTCTTTCAGCATTAAAATATTGTGCCCTAATCCTGAAAACTCTGGGAGTACTTGTGAGTCTCTTTATCTCTTGAAGATTTCTTAAAATACTTGAGCTGTGATCTCGAATGTGGTCTCTCAATTCTGTGTGCATGCAAGGAAGGAAGCAGCACTTGATACCGGTTTGGAGGAGGACTTAAGTTGTGCCTTCTGAACATCTGAAACCAGCCTTTTATCTTCAGGGAAAGTAACATTTGAAGTTATATGAATGTTACAAAGCCCAAAGAAACACAGTTGATGAGAGGATGTAAGCTGTGGTGAGAAATGCCTCAGTCTCTCTCTCCCAAAATAATGTTTAAATTTTAGTTTTATGTTGTAATTTTCAACCAGGGCTTATTGAGATTGACATTTTTGTGCTGGTAAATTATTTATATAAGAAGCATTCTACAGCAGTGATTTTTTTATTAGATTTCACTTACTCTTTGTCCTACTTGATTAAACCTTTGTTTCCAGTAGGAATCGTGTTACCTGACTGGATCACAAATAAAAAAATGAAAGATAAATCACATGACGGAAAATTTGTGATGGCATTTGCTGACTCTTGAAGGTCAAGCAAATCTGAATTCTGTAAAGGGATATAGTTAAGTCTAAAAATAAGGTTAAAATAGTTGCAGCTTGTTTGTTACAGAAGAAAAAAGAATGAAGTGTAAGGAGCAGGATGGCAAAAATGTGAGGATTGAGCAATAGTAAATGGAGTCGTGGTTACAGTGTGCATCTGGAAATCTCTGCAGTTACAAAGGTTACACAAATTTCATATGTCCACTTCTTCTTGGACTATACAGCTGCTGTTGTGTGGCCATGGTATGTTGAACTTTGAAAGAGATTAAATCCACAGGAAAAGGAGCTGCAAAGCAGTGACTCCAATCTGATGTGGCAGATGGAAGCTCACAAGAGACAAGGAGACTGAAAACCTGCACAGGGCAGTAGCAGCATCGTTTCTGTGTCTGAATCAAAAAACAGAGTTGCTGTTTAGTGTGTAACTGTCCCATCAAAGTGTCAAGTGTGGCCTCAATGACAGCTTTTTTTCCACTTTTTTTGTGAAATTGGTTTTCATGCTAAAATCTAATTGGATTTCTCTAAAGAATGCTTTAGGTGTAATTCTCCTCTAATTTCAACTAAAAATGGGACCTAAAAACTAATACTGAAAATCAGTGGAAATAGTGTTATGGTGCTCTCACTATGTAAGTTAAACTGAAATATTTTGATTAATTCTACTTGCTGGAGTGTAGCATTTATTTTTGTAAGTTACCTTTTTGAGTTAAGTATAATAAAATGACAATACTATTAAGTCTTTAAAAATAGAACTGCAGAAATATGCATTTGAAGGGAAGATACTCTATAGTGGGTGAAGTTTAGGGGATAGTAACTGAAGAATGTGAAGGTAGGTGTTTGGAATGAAAATTTCCCATTAAAAATGGGGAAATAAACTGCCATGTTCCCATCCTTCATGTTCCCAACATCTGCAAAAAATAATTCAGCTGTAGCAAGCGATTACAAAGCTATTTAGGATATAGCATTCTGCAACTGGGAACTTCTGACAGGGAAAAAACTTTTAAAGGACTTTGAAAATACTTCAGTGAGGTGCAACGTTGGTTTCTGTAAGTGAGAGGTCTGAATTCTCTAAAAGGCTGCAATTTAATTCTCAAAGCCACTGTTCTTTTTGACAGTGTGTGTGGTGGATTTGGGGCTATTTTGTTTACTTGGTAGTCTTTTGTGATTAGAAGTTGTAAGGCACAGGAAATAGCTTTATAGTTCCTTCCTCCCACAAGTTGTAATTCATTTGTGGCCATCAGGATGTTTTTCTTGGCTTATCTCTTTCTGTGCAGTTTGCCTTGCACATCTGCCACATAAATTATGAAACTGAACTTGAAAAGCTGAAAATGTATTTCAAATCCTACTGTACATAATGAAGGTTGTATCATTGGTCAGAGGGAGTATGACTGCTCCTTGCATAGGTCTGGAATAATACCTGGCATTCGTGGACTAAACTGACTGGTGTCATATTTGTAAAGGTTCTGAGGAGTGGCTGAAAAATAAAAAACTTCAAACAGTCAAATATCACTAATGTTGTGCTGTTACCTCTCTATAACCTGAGATATTTCACCAGGCATTTTGGCAGATGGGTCCCCATCTGTTTCTTCATTGAATGTGGACTGCTGGCTGCCTAGTTGGTATCCATATGTTTTATCTGTAAGGCTCTAAATCTAAGCTGCATGTTTTATAACAAAAGTGACATTACTGACAGGAGCAAAATGAAAATGCATTAAGTTTGTTACATTTTTTTTAGTTAGTTTGTCTTCACCCAGCAAAGGGAGAGAGGCTGGCTGAGATTAAATACATGAGTTCACTGAAGGGAAAAGCAGCACCATCTTTATTTGGAAGGTGATTAATGCCTTCTCTGAATAATTGTTAATAGCATTAGGGGCATTGGTTCCTGAATATCCATTGTATTGTTTGGGATAACAGGTGGATAAATGATGTCCTCTGTCTGAGAACCAGTCTGCACACTGAGCTCTCTAAGATAATGAGTGACAGAGTGTCATAGGATAGTGAAATCTTATCCCAAAATTCATGTTTAAATCTGGTCCTGAAATGTATTTTAGTGTTTGCCTGTGTATTAAATCCTTTCAGTTTCTTGGAACACAAGTTTGTGCTGGTGATCATCTGAAATTCCCCAGATCCTGAGGGAAGGGATGCTCACAGGACAAGTGGAGTTGATAAATGCTGCCCCTGGCTGTGGGGGGCTGCTTGCTCCCTGTCCTGGCTCTGGTGCTGTGCAGAGGGGATCAGTTCTTTTTCAGCTCACCAATTCAAGGGCTCTGTTGAAAGTATTTCATGCCCAGATGGATAAGTATTAAATGATTTTTTTAATTGGCAAAAGTGTTTCTGGAAACTAATTAACAGTTTAATAGATGCCAAGATTCTTACACCTGGGAGTGGGGGAGATGTAGCCTGTACTCAGACAAGTTGTGTAGCCTTTTTATTTATTGTGTGTTCTCTGTAGTTGAAGCTAACTTCTGCACGCAATTTAAAAAAGGATCATTTAACATTAAAGCAACTTCTTTGCATTCTCAGAAAGCTTTTCCCCTATTGCCACCCCTACTTCACAGGAACCTTTTAATCTAGATACTAAAAGTAGTTCAGATGCCTGACTCATAGGGGTTGAATGGGGAGGATGAGATGATGTTCACTCCTCTCTGAGGGCTTCATCTTAAATGCTTGTGTGTCTGTGGGTGGGGGTCTTTTAGATAACTGTGTTGTGAAAATATTGCCAGGGCCTGCCTTGACTCTTCTCCAGATGTTGAATGTTCACTTGGCTCATTATATGGTACATTCAATCCTTCACTCTTTTAAAAAACAAATACAGCTACAATCTCCAATGTCTAGAAGGAACTCTGCATTATATTAGTGTAATTTCAATGTAAGTTGTCAACCCTTCTACTGGTTTTTGAGAAATCTGAGCACAAATTGCTGCTGTTGCCTTTGGGTAATTCTCCTAAAACATGCACCATGGATCGTGTGAGCAGCCACTCTGGTGCCTGCCTTGCCTTAGTGGGTGACTGTGACTTCTCAGTCGAGAGGGAGCTGTTGGGAAAATCGGCTGCTGGAAGACAAAGGCAGCGCTGGAACTGCAGGGGCAGGGAGCCGGCTCAGCCTCCAGCTGTGAGCTGCTGCTGCCAGAGGTTTGCCTGGAGCTGCCACCTGCTGGAAATGCTCCATCCCCTGGAGAGAGCCCTGCAGTTGGCACCTGGGTGCCTTTCCACAGAAATGGGAGGTTCAGGTGGAGATAGGAAAGGTGAATAATGAACCAAGTGTGTGTGTTCTTCTCTGTTCAGTTCAAGCAGCCTTCCTTGTGCTGTAGCTTCCTATTTTCTGCATTTATGAACCTTTCTGGTTGGATAGTGCAGTCCATTCAGTTTTAGATCCAAGAAGCACCAAGAACTGTGGAATTGTTTCCTTACTGGGGTTTGTCCATGTGGAATGTAAGGACTGTCACTGTCATGGTCTCCTTTGCTATGTCACCAACTGAGGTGGTTCAGAGTCAGTAACATCTGTTCTGTCATGACCAAATTACAAATGTGCTTTGCCTTTATTCACTGTGAAAGTCACAGGAAACACGGAGAAGACTTTCTAAAAATAAGGAAACTGCTAACAAAATTAATAAAAGAATGAGTTTAAACTATTAGTATGTGAGACTGCCTCTTGTAAGGATAATGTTAAACACGTTATTCAAAAGATAAAATCATGTTGTGTCTGTTTTGGCACGTTAAATAACAAAAGGTTAAAATATTTGCTTCTTGTAAGACTTTGGCACCACACTTTATAGTATTGTATAGTAACAGAGCTTCTCTTGTCCTCTGTTTATCCAGACTCTGCCTACTCTAATAGACTAATTTCTTTCTTCTTAAAAAAATAAAATTCTTTAGTGTTGCTGTTTGTTTGAATAGCAATAATGTTCATACTGGATATTTGGTACATACACATGAGTAAAGCTTGAATTTTTTATTCTTCTGCATTTAGTCCTTAAGCAGATATTTGCAGAGTGGTGTCTCATTGGAAACTGTTAATGGTAGTAAAACGTACAAAGTTTCTCATCTCAGCTTTTAGTATTTTAGTGTTCCCAGTTGTAAAATTAAAAAAAAAGGAAAACAGAAGGTGCATAATCCAGTGGTGTCCTTGGAGTAATAGTTAAAGGCATAATATTATGCACATAGGAGTCTCATGTATACATGATATTGCAATTGGTTTGAAACATACATTGGAAAAAATTGAACTGTGTAGCCAGGTTTCTTATTCCTGTGGCCAAGTCCCTGAGCACAGTGGGCAGCTTCCCAGAGGCTTGAGAAGTGTTTCTAATTAGGCTCACCCTGTCCAATCCAATACCTTTATCATCACTATAAAGAAACTGTTGTAATGTCCCCCTCTCTGTGGCTTCTGGTTATTTTAGTTGTCATAAGATTAGACCTGGCATTTCACAAATCTTCTGCGGCTCTGATGGCCAGAGCTGTGTTCGTGTCCTCGGTGACGCCACCCACATCAATAGCAGCTCTAATCCTGACCCTGCTTTTAATGGAGTGCTCTGACTCTCGCCCCAGGGCACATTCAAGGCTTTTACATTTGTGCAGAAGCATTGGCAAAGATCTGTTAGGCTTTCTGATTTCTTAACAGGTTTTTCAAGTAAGTTCCATTCTGAATGGATGGGTAGATATTTATTATTCTTTCATTACCTTTAGTGTATAAGTGCCTCCTTTTCTCATGGTGCCTATTTTTTCGAGTGCACATGCTGTTGAAATGTTTCTGCATGTTTAAGAAACTGCTGGTATTTGAGCATTCATAGAAAATACTGAGTTTGTGGTGTTTGAGGATCTGAAAATTTGATGTATAACACTGTCCCTTTCCTGATGAATGATTATCTTAGGATTAGTTCTTCCCAATAACATTGCTTCCAAAATCTGACCATGAACAACAAGCTTCCTTTATGAGTTGTGATTTCATGCACTTGGATGTATTGTTAGGGAGATGAGGGAGCAGAGCACCACTTAGCATGGAAAAAATGTGGAAGATAGAAGAGTATGAAGTGGAAATACCTGTGTGATATTCTTTAGGGAACACCACGGGCTTTGAAGTATTTACTCCTTCTAGTGCTTTATGTTGTATCCAGTGTTCTCACCAAAGTGTTAAATCATCTAAACAAAAGCTGTTGCATATTTTCCTGTAGCAGGTTTGCTCACAGTATATTTAAATCATTGCTGTGAAATGTTATTTGAGGGTTAAATTGAGAAAGTACTCTTCCATTTATGTTGCTGACTATTTGCAGAGCCTTGTGTCCCCACATCCATGTTTCCAAAGAGTTTCTGATTCAAGGTGTGTGGTGTAGAAGGAATTAGGGTGAGATTTGTTTTCAGCATGGAACCAGCAATGATTGATGTGGGTAATTAGTTAAGGCACAACAAAACTAATTGTAATGTTACCAATTGGAAGCTATTAGTAGAAGCAGTACAGTTATAGTTGTGTATAAGTGATTGTAATCTCCTAAGAGATAATTGACTTTAGTCAGAGCATATGAATCTGTAGAGAACATCATGTGATCCTCAGCAATGAACAATCTTCACTCTGAAACAAATATTTCAATTCAGGATGTAGTGTTTATTTAATTTTTTATTAGCATATTGGGTAGAACAATGATTTTACTTTTCTAGCATAAAAGTAGTTTTAAAACAAGAATTTCTTAGTCTGGAATAGAAAAATTGCTTTTTCAGTAATTATTTTGTGGCTGTTTTATAGGGGAAAAAAACCCAACAGTGATGAAGCACGAATATGTTACTGAGAGCAGAATATTCCTTCATGCCCATCAATATCATCCTTCTGAGCATCACAGTTTGATTCATGTGTTGTGTAAAATCAGAAGCCTGAGCACACTAGGCAGATATATCTATTGGAATCTGTTGAAATGAAACACAAATAGTTTTCTGCAGATACATTTATCATTACTGATGGTCATGTGTATTTCTGTCCACATTGTGGGTTATGTTCAGTATCTGCTGATAGGGAGGAGGACAGGGCAGCTCTCAAACTCTGCCTTGTTGTGTGTGATCTCCGAAGTGTTCCTGCAGTCCTGTGTTTTCATGCAGGCCATCCACAAGCTGCCTTTCATTTCCCTTTTTCAAAGAAAAGTGCTGAGGACAATCTCAGGCCCAGAGGATTTTTCTGCTCTTCATGCCTGGAAGTTCAAGTGTTTTCAGACTGTTGCAGCTGTAAAAGCTGAAGTGGCAGATCCTTGATGAATGTTTTGGCTGTACCCTCACAGATTCTCTCATCTGAGTTTTACATGAGGAGGTGAAGAACTTCTTGTCCCCTCTTGCTGCCTGCTTGTTCTTCCTAATACCTAATAACTCCTTCCTCAAATTACACAACTGAGATATGTTCAATACTTTTCTCCCTTTCCCCTTCTTGCTTATTTTTTGAGTTTTTTAGCACACTGTAGGGTATGACATCAGGACCCAGGTGATACCTGTATCTTAAAGGTACAAATCTCAGAATGTAACTTGTCACAAAATTTGAAGCTATGTACAATTGATTGAATTCTTTGAAAAATGCAGACAATATTGTGGACAAAGTAGGATTTCAGGGTGCGTGGTACAACAATTAATTTTCAATATGTCATATGATATTTAATAAAACATGTAAAACATTTAAGGGGAAATGTGCCTTTTTTTCCTGCTGCCGTTGGAAATGGTCAGGTATTTACAGCTATTACTCAATATTAATATTGACTTTATTATCAATGACCATTTATTCACTAAGAGGAATTTAGTCTCAGACTTGAGCTGCCTGTTCAGTGTTGCTGTAAATTGCAGATGCAAACATTTAAAATTGCAAGAAAATTAAAAGCATTTTGCTCACTGTCATAGTGTTGCTTGTTCTGTAGAGTTGTGACAGTGCCCTCTCTTGGCTTTTAAAAACAGTTTTATTTTTTAAAAAAGAAAATTATACTGAAATCACTTGTAAGGGGTACAATAAAGAGTAAAAATAATCTGTTGTCATTAATCTGTTTCAATGTAAGACACGAGAGAATGTAACAATTTGTGATATTCATGTCAACTCCTTTATTGCTGTACCCTTATTTTGGAAGTAACTTTCAAAACATACTTCCCTGCTTAATATCTTTGTCCATGTCAAAATTTTCTGTAAATGTTCCTGTCACGAGCTCCCAGTGGTGCAGGAGGATTTGGAGTGCAGGCAGATGTATTCTGGCAGGTTAGGGGGTGTAAGCCCTGCCTGAGGAGTTCCTTTCTGCCAACCCCGAGTTTTTGGGAGCAGCCTGGCCGTGGAATCCCTGGAGCCTGCCCAGGATAAACTGATCAGAGAGCCCCCCCTGGTGTCGGGAAGTGTCCTCGGATATTAAATTTATATCAATCACAGGAAGTCTTGGCAATCAAGCTAGTCACTTTTTCCCTTCACATCTGGACATAAATTATTTTTTTGCAGCAGAGGTCACAGGAATCATGGGTAGGGCAGGGAATGAGGGCCATAGAAAACATGGGAAAGGAAGAATAAAACTGTATTTCCACCTTTTTAGAAATGGTTATTTTTAAGTGACCTGGAATGATGCCAAACTATACAACAGCGAGGGTTTTTTTTTTCTCCTTGAAGTTTACATTTGTTGCTGAATTAAATGTGGCTCTAAGATGCTTTGGTTTGGAAATAGTTCATTCCATTAGATCTCAGCTTGGCATTTATAAAAGAGCTTTCTCCTAGCTGCTGAGAACAATAACTTTTCTGCAGGAGGGGTTTAGAAGTTGAGCATGTTTCTGTACTTAGAGAGGCTTAACTGCACCTTTTTTCTCTTGGCATTACTTAATTTCCCTTGTTTTCCTTCCGTTTCCCCCTTGCAGCCCTGCTGCTGCTTTAGCCACGTGCCCTGAGCTCCTGCATAGCCAAACTCCATTTATTTGTGTGCACTAACTTTGCATCTCTTCAAGCATTTTCCATTCTTAAACTCTTTGCTCGAAGAAATTAAGGAAATACTTCGTTTCATGCTTCCCCCTCCCAAGTCTCCATCAAGTCTCTCAAACAAATGTTGAAGGAGGGGTTATAAAAACAAGCAGAACCTTTCTGTTCAGTTCCCTGCCTCTCCCTGCTTGGGACAAGGGAACCAGTGTGCTGGAAACTGCAAATCCTGGAGCTTTGGGCTTGTGTTTTTTCCACGCATGTGGGAAATAAAAATGGGATTGGTTTTTTGTATGTACAGTAAAGAAAATAGCAGAAACAGAAGCTTGAGGTGCATTTATTATAAATGAATTTGTAAAACCTTAATTGCTGTTGTTCCAAACTACTGCTCTGTTCTTACACGCTTGTTGTAATATAGATAGGTTCTGTGAGCTTGCTGATTATTTATTCAGTCGTGTAGCTTATGCTCTCTTTAGACACAAAGTTGAATAGAATCATACATCAGGATCTGACAGCAGGAATTCTCATGCTGAGAATCCAAGATTAAGTCCAGAAATTTTTATTCTTTTTTAACAATTACCTTCTGTGTCCCCTTTCAGGCTTAAGGGGATTTCATTCTTGTTTCTGCTGTTTATAGCTCCCAGTTCCAAGATCTTTACTATCCTTATGCCAAATAAAATTGAGCAGGAGTTGCTTGAATGCTGCTTTGTGCAAACTCCTGCATGGACAGAGGGACAACTGTTGGGATGACTATTGAGCATCTTGATTTTTTTTTTTTTTCCTTCTTTTAGATCATTCAGGCTTGGAAGAGATTCTTAAGGAGCAAACACTTTCTCCACGTTGCATTTTAAACCTTTAGATCTTTCCTGCAGTTTAATTAATTTGTCGTTGTGAGTTTGTGTTGAAAGTACTCACAGGAGCTTTTCTTAGCTTCTGTATCAGTTATGATGTACTTTTAAGTAAACTTTCAAACTTCTGACATGCTGGGTGTAAATGTGCTATTTCAGTGCACTCCAGGTATGAAGGCAAAGCAGAGACCCCCAGGTCTCCTTTCAGTGCAGATTTCATTGCTGGAGGGAGTCCTGGGCTCCAGAAGCAGAGGGCAGTTTTCAAACATCCTCACTAGGAGTGAGGTTTAAAGATGAGGGAAATGATTGTGTTATCAAGCACATCTCGATGCTTTTAGGGGCACAAAGGAGGTTGCTGAGCTCATATGTTACTTGTTTTAAAAATTAATTTAAAAAGAAGGCACATATTTACTATTTTAATGTTTACATCAAAGAAAAAGGTTTTTCTGTGACCTCTCAAAGAGACAGCCCGAAATCCTTGCAGTATTTACATTTCTGTAATTGTAACTCTGTCACAAAGTGCTCTACAGCTTCTCTTTTGCTGTTTTCCCTTAATTAAATTCAAGTTAGGAAACAGACTTTCTAGTGAATCTCACCTCTCTTACTTTAGTCCTCCATGTGATTTTTTTTTTTTTTTTATTTGTTAGTTTTTCACTCTTTTTTGTTTGGTACTGATCTTCTTGATTTCTCTTGCAACATCATTCCAAAGAAATTTGCCTCTGATTGAGTTATAAAGCCTCTTGCAAATAAACTCTGTACCATTGCAAACCTGTAAGCAAACCATACCTAGCTGCAGAAGCCATCAGCTCTGACTCTGGTGGTTTGGTTTGCATTTTAATTTGACCCAAAGCCATTTTTACTGGACTGAATCCAGCTGTAATGTAATCCCCAGTTTCTCATCTGTATTCTTGAAGACTAATAGAATAGTAAAACCTTCTTAAAGATAACTTAAATGTGGTGTATAGTGTCCTCAGGGTAACTTGTGCACTAAAGCTGTTTTCTTTCCCTCTCTGTAGAGGTATCTCATTAAGTGAGATCCACACTAGTGTCATTATTAAGTTTTCATGTGTTTCTCAGTTTTGATGCTAATCTTCATGTGTGTGAATTTTTTTTTTTTTCCTTTGCAGCACAGATGTGGTTATGAATTATTCAGAAATAGAGTCTAAGGTTCGAGAAGCAACCAATGATGATCCGTGGGGACCTTCAGGGCAACTCATGGGAGAGATTGCCAAGTAAGTGATAATTTGACTCAGTGATGAAGAAAAGAAAGGTACATTTTATGTAAGAATGTGAAATTTGATGCTAAATCAACTCTGTGGTATTCAGACTGATAACACTGAAAAGTTGCTGTAAATAAAGTCTCAAGTTTTTTAATGCATAATCATAGAATGCATTGAAAACTGCCAGACAAAAAGAAGATGCCTGGGTATTTTTTAAATTCTTGATGTTTCATTTATGCATCCTCCAAATTCTTTCAATATAGCTGACTTTTTTGGAGTATTTCTTTTCAAAGTGCTTTCTTATAACTTCTCCAAAACCAGCAAAACATGATGAATTCTATCTTGAGCTTTTTTTTTGGTGTTGAAATCAGTTTGTAAGTTGCATTTTCATTCAGTTGCAGTGGTTATTGGGGCATTCATATTCAGCATTATTTTCATTACAAATTACTGAAAGTTCTTTTACTGCCTTGGATTTTTAGAATTCCTCTTTTCTTTTGTAGTCCTGGGATGTAAATGACTGAGGTAGGAGTTAAAACAGGGGCAGCGTTTTCCCTCTAATGTCATCCTGTGTGCCTGGGCTTAGATCACTCCTGCCATCTACTGCCAGCGCTGAGTGTGAACAAGCTCTTGTGGCCAACCCGGGAAAACGACTTTTCTGTGCTGCTTTTGTTCCATTCCTCAGGGCTACCTTCATGTACGAGCAGTTCCCAGAGCTCATGAACATGCTGTGGACTCGGATGCTGAAAGACAACAAAAAGAACTGGAGGAGAGTTTATAAGGTGTGTAAGGATCAAGGCTTGGTGCTCGTGCAGTGGAGTGCTTGTTTAGCAAATCCTGCAGCACTTTCTCCTCTAGCAACCTAGAATTTCTTCCCTAACTGTTTTGGAATTCTGTTGGTGAAGCCAAAGGTGTTTTCCAAATGCTGTGTATGAAAAAACCCACAGAATTTCTGGTTTTAGGAGCACTTTAAGATGTTAATGAACACAACAAAGCAATTCCATTTTGTGCTGTTCAGGTACTGGAGCACTCACAGTTTGAATCTACCCAAAGGAGTTGCTGCAGAGCCCCATGAGAAGGTGTTGAGTTCCTGTGCTATCAGGAGAACATTTTTGGAAGGAATTCAGGAATACCTGAAATAAAATGCAAACTAATCCTAATTTTGTGCCAATTTGCAATGCTTTAAAAATTGTAGTTAACCTTTGAGTGGGCCAAATTTCCTTGCAGATCTTACATGACAGTTTTATGTCCCAGTTGTGTTTTGGAAAAGATCAGAGTAATTTGGATTTTTCTTGTCCTTGGTACAGAAACTTCTTGCCTGAGATTGTGTTGTGCTGCACTTAAAGTGGTGTTCAATGTTCACTGAATTATGCAAATATAACCTCCTTTTTCAGATTGCTATATTAATCCAGGTTATATTTTGTTTTTCTTGATGCCAGGATTGTAGCAAGACACAATTAATTCTAAAGCATGATTTGTGCTTTTCACAGGTGCTTGATGTTTTGTAGCCACAGTAATTGTTTTCCCTGAAGTACAATAGAAATTAATATTTAATGCTATCACACATACTACTTAATGTTAAAAAGACTTCTTGGAATTGCTTATCAGGTTTGGATTGGTTGAAATGAAATGATAGTTTTGGCTGATAAAGGTGCTACTTCAGAGAAAGTGCGTTATTTCTTTCTAGATATAAATCTTCAACATAAAGAACTGAAATTAAAGTATTATTTAAAGAACTGAAATTAAAGTATTATTTAAACTTCATTTGTTTTGTCACTTGTCTGAAATTGTCCTGAAATGTAGTTTTGTATATCCATTGAATCCTGCAGAAGGCTTCTTAAATTCCTGTACGAGTTACCTTTCAGTGAAAGCCTTTGGAAAATTGTGAGCAAAAGAGGCAAAAGAAAATGCTTCATTTCACAGGTTAACCTTTTCTCCTTAATTGCTACTGCTTTATCTTAAATAAAAGCAGTAGCTGATAAAGGTAACTACTTGTGATTTAGTAGTAACAAGCTAAAGTTTTAAAAATACAGTTTTGATAGTAGAAAAAGCTAAAGATTCATGTGAGGAAATTTTTTTTTTCCACTGGACCCGTATAATAAGTATTTATTTAAAAAGGGAAAGTTATTATTTACTAATTTGGGGAGGGGGGTAGGTTTGGGGTTTTTACAAAAAAAAAAAAAGGTAGAGTTTTTGTTCATGCAATCATAAGGTGCTTTGTATTTTTATAGTCTTTGCTGCTCCTAGCTTACCTCATAAGGAATGGATCAGAGCGTGTTGTTACAAGTGCCAGAGAACACATTTATGATTTGCGATCCCTGGAAAATTACCACTTTGTAGGTGAGCAATAGAAAAATCTTATAAGCAAATTAAAACAGTAGTTGGAGTTGTCAGTCACCTGAACCAGCTTAGAAGCTTCCCCAGTCTAATTAAAATGTGACTGTTGCCAGTTGTGTGAAGAGTGCAGAATCCAAGACGTGGGGCCCTAGAGTATTAATTAGTGAAGACAAGAACTTGCAGAAAAGACTGGCTAATAACAACAGAACCAACACAACATGAGTGTTGGGGTTTATATTAAAATATGCACTAGAGACTGGTCCCCTGTGGTGTCCATAAAGGAATAGCTTTAATCATATGGGAAGAAAAGGTTAGAGCTCCAAAACACACACATCTGTTTGAAGCTGGGGTTTTTCCTCCCACCAAATAATATTTACAGTGCAAAGGCAGCAAGGCCAGTGTGTGTTTTGAATGTGAAAAAGGCTGGAAAGGAGCACATTTAGCTTCTAGTACTTCCCAACTGAAAGCAATTTTTCAAAAAATCAGTTCTGCCATGAGCCTGAGTTCTTGCAGAGAAACTTGCAAAAACTGTGCTAAAAAGACTGAGGAGAAAGGGTGATGCTTTGAGGGGTTAAAATTGTTCAAGTGGAGAATACGAGCTCTGTCTCAGTCTTTGTTAATCTCTCCTATGTTTAAGTACTCCATTCAGTGCAAACTCATTTTTCTTAATTTTGTGTTAATTGGTCCCTTCTAAACAGATGCAGTGGACCTCACGCAGTAGTCACAAAATCTTTGACCGCTGCGTTTAAGATTCAAATTTTTTTAATCAATTTGGTGTTTCAGTATTGCTGCCTCTTACTTATTATTTTCCTTTTTTCCTCCCATCTTCCATCCATCATCTCTGTCCTGCATTACCTGCACAGATGAGAATGGCAAAGACCAGGGGATAAACATCCGCCAGAAGGTGAAGGAGATGGTGGAGTTTGCTCAAGACGACGATCGGCTTCGGGAGGAGAGGAAGAAAGCCAAGAAGAACAAGGACAAATACATTGGGGTGTCCTCAGACAGTGTTGGAGGGTTCAGATACAGTGAGTACTGGGCTGCCTTGGGCAAGGATGGCAATCCCCTTGTGCTTTCCCAGATAATAGTGTTGTTGTGGAGCCCTGAAATACATCTGTGCATTTTGTGTGTGTTTCCTGGGGTCTGTCAGGCTTTAAATGCAGGCACCAGGTTCATCTCTCCCTGCTCCCAGTCCCTGCCATAGGGTGTAGCAGGGATCTCAGCTTGCACTGGGGCTTCCATCTGATGTATTTTAGTAAGGGATGCATGATCCAGCTGCCAATCTGTTTTCTTTGGCCTGAGTAAATCCTTGGCTGATTTTAGTAAGGGATGAGTACCCAAGTCCCAATGGCACAAGGCTAATAAATGCTGGAATAGGTGATTTCTTTGAGAGAAGGGTTTGGTGTAAGAGCTCAGCAGTAGCTGTGTAGGGCTTAAACTTCACCTGTTTGTGTCTGATGCTTTCTGGTTTTTTACTCTCCTTCTCTGTGAGCCTTAGATTTGATCCCTCCTGTTTTTGACAGGTTGTTTCTTCATTCTCACTTTTCCTCATATGCAGAGTAGTTAAAAACCTCCAAGGCAGGATATTTCTTGTTTTACTACAATTTTTTAGCTTTTGATACCTGCATGGAATTGTGGTGATTCTCTTTTTAGGAAATACTTATGAGTATTTGTGTTTTGAGTACATGTCCCTCTGTTCTTTCACTCTGTGCAGAGTTGTGATCTATCCTTGTAGTTTGGATAGAATCATTTCTCCATGTGCTCTTTAGCTATCATTCAGGTTTTTTTTAATTTAAAGGACTAGTTTCTTTGTTTTTGTGTTTAATTTTTGTGGTTAAGGGGTTTGAATTATTCCTCCATTTTTGAGTAAAGATAAATCTTTCTATCAGCACAAAACAAACCCTTTCCAGCTGAGATTTCTAATCAAGAAGATTCTAATTATTGAAAAGCAAAATGCTTGTGTTAAGATTTTTCATTAGTTTATTTTGTCCTGAAAATACTGAGCTCCTAGTTGATGTCTATTTTAATTTTAAAATTTCTATTGCAGAGGAAAACCCCTCTAAAGGAATCTGCATTAAAATGCTTGAGAGTCTGATATAAACTGATATAAGGCCATTTTTTTCTCCTGCAAAATTTAACAGCAGTACATTTCTGAGTAGTGTCTCCTTTCCCAGTGATAAAGATCTCACTGGGTATCTCATGGATTTGTAGCAGGTTCTCTACTGGAAAAGTTTTATGAATATAAACAAATATCAATGGAGACTTGCACCTAGGTCTTTACTGAGAAAATACACCCTATGTGATATGAAATTATCAGGCAGGTATAATTCAAATTTTGCACTTTGCAGCACTGGAATAATCATTTTCTTTTTATTAAAATGGCTTAATTGAATACACCTTGAACATCACATGAGCTGCAATATCATTTGTATGTAACTTGAAGTAGGGATTATTTCACTGTCCTTCCTTTCTGCTGCTCAATTTTACTCACCTAAGTAAGAAACTGAAATCACTATTGTTTCACATTTTTAAAAAATGCACAGAAAATGGCTTGTTTCGTGTGTATAATAACCCAGGATATAAAATGTTTGCCTACAAATGTTGTCTAGAAACTGAGCTGGTTTGGTTTGCTTTATGCACCTATATTTTGAGCAGAAGATCTGATACAAGATCACAATACGAGTTAAAGTGTGCAGTGCTTCTGATAGTCAAATCTTTGTTAAAATGTTGGTTTTTTTCATTTGAATTAAACTCAGGTTGGCTCTGTGTGTTTTTAAATAAACAAGGTTTTAGTGTTTTAGACTTCCTTGATGGGATTGTGCTTATTTCAAGTAAATGAAATGTGCAACGAATGTGCTTATTTCAAGTGAAACTGGCAGCTGTATGTAATCTAAAATACCAGTGTGGAGGTCTGGAGTACTAAATTAGAAGAAAAAGTTTTTGATTTCTTGATAATAATGCTCAGGAAAGATGGTCAGGGTATTCAGTGGCCCCTGAAAAGGTGATTTACTTTACTGTCTTTTGATTTTAACCTCTTTTGGAAAATTTTTAAAACTTTTTCTAACTGCTAAGCGTGGAAAATGAAAAGTTATTATGCACATCCTTTCAGTATTTTGGTACTGTGTTTTTGTGTATTAATGTCAGTGTACAAAACCCTGCAGTGATTTACCTGGGAGCACACAGCTGAGCCAGGAGTGGAATATCCTGCCCTGGGGATATTCCAGAGGTGCCATTCCTGACCAGCTCCTGCAGCCTCTGCTGCTTGTCCAGCAGAGCCCAGCAGTGTCCTGATGTGCTGTGCATTGGGCTTGTGCCATTGGCATCCACAAAAGCCTTTGAGTCTTCATTCCTCCACTGAATGAGGGGCATTCCACGCTGTGCCTTGCAGTGGTGGGGTTCATTCAGCACGGGTGGTTCATTCATTCTCTGAACTCTGTGAACTCATCCAGCTCCTGGGTGTGGGGCAGGGGGGCTGCCAGGGAATCCACAAAGACCACAGGCACTGCTTTTGGTACCTCTAACCATCCTTACCTTTGTCTTCCCAGGTGAAAGATACGATCCTGAGCCCAAGTCCAAGTGGGATGAAGAATGGGATAAGAAGTCCACTTTTCCTTTCAGTGATAAGTTGGGGGAGCTCAGTGACAAGATTGGCAGCACGATCGATGACACCATCAGCAAGTTCCGCAGGAAAGACAGAGAGGACTCTCCAGAAAGGTGCAGGTACTGCAGTTGTTTGCAGCTGAATTGATCTGTGAGGTTCTCTTAGGAAGCAGTTTGACATTGCTGGGTGTGAGTTACAATCCTCTGCCATTCTTTTTGTCTGTAGGGGGAAGCATATTTGGGTTCAGTGCCTGGGCACCTGCAGGTCCCCTGGCCTTGGAGGACACTGTGGCTCTGGCAGTGGTTGCCTGCTCTTGGCTGCCTTCCATCACTGCCCCAGCTGCTGGCAAGGCAGGGAATTTGGCTGAAATATCCTAAGCTTTTCCTTGTCTCAGCAATTCAGTGCTCGTGTGCCTGTGTACTGGAGGCTGCCACTGAATGCTGGAGTGCCAAGGAAGAAAATTGAAATTGCTTTGACACAGTCCTGCTTCCCTGAGCTCAGGAAGAACAGCCTGCAGGTGATTTCTTAAAAAAAAAAATAAAAATAAAAGGCAATTTCAGTTGAGGCTTTTCAAGAAAACTCTTGTATTCTACATCTGGTCAGTAAATTTCTTCAGTAAGTGAGAAAATCTACCCTAGCTTTGGCTACGGAAAGAACTTCACATCTGTCACACTTCAACAGGTGCACTGAATTTAATTATCTGGAGATCAAGTTTGTGCTTAACAGAATCTGAAATTGCTGTAGAGAAAGTGCTCAAGTATATTGAAATGATTGCCTTTTGGGAAACAACTGAAAATGCAAATTTGCACTGAGATTTGATTAATATTTTTTTACAAGAATATCTTTAGATAGTCACACATGTAAATAAACATAAAAATACACATGCAGACATCTGTGTGATGCAAAACTAAAGCAATTTTGCACAGAAACAAAAAATAATAATAATGGCAGCATTTCTGGGGGAAAGCCCATGTGGTCCTCTTGCTGGGGCATTAATAAATCATAAAACTGGTATTCCTTGCACACATCAGGGTTCCCTCTTAGAACTGAATATCAGTGGACTACAAAGAGAAGGGATCAGAAGAAAAGTAAACAATTTCACATGTAACAATGGTGCATTTCTGTGTGCATTTCTGTACTTATCTTTCAAAAGCAACTTGTCCCATGATGTCTGCAGACCTCAGCCACGTTTCACATAGGGGCTGTACAATTAAGATTGTTTTTTAAATCTTACTTCCTTTGTTTTATTTCTGAATGGCTCCTGTCTCTTACTTGTGCTGGATAAAATCTTGTATTTTTCAGTGGTGTAGACAGTCCTTTCTGAAGTTTAATCTTTAGCAAAAGCAGCTGATTTTGATGATTTCTCCAATGTACATCTCTACCTCGAGTTTCACTGCTCTTTTTCTCTGGCTAATATTACATTTTTCATTTTTGCTTTGCTCTTGTAACCCTTGTCTCTTCTGTTTGATTTTTCTCCTTTTTTTTTGGTCTGTGTCAGGTGGAGTATTTATCTCAAAATTTATAAAAGTGATAAACTTGGTACTCAGAATACAAGCAGGAATTTTTGGGACATACATGAGCAGTTGCAGGTTACTCTGCTCTAAGAGGAATCCAGGCTGCAGCATTTCAGCTTCTCTAACATTGCTTCAAATTCCAGCCTGGAATTTCTTTTTTTCTTCTCTTGGCATGGGGATCAAGTACTGTGGAAGGGATTTTATCCAAGGGTTTGAATGAAGAGGTTTGTTTCTACAGAAGCCATCAGGGGATCTCAGAAGATTGAACTGAAGGTTATGGAATATCTGTATTTATCCTTAAAGATCTGTAAATACATGCCTTAGTGCCTACTCTATTAGCAAAATACTATATTGAAATACTAAAACTGAAGGTGGCATGAAATTTTAATTATCATATAACTTAAGCTCAAAATAACATTCTTTTGTCAGTGCCTCATGAAACCTTTTGTGTTTTCACACTTCAGCAATTATTTTGTAGAAAATAGTGCCAAAAATGTTCTGGCTTATTTGTAGCTTGCTGCCATATAATAACAATTAAGTTGCCATTTCCCTTGGAAAAGTGACTGAATGGTGACACTCACTCAGCTGGCAAATGTGCTGTTATGTTCTCTTGTTTCTGTCTTAATAACTTTATAAACCATTATTGCTTGAGTACTGTAAAGCCAATAAAAGCCTTGAAGCACAAAGAATAAATGTGTCTTACACATCTCTACCTGTGACCAATAAAATTTGGAAGCTATGGTCCTTTACACACCAGAAGAACTTGGCCAAACTTGTGGATTTCTGACTTTACTTTGCATAGATGGAAAAAAATGCTCGAAGGAAATAAGAACTTTACCAGAGAGCTAAATGATACAAAATGTTGAGTGTACAGCAGGTTTCAGTGCAACTGCTTTACACAGTGAGCTTTGGAGAAGCCAAATCTGCTGCTTTTTTCTTTATTTTTAATTTAGATGAAAAGTTCTGACAGTGTTGTGGGGGAAATAGATTCTTTTTTGCAGTAATATATCCCTGTGCAAGTAGTGAAAACCAGCAGCAATACCCCATGGGGTGGGAAAGCCTCTGGTTTTCTTTCTTAGTGCTTGTCAGTTCTTGGGTGAATAAAGCAGCTGCTGTCCTGAGCCCAGCACTGCACACTGAAATTGTTCTGAATTACCTGCAGAAACACAGCAGTGCTTCTGAAACACTGCAGTTTTTTCCTAGGAATTCTTAGAACTCTGTTAATCCTTGTTCTCCAGTACTCAGAAAGGCTGGTGCAGGTAACTGAATAGAAAGGAGGCAAAGCTTCCAGTTCTCCTCTGAAAGGAGGCAGCTTGTATCTAAAAAATGACTTTTATTTAGATACACTTACAGTCTCTGTAAATTGTTTTTGTTTTTTAAAGGTTGTTAAAAAAAAACCCTGACTACAAAAAACTTAAGGCAAAGGAAAAGAACACATGTGCATACTTTGGTTCCTCAAAATTGTAATTATATACTTTCTTTGCAAAAGTTTTCTAATTATTTGATACATTGATATAATTTTATTTTTAAGTTCTCTGTGCAATTCTCAGATGAAGGACTGCAATTTTACTGAGCACAGTAAACACACTTAGAGTGAACATTAATCTGTAATTTTTATTTTTTTTTTTTGTTAATGTGACCATTAAAGAAAAATAAAAAGTGGATCTCCTGAGAGAGTTTGGAAGCAGTACAGGTTGTCATAGAAAATTGAGTCGTGTAGTATTTATTCTCCTTTCTGGCATGTATGTTTAATTTCTTTCCTCAGAGCCTCTAGTCATTTATTTTGCTGTCTATCACCAAAGACTTTTTCCATCCTTGCATTAGTGGGATTGATCTATAGCAGTTCTGTATCAATCAGACTTGGCTTGTCACTTGTCTCCTCAGCCCACAGAACATTCTTGGACTCTGTAGTGTGGACAAGAAAAGCATTGCAGGTATTAAACACAAAAGGTGGAGGGACTGAGCCTTGGTTGGGTTGTCCTGGTGCTGGATGTTTCCAGCAGCATCCTCCACCCTGCTCCAGGGCTTTGGATGCTCTGTGTACAGCAATGATGGGGGGCTCCTGTCCCAGTCCTGGCAGTGTGGCTGTGCTCCCCCTGGCTTTGTGCACTCAGGGGCAGCAGGGCTGTGCTCACACAGCAGGGTTCAGGTGCTTCGGGTGAGGAAAAGTTGAATGATGCCTTTTGAGCTCCCTTGTCTGTGCAAGGCTGGCTCAAGCCAATGGCAGGAGCTGCTGCTTGGTCAGCAGCTGTGGAATTTGTCTTTTTAGCAGTAAAGGAATTGCAGAAGGGAGTGAGGATTTGTGTTGAGTGATGTTACTGAAGTGAGGCATCCCCAGTGGTGAGCAGGTAACAGGCTCAGAGGAAATGGCAAATGCAATGTGTTCCCAAAAAGCCACCATTGTTAGCAGAGAACAAAGGCTCCCCCCCAGAGTATATTGCAGTTACTGTCACATTCCCTCTGACAAAGGGACAGCCTTTCTTAAATTTTTCAGTTTTAGTATTCTAATGCATTATTAAAATATAAAACCCTTCCACTTTCAACTCTGTTGCTAAGGGAATTACGATCTCAAAATACGTTCCAACATATTTCAGCTTTCTCTACAGCAATTCTCACTGTTATGTACAAATCCTGATGATAACAGGCAGCAGGACTGGTGGTGGGGACCAATTACTTTCTTTGTGAAAGACTTAAAATACAAAAGTAGAACATGTAACAAATCAGTCAAATAGTGTGCAGCAACATCTAAAAAGTTTTTCCTAAAAGGGTGATATTTTTATTCTTTTATATTTTGAGAACAACTGTGTGTGTCTGATAATGGTAACATTGCATAATTCTGCAAGCACTCTTGTCCCACAAACACCTTAAAGAACATGAAAGCTGTTTCCCTGGAAAAGGAAATGAGCTGAAATACAAATGGAGTTGTTCAAACCTGAAAGACAGAACAGAGTCTGGTTCATTGCTTTCTGTCTCTTGGTGTAAGTACTGAGCACACCTGCCAACTTCACTTTCTGTTGCTGAATTGTTACATAATGTGTGGGGGAGTTCCTGTCAAAAGGTAATTCAATGTACTGGCTTTAAACACTGATTTCCTATTATCCTCTGTCCTGGACTTGCAGTTCATGTTTAACAAAATAACCTGCTTCTCTCCACTGCTGCTGTACAGCAGGTGCAGTGCTGTGTGGTGTGATCTGTTATGTAAGGGTGAAAATGTAGGAAAAAGCAGCATTTTTATCATGAGCTGTTGCTACAAGAAAATGCAGTAACCAAAACTTTTGTAGCTTAAGCCAAATGTCCACTCAAGGAACTGAGGAGCCCATCACAAATGCTGTGCTATCACTTTTGTTTTTCCAGTGACAGTGATGAGGAAAAATCAAGAAGAGGCAAATCTCCCAAAGCTGAATTTAAAGATGAAGAGGAGACTGTGACAACAAAACACATCCATATTGCACAAGCTACAGAAATCACCACCATCAGACAGAAACGCTCAGCAAATCCTTCCAAAACCATTGACCTGGGAGCAGCAGCTCATTACACAGGAGAGAAAGCAAGTCCAGAGCAGAACTCTGCCCACCCTGCACAGCCCACAACAAAGGTGAGGCAGCAGGATGGCATTTTGGAATCTGTTCTCTTCTGTCCTCTAAGACAGTTTCTAGCTTAGGGTAGGTTTTCTGATGCAGCCTTCAAGGGAGCTGTTTTATCAAAAATGTTGAGTTGGATTTATCACAGTCTGTGGAACAGTATAATTGTAATTAACTGTGATTGCTTTAAGGTGTAGAATTTTTTAAATATAGTCATTAGCATGTTTTTCTCCCTTCAGGACAGCAAAGAGAATTTTGGCATGAAATGTTAAAGATTCTGTGAAGCTGCACACTTACTGAAAACTTATCAGATTCCACAGTTATAAAAAACAATGAATCTTTAGCTTTTCAGTATTTGATTTCACATTTAGCCATATCATTGTTGGCTTTAAAGACAAATCTATTATCACTTCAAAGTAAAAGCAATCAAAATCCTTTAAAACCACAGAAAACTTCTTAATGTCATTTGATTAATGACATCATGAGTTGAGATCTGGTGTAATTTCTTCTCCAGGCTGCTGTCCCCTCTGGCAGCAAGTCCTCTAATGACCTGGTGGACCTGTTGTTTGATGGAGCCAGCCAGCCAGCTTCCACAGGTATGTCTGGGGTCTGTTCCAGTTCTAGGGGTGAGCTTGTTTGTTGCTAGAATAAAGTAGATAAATTGAGAAATGAATACTTGAAATAATATCAAACTGCCTAGAAGGAGCCCTTTGTACTGTGTGTGCTGTTGCCTGGGACTAATAAATGTTGGGAGCATGAAGATTAACTGCTGGCTCAGTCTGTCACAAACTGTGTGTGTAATGCAGTTATTTATAATTAACTCTAAAAGCAAGTGCATCCATTCATATTCAAGCATTTCTCCTAGTGCAGTTCCAAGCTGGGCAGGTATGGAGATGGATAATCTTTGTGGAAGCTTTCATCTGAGCTATATAGCAAACTTGTTTCTTTGTCTTATTTTTCCTTAGCACTTGGTTCATCTAAACCCTAGAACCCAAAAGCAATTGCTACCTAAAAGTGAAATTACTGAAATGAGTTAATTCCTAGGGATTAAGAAATACAAGTCATTTCAGGTGTCTGTTTTTATGCACAAATGCATCAATTTAAGGAATAACTTAATTGTGTTCTATTTCCTATTTTTTTAATTTCATGTATAAAGGTGGTCATTGTACACCAGAGTTACCACAGTCCCATGAAAGTTTAAGATCCTGAATCAGAACCACTATCCCAAGTCAATACTGATTTTTTTTTTATCTAATTCTTATGGCAGAAGAGATTGGAACCTTTTTTGCTTTGTATACAGTGTGTATGTTTTTGTTTTTATTGAAATAAGATCTCATTGAGAATAGATATTTTTCACTTGAAAGTGAACCTGCCCATATTTCAAACAGAACTATGGCAGCTTCTGTTTAAAAAGTATTTAAATCTTTCATCAGTTTGGCTCATTGCTGTAGTCAGCCTTTTTTTCTTTTTTTAAATCATTTTTTTCTCCTTTTTCCAAAGCAGCATTTAGAAATGGTGCTGAGAAGAGGCACATTACCAGCTGGTGCTGCTGAATCACCTGTGCTGACCCGAGCAGGCAGATGGAAGGGGCTCGTTTGCAGTGACAGATCTCGTGTGGGGATCTTTGAGGCTGCTTGAGATCAGCGCTGGCCTGGTCACCTGCCATGGCCACTGCTCCTGGCAGCACAGGCTGTGGGAGCACCCCAGGGTCAGGCAGGGCAGGGAAAGGGTCAAATGCAGCCTTTGATGTGTCCTGTGAAGGCACTGGCAGGGAAGTGATGTGAGTTCAGGGGACTCGGGGTTTGCTTACCTGTGTGTTTTCAGGGGCAGAGCTGAAAGGGTTCGTCGGGCTCAGCGTTGCTCTTTGGAGCAGCAGTTTTGTGGGAGGGGTGCTTGGTCGCTGTACAAGAGAAGATGTAAAATCCCTGGTTAGACCTGCAGAGAGGATTTTTTGGTGTTACTGAGCTCAGGTTCCTTAACCTTTCTTTAGAAAGTTGCTGCATCCAGCTTAATCTCTGTCACCTCTCTCTGAAACTCAGTTTCACTTGAAAACAGGCAAGAGATGGGGAGGAAAAGTTAGACTTGACTGAAGCTGTTAAGGGGTTATTTTGGGTTTGAACCTAGTTCTGTTTTTGAAATTAAATTAATCCCTAGGCACTGTCAGGCAGTCCAAGGATAATGGGTGTAGCAGGGAGCAGTGATTTTATTTTTTTCTCCAAGCATGGTGGTCAGGAATGTGTCATCTGTGTTGCTCATTCAGCCTCTAAACTTCAAACCATTAACCTGCTCTGAACTCTGCAAGCACATACATGGGGAAAAATAACTTGAAAATGTCCATTGCAGTAGGCAGGGTAAACTGGATCAGATCAGGTTTTAGTTTGATATTTCACTGTCCCTTTTTCATTCTCAGCTGGCAGAATAAAACTTGTGGTGATGATGGGATGCTTATTAGGCCAGTTCAGAATTTGTGTTGAAGAAATTTCTTAACTTGGTGTGAAGTTATTTCTCTCTTGAAAAGGTGTTAAAGGAGTTTCTGTAGTGCTGTGTCTGAAAATTCAGAGGCCATCCTTGCATTCTCTGCTCGTGTTTTAACTACACACTCAGCAAGAAGACACTTCCCCTTGGAAGAACAGTCGCCTTCCTGGCAATGTCTACAGTAAAATAACATTAAAAAGAAATACAAGTACACATGTATTAGGAAGGGAATGGTTCCTTTTATTACTGCTGGCCATTTATTAAAAAGGAGATGGTTGTGGTTTAATTAACCCAGTTGAGAGCAGCAGATGGGGCAGAATGTCTTGCAGCGATAAGACAATTCCGAAATGGCGCCAGATGTTGGAGGCTGTCCCTGGTGGTGTTTGAGTGCAGCACAGATGTTCCAGTCCCACCTGGCTGCCTCCTCAGCACTGCGGGCTGAGCAGCTGTGCTGTAACCCATATAATGTACACAGAACACTAAAAGCAAAATAATTCAACTGCTGCAGCTTCTTCTGAGGCTGGGACTGCTTGGAGGTGAAATCTTTGAGGACAAACAAATAAGGTCAACTCCTTGGCTTCTTCTGGCCAGTGGAATCCCTGCTTAAAAGCAGTACCAGCCATATCCAGGTGATTTTTGTAACTTTGCTGAGTTTATTTTAAAAATCAGCTTTACAATTTGGTTCTTAAATCTTCTGTCTTTATACCTTGGCCGTATCTTTTTAGTGAAAAATTGTTACTGTGCTGTATTCAGAAGTTAATAATTTATATGTATACAAACGTCTAGTTGGAAAATTTAATGTTCTTGCTGTAGAAAGGAAGCAAACTTATAAAAAAATTAACACAAATGCAAGCTCTGTCCCTGAAATCCTAATTCAAGATCATTGCAGAATCATTCATGCTTTAAGTAACACAAAAACTAAATATAAGGTGACATGTAATTTTTCATAGGAAGCATAATAAATTAACTTTTATGCAATAAGAATGCTTGGCCTTTTTATATTATGCTTCCAAATTTTTAATTTTACGAAGTGCCAAACTGGTAGCATCACTCCCTAGTTAAAAACTTGTTAATCTTTTTAATATCTCGGCATTTATTTTTAGAGGTGACAAAAACCTACATGTTTCAGTTCTTCCCATGGAAAACAAAACTGCAAGATCTGCAAGGCAGTTGGAAATAATCCAGTGTATTGTTGCTCAGGCTTGTATAAACATAGAGTGGGGATGAACAGGAAAACAGAGCTGACTTAGGGAGCAGAATCAATAAATCCATCGTGTCCAGTGCAGAACAGCTTTTCACAAATCCCACATGCAGTGGTTGCAATGGTCTTTGCACAGTCCTGTAACAGCTTTTGGCTTCCCTGTGTTCTAGGTGGATCGAGTGACCCATTTGGAGGATTTGCTGATTTCAGTTCCCCTGCTGCTTCAGCGAGTTTCCCATCGTCTCAAGGTGGGGTTGGTTTGGGGTTGTGCTGCTGGAGGGTGGAAGGAGGGCCAGAGATGTGGCATTATTGAAAGTCCCTTCCCTTTCAGGGTAACCTGTGTGTGTGTAACTGGACCACAGGTGCTGTGGGAGGAAGGAAGATGCAGCCTGGCTCAGTGCAGACAGACAAGCTTTTCAGGAGACATGGCCACATCTGAAAAGGTTTCCCTTAGAATTGGACTGGAAATTAATAAAATATACTTGGAAACCACCTAAAGTGATCCATTTTCCTTTGGTGGAATGTTTGTGGGATCCTCCAGGGCTGCAGACAGTGGGGAGAGCTGCCTGGCTGTCCTTTGTGAAGCTAATGTGAGCAGGAGCTGTTTGTGACAGGGGGTTCTCAGGGTGCAGGATCAAGTACAAAATGAGAAAAGAACAGCAAAGAGACTGAGCAGCAAATCTCCCTGGGAGGCAGCTTTTATTTTAGCCAGCACGTTTACATCTCCTGTATTTTGCTGTGTTGGGAAGGCTCTGCTGGGCCTGGGTTAGTTCATACACCTTCAGTTTACTTGCTAGGAAAGAACTGCTCTGGTTTTTTACAGGCTTTCACAGTCAATCCCAAGTTGTTTTGCAAACACAAAGCTGCCTACTATGCAAATAACTCCTGTGTTAATACAGTCTAAATTGATACAATCCTTTATCTGCATTAACATGATTAATCTATTCCAATCACCATTATGCAAGGGACAAGGAGTCCTGTGAAATGATTAATCATTCCTGAACACTGGAAACCCCTCTAGAAATCTTTCCCTTCTTGATTAATCATCTTTGAAGTCCTACTGAAGGGGCAAAACCTTCTCCCTTTTACCCCCACTTCCATTATTGGTGCTCAGTGCACAGGTCTGAACACAGAAGGAGCACACTCAGCATTTACTTATCTATCAAGAATATTTAAAGTAGGTTTTAATTTTTAATATGTAATACTAATTGAAACATTCTAATATAGTGCCTCTTTGTGAGGAAGATCAAAGCAAATGTTCCAGTAAGGCCCTGAGCTAATGAATATTAGCCCACTTCATGCACTGAAGTTGTTGGCAATACTTGGATTTTGTGAACAAATTCACTCTTCCACTGTTCTTTAAATTGTAATGTGTTGATAAAGAGAGATGACTAAAGGTTGAAGGTGTATGATGATAAATATTTACACAAAGTGGAAAGGACTGCTGCAGTTACCCATGAGGGGGTGGAATACATTATGGGAGCAGCCACTGCACAGGGCAGGAAACAGAAACTGGCACTGGATTCATCTGCCCCAGCTCGAAGTGTTTGAGGCTTTGTTCAGCTAGAGAAATCCAAGAGATGATTTAAATGTTCCCCAGCACTCAGAGTTCATTTCCTATGGCAGCACTGTGTTTGTGATGCAGCTGGAGCACCAAAAGTGAATCAGTGAGAGAATCAAAAAGCTGTGCTGGCCAGTGGCTCACAGTCACTGTGAGCTGTTTAAATGGTGTTGCTTTATATTCAGCATCTTCTGCAAATGCTGTTTTAAGCTTTTCTTCCCCCATCACTGCTGTGAAGCAACACTTTCTCTGTTAATAGGGAAACACGTGTTTTGAGGGAGGGAACATCTCCTCCTGTTTGACTCCAAGGTTTGACACGCTCTCAGTTCACTGGTTTGTGTCACAACATCTGTGATGCTGAAGAGGTGCCCTTGCAGGTGTCTACAAACAGCTCGTGCTGTTGGCTCTGCCTTCACAGAGAAATACAGAGAGAGCTCTGAGTTCTCATTTAAACACTTGTCTCCAAAACCCCATCCACTGAAATGGAGCAGTGTTTGAGTGGTGAACTGCAAGAGTTCAGGAAAGCTGCTGCTGGGAGAAATGATTGATCCAAGATTGATTTTTCTGTTTCAAATCAAAGCATCAAATTTAAAAAACCTAATGTGTTTTACATGAGCACTTTGTGGATGGAAAGTGCTTATTCCTTATCTCCACAAATAAGAGATATCTCCCAGGCAACCTCCTCTCAAAGTTCTGGGCTTTATTCCCCTCAGCATGGTTTTATACAAAAAACTACAGTTGCCTTTACTTTACCCACTTACTTGTTCCTGACAACTGCTCTCTCTGCAAATACCAGAATGCCAAGATAAAAAGTTGATAAACATTGCCCAAGCTCTCAGTGTTATTCTGACTGTAGTCTCCAGTCTACCCCAAGTTATCTTCCAGTTGTACTCAACTGAAGCAAACCTGTCCCTGCTTGCCTGGCATCCACAGGTGACAGCAAACATCACCTCCTTTCTGTGTAGCAGTGTTTCATATTTCCTTTTGTACCTTGTTGAAATTGTTGGAATATTCATGAGAGGGAATGATGTCCAGATGGAGGTTCCACCTGCAGATGTTAATCTGGACGGACACAGATCAGCTCTCATTTGTTTCAGTTCATGGAATATGGCATTTGCTCAGTGCCTTTCTCTAAGTCTTGTCTTTCTTCTCTGTCTTCCTTCCTCCCACCCTGCTGCCTTTCCTTCAGGTACAGCAACAAGTGGAAATGGAGACTTTGGTGACTGGAGTGCCTTCAACCAAGCTTCTCCTTGTGCCAGTGCTTCTTCTGGAGAGCTGTTCAGCAGCACGGCACAGCAGCCAGCTCTAGAGCTCTTCAGTGGCTCACAGACAGCTCCAGGCCAGCCTCCAGCTGCTTCCAATTCCATGGATCTTTTTGATTTGATGGGACCCTCTCAGACAACCATGACCTCCTCACAAAGCATGAATTTCTCCATGATGAGCTCCAATTCCATGGGTGTCAGTTTACCCATGTCCAGGTCACAGGTATGCTGCTGTTGCTACACTTTGCTAATGATCTTCTCTCCTTAATCACAGCATTGAAAATGAATCCGTTTCTCTCCTGGAATGCATTGGACCTGGTCACTCAGATGTGATCAGAATCTTGTCAAAAATGTTTCAATTGCCTCTTAAACAGAAAAGTCTCTTCTTGAAGATGGGGTTCCTTGCTCTAGGAAGTGGAGCTGCTTTTTTGGAGCAGTTGAGTTTGGCAGTGTAAAGCCATTCTCCACAGAATTTTACAGGTTTCCAGCCTCAGGTAGGTGGAGGAGAGGGCTGGTCTGTTCTCCAAAAGACAGAAGTGTCTGCTGCAGTGGAGAGTGCTTTGGAAACTTGACTGGATCAGCCTGGTATTAGGAGGGAAGAATCAGCATGTTTGAGTTCAAAACTTGGCTGCTGCTGGTCACTGTCGCTCCATATTGACCTCTGCTTACAAATACTCTTTTAATCTAACTGGAAAGCACCTGGCAGCCCTGCTTTGGAAGAGCTAAAATTCATGGCTTTGTGGGTTTTTATTGTCTTTGTGGAAAACTAAATATTTGTTGTTTAGTCCTATTTCCTACCAGTAAATTGTTTCAAGTGAATCCCAACAAACTTTTCTTTTTTAGCCTCTGCAAAGCATGAACCCGATGATGCCGAAGCCTAACTCACTTTATAATGCAAGGACAGAGATGGTCCAGAAAAATGCAAGCAAAACTCTACCCTCAACTTGGTCAGATCCCAGTGTAAATATCAGTTTGGACAATTTAGTACCTGGGATGCAGCCTTCCAAACCCCAACAGCCATCACTCAATACCATGATGCAGCAGCAGAGTAAGTGATCATTGCACTGTTTTGTGTGCTGAGCCCTATCTGTGTCCCATAGTTTGTCCCTGAGGCCCAAGTCTTCTGTCCATTACTGTTTTCCTTCCTTTAGTCACACTTGTTTCATAACTCACTGTGACATTGTGACACAAGTGATGGTCCTTAGATGGAGGTTGGTGTGTCAGGAGGCTGTGTCTGTGCAGGTTCTGCTGCAGGGCTTTGCACCATTGCTGTATCTTGGCTTTGGGCTTCCTTACCTTTAGAACTTCTCTAGAATATTTATTGGTATAAAATGATATTCATACCTTCACACAGAAATCAGGGAAACAAGTGCAGTAGTCATAGAACCATTAAGGTTGGAAAATAGCTCAGAGATCACCAAGTCCAACCTGTGTCCCATCCCCACCTTGTCACCCAGCCCAGAGTGCCACCTCCAGGGATGGACACTCCAGATGTCCCTGGGCAGCCCCTTCCAGTGCCTGACCAGTGTTTCAGTAAAGAAATTCCACCTGATACCCAAATCAGGAAACAGCTGCAGGCCCTGTCCCCACCCAAAGCCCTTAAAACGCACGAGCAGTTTCCCCTCGGTGATTTTTGTGCTCTCTCTCTCTCTCTGCTGCAGATATGCAACAGCCCCTGAATGTGATGACGCAGAACTTTGCAGCTGTGAACCTGAGCCCCCAGGCGGGCGTGCTGGGCGTGCGGCCGCAGGGCGGGGCGCTGCTGGGGGGGCCCGTGGGGCTGCCCATGCCCGGGGTGATGCCCATGGCCCCCACGCCCATCCTGAGCCAGGGAATGATGGGCATGAACGTGGGAGTGCCAGCCACGGGCATGGGCACCATGGCAATGGGGGTACCCAACGTGGCGATGGCCTCGCTGACTCCCGGGACTGTACAACCCAAGCAAGATGCCTTTGCAAATTTTGCCAATTTTAGCAAATAAAGATTGTAAAATTAATAAATAATATGAGATTAAAATAAAATAAGCGGGCAGATTGAATGAAGGATTTTTAGCTGCACAAATATAGCTGGGGAAGGGATGGGAAACACTGATCAATTTTTTTTTTCTTTATCAGTTAAAGTGTCTACATAAAGAACCAAAAGCTATTTTCTAAGTGTTGAAATAACTAGTGTTCAAATTCTGGAGAGGTCAGAGATTCTTCTAAGGAATGTGTTGGATGATTTTGCAAATTTGTATTAAGACCATCAAAAAAACTTTCCTACATAGAAGAACCAATTTTAACTTTGAGACTCGATGGAAGACTGGATTGGGGAGTGGGTAAAAATGTTTGAATCTAATTTTATACTTTTCTTTTTTCTTGAAGAGCTTTGACTTTCTTTTCCCCCTCTCCCTGATCGCTTTGTCATAATTGGATCATTCCTTTTACTACCACTGAGTCCACAATTGTGAAGTCACTCAAGTACTATGATCAGTTTTTTATAAGAATATATATTTTTGTCCAAAAATGGCTTACATATGTGACTATGGCTAATTCAAAGGGACCTGGAATGTATATATACTTTTGCTAATGTTCCAGCCACACTGCTGTATTACCCAAATTTTTATTGTAAAAATCCTCTCAGCAATTTGGTGATAAACAGATTTTTGAGGTCTTAACGTGCTTCTAATGTTACAACTGATATCCCGTGCGAGTCTGGGAGCAGCTTTATCCAAGACTGCTGGAAGGTTTCCTTTCAGAAAACTCCAGAAAATGCATTTTCTCAGAGTTCTTTTCCAGTGGCACTTGGCATCCTTTGTAGCACCAATGTCCCCTGATTTAGGGCATCAGCAGCAGGTGAATCACACTTCAGTGATGGAAATCCAGAACCTAACTTAATCCAATGGCATTGGATCCTGTCTTTTATACAATTCTTGCTGATTCTTTTGTGTAAATATGGCATTAGCAGCTGTGGAATCCAATAGAGGAGTAAAAAAATATATATATTAATAAAGGAGACCTGTAGCAGTCAAAGATTTTACTGATTTACTGAAAGCAAAAGAATGAATTAAGGTTTTGGGGGGGTTTGTTTTTCCTTCTGTAATTCTGCATTTAAGTTCACATGAATCAAGGTTTTAGAATCTGGAACACAAAGACATTGTTATATTCACAAGCCGGGAATATTGTTAAGAATAAGCACTATACTATAGGTATGAAATTTATTGCCTCCCTTTTCTTATGTTGGATTTCTTTTTTATTATTAAATTGATAAAACTTTGTTTCCATTGTATTCATAATGTTCTGTTATACATAACATTAAAATGTTCATTAAAATCAATGTTGGGCTGCTTTTCCTTTCATTCCATTTGACGTTTATGAGAGCATTTGGGAAAAAAAAATAATTATAATTTGGGCAAAGTAATTTTTATAAATAATTTAAAATTGTTTAATGACTTCTTATCTGAAGCCTTTCCTATCTGGCTCTACCGTTAGGAATTAAAAATGAAGCAGGCAAGATATCCTGACCCGCTCCAGCCTTGCTAATGCTCCATCTACAACATTTCTAATTAGGCAGAAATTCATGTACTTCAGCTAAGTGGTAATGAAAAGTGATTCATTTGCTGAATAAGAGATGAGAGTGAGTGTAATTAGCTGACTGCGGTTTTTAATCTTTCAACAATTCAATGTGTTTAAATTAGTTTCAAAGAATAGGAGCTTTCAAGTGTTGTTACATCAAAGTAATCAAGGCAGCCTTCAACGGCTGAGTAGGAGAGATGGCTCTGGTTCCTGTTCTGAAACCTTTGCACTTATTTGGGATAATCACCTTCAGCCCCTCTCCTTGGAGCTGATGGGAAGGCTCAGACTGGTTCAATGTGTGCAGGATTGTGGTGGGAAGGAAGCTCCTTCCAAGGCTGGGATTTGGGGCTGGGGAAAGCTAAACCTGGGCTCAGTGTTGTTATCCTGTCGTGCTGGAGGCTGCAGAGCTGCTCAGTCCTTGGAGGGTTTGGGATGAGTCTGTTCCTCGTGCTCTCCTTTGGCCAGCTTTGAGCTGAAGGACCATGGCCCTGTTGAGGTCGTTCTCATCTCTTCAGAGGAGCCCTTGGGCTTGGTTCTAATTGGCACAGGTGATAAGGAAGATTTGTCAGGGGTTGGAGTAGCTCCAGTGGATGACAGGGTCACTTTGGGGTGGGTGTCTGTGGTTGTGCCAGTTACACCTCAGTCAGGGATCTCTGTTCATCCCGTGGATCAATGTCCTCTGTACAAAGCAGGGTGTGAGGAGTGTGGGAAGCAGCCAGGTCCTCTGCAGGTGGGTGAGAACAAAGTCCTTCAAACCAAAACAAACATCAGGAAAGAAACCCTGGAAGGATTCCTTCAGAACACGGGCAGATGCATCCCTGGGCATCTTCTCTGTGGTGATGAGAGTCTGGAAGTTTTCTCCCCAGTTCAAGCACGTGGATCACAGGTAGCAGTGCTTAGCAAAATGCAGTTTACATCTTTATTTAAAGACTGAATATAAAGTGGGTATTTGCTTAAAACAATATTGAACTTGTTTAAGATAAATATCATAAAATGTTTCCATCTCTGATACTTCAGGTATGAACAAAATAATATCTTTAAGCTAGAAATTACCTTTCTGGGTGAAAATACAAATGAGCTGCTGTGTGACAGATCTACCAGTTATCAACTACTGCATTACAAGATTTAAATATAACCAAAATCATGCTGCTGTGTTAGTACAACTGCTTTCTTCATTTCTGAAGCCAGGCCCAGCTGTACCTGTGATCTCTCCAGAAGGGTTTGGCTGGCTGGGTGTTGTGTATCTGTATACAGAAACATAGAATTCAATATATAGAATGACATGAGTCTGTAAATCACTGTGTGTTTGGTCCTGGGAGTTAAGCTATCACTAATTCTGGGTTCTGTAGCTTCTAAACTTTAAAAGAGTTAAATTGAGTGCAATGCTTTGTAAAGGTTGTCCCTTCTTCAGAAGGGGAGAAAAGGGCATCAGAACCCAACTCTGTGTTTGGTTTTTTTAATAGAATCATTTAAAAAAATTCATCTTGATGTGTACAAAGGAGTAATGAATTCCAGCACAGGTGCAAGTTCAGTGATAACTAGAGCATCCACCATGTTGTACAAAAGAAATTATATCCAAAACAGCTAAACAAGGGTATTTATAGCAGCATCTGTTTCAGCTCTATCTGTCAGCTAAGAGCAGTCTGACACAGCTTAGGGGAGGTGGGGGAGGGATTTATCAATGAAGTGTTTACATAATGCAGGCAGGCATTGTATACTCAAGGTGATACCAGCTATAACAGGATAACAAATATCTAAAGACACTTTTATTCTCAGAGGCCTTTGCTCCAGGAGTCACTCTACAAAATTGCCTCCATGTTCCTCTGTGCTGGGCTGTAAACACTCTCATAGCAGATGACATTTTATACTGCCATGCCTGGCTTCTGGTTAAGGCTTAATGCTGAGGGCATTTTGGGGTTTCATTTTTTTTCCTTCCTCACGAGTTTTATTCCAAGGTGTCACTGGCTAAAATTTAGAACTGTTTCAGGTTTACAGTTGTTTTGGGGTTTCAGACTCTGTCCTCTCCTGGTGATGGAAGTGCAGCTCCTTCTTGGCAGTTAGCCAGAAACCACAATCCACAGGAACCTTCTTTGCCCAGATCCCATGGACTTGGAGCTGACTTCACTGTTATAAATATTTCCATGGGCAGAGGGTTTCCCAGAGGTGGTGGTGGTAGCCCTGCTTCTGGGAGCTGCTTTTAGAGCTTTGAGAAGTTGCAAAGACATCTCGGTGAGCTGGGTTAATGTTGTGAGGCTCAGAAGGATGGCCCCTGGAATTTGTAAGTCATTCTCTACAGCTTGTTCAATGATTTGCTCACAGTTTTATCTAGCTGGGATGCCATGGAGTTTTTCTTCTCTTTGTAAAATGACCTTTTTAAAAACTGAGATGTGTCTCATTTTCATTTTTTGTGTGTTTCTGCATCCACTATTCACTGAAGGAATGATAAGAGGTAAGAGAAAATCTGCAGAATGAGGAAAATGAAGAAAGGTGCCTTTGCAGAACTCAGTGTATCCTTGGATTCTGCAGCTAGGGATTCTTTACATGGAGTAATCTGGTCTCTACTTCTACTTCTAAATCCTGAGTGCATACAACACAGCCAAGGCTCAGCTCATCTCTATTTTTAAAAATGTCTTTACTCCTCACAAATTTCCAGATTTCTTTTTTAAATCGTGCCATAAGGTACTGGCTCAGTAATTAACTGGTTCTTTAATCGAGCTACAATTACTTTGTTTCATGAGAAGAGAAAAAAAAAAAAGAATGTATACCGAGACAGAGCTACTTTCGACATCTGGGAACCTCCTAACAGCTGGCTATCTAATGAATATGCATCTGCTTAAGAGGCTGTAGGCCATTAATAAACCAATAGATATAAAACAGAAACAATCTTTGTCAGCTTCAAATGAGATTGGATGCAATGTGCTGTGAAGTGTCACTGTCACATTGAATCGAGCCGGGGAGGTTAACGGAGAAAGGGGAAGCGGCTGCAGCGCCGGGGCAGGGCAGAGCCGAGCTCTGCGGGCGGCTGCTGCCGCCTTTTGCCTCCTCGTTTCTCCTGCCACCGCTCGGGTTTGAGGCACCGGTGGCCTTTCGTTTGCCACTCCTAGAGCTGTGTCCTTTTGGGTCTGACGGAGGAGGATGTGGGGTTTCCCACACAAATGGTTCGAGCGACGCGGGAGTCGCTCACGTGAGTAAATGACTGGGGAGAAGTTACAGGAATGTGATAAAAATTCACGGATTTGACTGAGGCCTGGGGCTTTGTAAGGAGGCTCAGAACAGCCCCTGAGCCGTGTTGTACAACAGGATTGTTGTAGGGTGAAATAAATCCCCTTAAAACAGTGACAGTGACCTCGTGTGACTGTACAGGTATCTCTGACCCCTCAAGAGTTGTAGCTGTGCTTGTTCCAAGGCTGCAAGCTCGGATGTTGTCCCAAGCTGTACCAGCAGCTGTTCTATGCCTTTGTTTCCTGTGGCAGCTCCCATAAAATGTGAAATGGATTTATTTTAGGGTTCTCTATCCCTTCTGCACAGCCTGTGCTAGTCCAGCGTGTCCTTCCTTTTGAGGGATGGTCACCCCTTGCAGTGGCCTCTCGCAGCAGTGAGCAATGGTACCGAGCTGGCATTTTCCTGAGAGAAAACCCATTATTTGAGCTCAAGCCCCACTGCAGGAACAGGGCACTGTCAGCTGCAGTAGAGCTGGGATGGGGGCAGGGGCAACATTTGTTTTTGGGTTTGGGGACCTGGAGTAACAGGCTGGTGCCTCACCTGGGCTCTGCTTTGGAGCCAGACTTACACCATGGATATTTCAGTTCCTAGGAAACTTTATAAATTGAGATTTGGAGCAGTTTTCTTTACAGTTCAATTATAAAGGGCAGTCTTCAGTTTAGCAAAAAATGTAACATGAAGCTTTTTGCCCCGAGATTTTCAGGTTTTTGTTATAAGAAAATGGAAGCAAGAGAAGTTAAAATGAGAAGATGAGTGCTCTATAGTTATGGCAGATCTTACTAGCAGCTTCTCAAGAGAGAAAATTTGCACTTTGTATCATCACATCAATAGAATGTAAACAAAAATCTGTTCATAAGATTGACTTAATTCCTAGAATAATGTTTGTCTTACCCTTAATTTTAAGACAGTAGATGACCCAAAGTCTCCTTCAGAGTTGCAGCCGCACCGGTGAAGAGTTTAATTTCTGAGACTTGAAGTTTTATTTCAAGGCTTGGTGTAAAGGGGAGGTGTAAACCTCTGCACTACAGCCGAGCATCTTCCTGGCTTCTGCAGGGCTGGAATTTTCTCTCCTTCGGCCCCCGGGCAGCAGCACGGGCTGCCCGCGGTGAGGGGAGCAGGGCGGTCAGAGAGAGCCGCTGCCCGCCCCGGGGCTCTCCCCCTCAGCCCAGCATCCGCAGCTCTCACAGGCCGCGGTTTTATCGTTCTTGAGGCAGACAAAAGAGCACGAGGCTAAGGAGGGCCGTCCTTTTAAGTACTTTCACTTTTCAAGGTCACTTGTGGAGCTTTTATCAATCAGAAAGTTAAATCCATACAAAAAGCATCTATAATGAACCAAGCATATCTGAAACCTTTTCCCTTCAGCTGAATACGAATTATCCAGGAAGGTGTTTCAGTGGCCATGTTCACCAAGTTCAGCATCTCAGTGAACATTTATAAAGTGAGCAGAGAAGCCACTACTATTGTGATTTGGCATCTATCAATTTCTTGTCTTTTTTTTTCCTGTAATTGATTTATTAATTACAGCATCTTAATGATCTATTTAAAATAAATAAACCATTTACACCATTTCAAAGGTATTTTGTGATGTTCAGCTGATATTAAAATAGCACCAGCCTTATGTGCTTTTTCAGCAAGTGACCTAATTAGTTAATAAAGTAATTGAATATTAAAAAGGATGTTGCAAGTGATTAAAATTTAAGAGCCTTCAGAACATTATTAAAGCTATAAATCATACATCACTGTTTTAATTTGCATAGCTACAGAATTACTAATGGTCCCACATGCATAAGCTACTTGGCAATTAGTCTTTTAACAAACTGTTGGTGATACTATAAGGTTACCAAAATCTTTCTCCATTTTTGATTTGCAAACAAAATCCAGAATTGGAGAGCATTAAGGGTTAAATTCCTAAAAGCCAGGAAATTCGGTTCTTTTCAGTTTTCTCTCTACCTGCCTCTGTTTGCCCCTTGTCTCTCCACCTTCTGGACAGGAGAGCGCATCCTCCTGAGTCCCCTGGATGTGTGTAAGGGAGATGAGGAAGTGTCTGCTCCCACCCTGAGCTTCCTGAACTGCCCTCCAAGTGGCTTCCAGACAGTCTGATGTGCATCAATTTCCCTACCTGGTGCTGGGCCATTTTCCATCTTTCTCTCATATACACACAACTATCACAGAGCCACTTTCCTTCCCAGGAAAGTGACACTGAGCAGACAAATGGAGCTGCTGACTGCCCTCAGTCGTACCTGAGCTTTGTCCCATGGACGTTGCCTTTGGGGTGTGGGAGATCCACCTCTGCTGCTCGGTGCTCATCACCTTCCATTCCCTGTGCGGGGGCGTGAAGCTCATGGGAAACCTCAAATATCTGCAAATAAAAAAGAGTTGGAAAAATGATGGGAGTGTCCTGCCCTGCAGCACGGGCAGCCGTGGCGATGAGGGTCAGCTGCCCACGGCCCCTGGCCGAGGCCTCAGGCTGGCTGCAGGCGAGAGGAGAGACAGGATGACAGTTTTCAACTTAATTAGACACAAACTGCACTGGCCGGCTGAGCTGGCCCGATCTCCCCTCTCCCGCACTCAGCATCTCCGCAGCGGCGGCTGCCGGCCCGGGAATGACCAGCAGAGCACGGTCCAGCGCACAGAGAGCGGGGCTGTCTCTGCCTTCAGCACCCGCAGCCTGACAAGAGGCAAGCGGTGCTGGGCCAAAGGGAACGGCCTTTGCTCGAAGGTGTTCGAAGGAGCGCAGCCCGGCGCCGGCAGCTCCCAGGGCAGCAGAGAGGGAAGCGGCCGGAGCCCAGCACAGCCGCGGTGCCGGCGGGGTGGATGGCGCTGTCACCTCCTGCCCGCGCACTGCTCCAGGGCCAGACTCAGCAAAGGTGGGTGCCTGAGAAACTGCTGATTTTCCCACCGGTTTTTTGAGGCAGGCTCCTCATAGAGTCACAGAATCATGGAATGGTTTGGGTTAGAAGGGACCTTTTAAATAACATCTAATTCCAACCCTCCTGCCATCCAACCAACTTTCCACTAGATCAGATTGCTCAGAGTCCCATCCAGCCTGGCCTTGAACACTTCCAGGGATGGGACAGCCACAACTCCTCTGGGCAACCTGTGCCAAGGCTTCAGCATCCTCACAGCCAAAAATTTCTCTCAAATATCTAACCTTAACTTACTCTCTTCCAGCACTTTCACTGCATGCTCTTGTCCTCTCTCTCTGGGATTTCAGCATCCCAGCCCATCACAGGGACTGCTGCTGCCTGCGTGGCTCTCCCTGCCCGCTCCTGCCCTCACACCCTGCCCAGCTGGGTCACTGCAGGCGGTTGCCTGAGTAAGCTGGCACCTTCATCCTGTAAGCTTCAAGGCTTTTATATAAATGCAGCAAAAGAAGACTTTACAGAACAGCATTAATGAGAAACAATGATGTTTCATCCAGCCAGCAGAAGCTCTGGCATAGTTTTGGCTATTAAAGCCCTACATTACCAGAAGAACTTCCTTTTTGAACAGCAAAAACTTTTCAGGAGTTTCCTTTGAAGCCTTTATTGAGGTCAGGGGCTGCAGCCCTTTGTAACTCTCCATGTGAGCCTACAGCAGTTTTGGGAAGCCCTTACGCTGGATATTGTGACAAATATCAGCTCTTTGTTCATTAGTTTACACTTGCTAATCGATGTGAGGCCATCCCGGTGAGTGATTCACACTCTGCTGCACTGAAGCTCGCCATGACTGCAATAGCGGGAGGCAGAACCACCCTCTTTTAAAGGTCTTTTTAATTAAAACACCAAGCTGAGGAATGGGTAACTTCAGAGCATTTTGACCCAACAAGGAATGACAAGAACATGGCTGCTTTTAAAATAAACTAATTAATAGCCACTATCTTGTCAGTGTAAAACTGTCAGCACATGAGGAGGGTGGGCAAACCCCGATGCAAAGCATTTGTAAATGAGGCTGCACACACGCACACGCACGCACACACACACACGGAGGTTACTGCAGTACCAGCAACACCCCAAGGAACACACTTTGGGATATCCAGCTCCAAGGGCAAACAGGAGGGCTCTGGAGCTGATTCCAATTCACAGCTCTGGGCCAATTTTAGGGAAAGTTACATCAACGATCTGTTCTGGTGCACCTTGACTCCACCACCCAGTTTCACTTCAGTGTTGCAAACTCACCTGGCAGCCCTCACAACGTGGGAAGGGCACCAGAGCCCACTCAGGGTGACACACCTGCCTTTGGAGCTGCACACTCTGCCCAGCTGAGATATTAACTTTTCAAACATCTGGTTTTCAAAACACTGCAAACACAATCAATTTCAGAAGCAAACACACCAAAGCCCCTTTCCTGACACTCAGTGGGTAACTGTCCCACGTACACTAACTGCTCCTTATTCCATATGGGATCCCTTCCCTGTGAGACACTCCTCCAGAAGACAGCTAAAAACCATTTCCTTGCTCTCACATTTATGCTCTGGATGCAAGGAGGTCCTGCCAAGAGTATCCCCCACCCCTCTTTTTTCTCTTCCCACTGCTCTCATTTTCAGGCCTCCAAGGCAACTATAAGTAAGTTTTCCTCCAGTTGGTTTTTCCACCAACTTTGGGATGCTGCCTAAAAGTTGCTCACTTTTCCCCAAAAGAATCAGCAAGGAGCCCTTGTTCCCAGGAGAGGAGTGTAAGGAACCTTTTGCTTTCTGGTCCAGTTTGTCCCAGCTCACAGAATGGACCCTGGCTGACTCCAGCCCTGCAGCCCCAGCATCACCCTCAGCTCTTTCCTGAGCATGGTGAGTATCCTGTTTGCCATCCTTCCTGCTGCTCTCTGCCATTAGCACGATAGCATCAGGTTTTCCACTTGAGCTGCCACATCCTTTTCCTGATCAACACGTTGTACAATTGTTCCATTGACCACGCTCTGATGGAAAAAACGTACAGAGCTTGTGCCTCACACCCCAAAGGGCAGGACAGCAAGGGGCTGGTTTCATTCTTCCAGCACATAATTCTACCACAGCACCCACACTCTCAAACAACAGTATTTTATAGGATTTACTTCACTGCATCATTGTGCATAAATGGTTTGTGATTTCTGCCTGTACATGTGTGACAAGGTAAGGAGTCCCACAGAGTCCTGTTTTACAGCCTGGGCAGGAGTTGCTGTTTCCTGAGGTGTTCTAGCAGACCCCACATCAGCTCCTGCACTCCTCCCACAGCCAGCGTTCCCTCAGCCATGTCCTCATCCCTGCTGGACAGCTATAGGAGTCCACCAATGTGTAGGGACTAAGTTTTGTCCACTGTATGCCATCACACCCTGTTGTCAGCCCTGGCCTGGAAGTGGTGAAGTCACTGTCCCTGGAGTTGCTTGAGAAATTATGGATTATGGCACTCTGCTCTGGTCTAGCTGACAAGGTGGGGATCAGTTACAGGTTGGGTTTGATGATCCTAGAGGTCTTTTCCAACCTCAGTGAGTCTGTGACTGTGTGAGGACTCTGTCCCAGTGACTCCAGTCATGTCACCACTCCAGGACACCTGTTTTTAGGGGGGAACTTTGGCCTAATGTGAAGGATGAGGTGATGCTGTGTGAACACTGCTCAGACAGCAGGGAGACACAGCACCTGGGGCCTGACCTGGGCAGCATCGGGGAGCACAGACACAGACACACACTGACACAGACAGACAGACAGACACAAATGGACACAGGCACACACTGACACAGACAGACAGACACAAATGGACACAGACACACACGGACACAGACAGACAGACACAAATGGACACAGACACACACACGGGCACGCACAGACGCAGGCACCCAAGGACTCACACGGTCCCTCCAGGAGTGGCTCCTAGCGTGGTGTTTCGGGTTCCTCCGGCCCCTCACGGTCCCTTCCGGACCCTCAGCCCCTCCTGGCCCCTCACGGCCCCTCCGGCCCCCCACGGCCCTTCATGGACCCTCACGGTCCCTCCAACCCCTCAGCCCCTCCCGGTCCCCCCCGGTCCCTCAGCCCCTCCCGGTCCCCTCCCG
>VZTB01013182.1:218178-232675 GCA_013397245.1 Thryothorus ludovicianus
ATCGGGATCGGGATCGGGATGGGAATGGAGATCGGGATCGGGAGAGTGACCGGGAAGAGCCCGTCCCGTCCCCGCGGCCCCACACCGCACGGCAGGTGGTACCTCCGGTGAGCCTGGATATCCCGTTTTTCCCGGCGGGAGCATCAGCGGATTCCTGCTCGTTAGAGCCCGCCTGGCCCTTCCATGGCTGCGCTGCCTGGACCCAGGGAGAGGCTCTGGCTGAGATTCCCCGTGGAATAAAGAGAAGCCTGAAGGTCTGTAGCACACAGAGGAGTGTTTGGACAACATTTCTGGAGCATTTAGTGCCCATGGAAGGGAGAAACCCAGAGCCCTGAGAATCTCCCGCTCCTTTCTCCACAGTGGGAGCGTCCCTCCAGCCCCTGCCTCCTGCCTGGGACGGGGCTCCCGGGAGCAGCGGGGTCCCTGCACACAGAGAGCACCTGTTGATCCCACAGATCCCGGGCTGCAATGGGAATTCCTCCTTCTAGCCAAGCCAGGGACACCTTCCACTAGCCCAGGTTGCACCAAGACCCCATCCAGCCTTGGACACTCCCAGGGACGGGGCAGCTTCTTTGGGCAACCTGTGCCAGGGCCTCTCCACCCTCACAAGGAAGAATTTCCCCCCAAAAAGGCTTCTCTGATCCAAATGTATCAGCATCACTTACCAAGGGATTAGAAAAGTTCCTGAAAGTCAGGTTCCCCACTGGCTATGCACACACTGGAGCAGATGTTTGGATGCTGGTTCTGGACCTCTCCTGTTCCTTGAAAATCATCTCCTGATGGCATTGTGGAAAACCACATGCTAAGGTAACAGACCTTTGAGTGATCAGGCCACTGGTGGTTACATTTATCTACATGAAGTTCACTTCCCTTCTGCATCTCTAAAATGCAAGTATCATGGTATTGTTATTTTGTAGATTACAGCCTCTTAAACACACAGATGAGTGGTGTGTCCCCACATCCAGCATCTGTCCTAACCACAGCAGTCCCAGTTCCTTCACTGACACAATACACATCACTGTATTAGTAGAGCCCAAAAAAATAATGCTTTGAGGCAAATTGTTACATGGATATATTTATTGCATTACAGTCTTAGCAATTTTAAATATAAACATTTATATCTGGAAAGCAGAATATTGCAAATTCATTATTATCCAATATGTTCATAGCAGCATCAGCTTCCTAAGAAACAAAATGTTTAGGAAGACAGAGAAGGAATTACAAATGAGTTACACCCTCATTTATCACCATCTGGCCCAAAGATGGAACTGCAGCTGTGAAACAGATATTGAAGTCACCAAATGTGACCTTGAAGATGTCAGTGACTCCAAGACTGAAGAGAGTTTTTGTACCTGATTCCCCACATGGTTTTCGTGTGCCAAGGTGAGGTTAGCTAACAGTCACGAGCCTGCAGAGGGGTGATGTATCTGCATTACCTGACAGAGAGAGTTTTGATAACAACACTTGGCACTTGTAGAGCATTTACCACTTCCCCAGCTCCTCACAAGACAGGCAAGGAGTGCTCTTGGATGTGTGACAGCTGTGAGTGTCAGGGAGAGGGATGGAAGTGGCTTGCCAAGGCCATTCAGTGAGCGAGAGGCAGGGGAGAGGGGAATTTGTCAGCCCTGGCTTCCAATGCCACGACAGTTCTGGTGGCTCGTGCTGCTCCTCTGTGGCTCCCTAAGGAAGGTTTACAGGTGACTGATTGATTAACAAGTCCCAACCCGTGCAACTGCAGTGGGTGTGTGCACCACTTGAAAAGAGGTCAACCCATCTGCTCCCCTTGTAATGCCCATTTTCGTTTTAAGGAAAGCAAACATTTCTCTCATCTCATCCTCTCAGAATAATGTGTCAGCTGAAGCACCTTGGCACATCTGCACTTTGCTCTGAAGTAGTGAAAATCAGAAGCAATCGCTATAGGAGCAGCTTTCATTTCTTTCCTGAGGGAGAGCACTGATCTTTTGAGAGGAAAAAAGGATGGATATGTTTTCACACAACCTGATCAAACTACTTTTCATTCTAAACGAATACAAGACTGACTGAAAGTCTCAGGTGTACTAATTTTTTTTCAACAAAGTCATCCAGGTGTACACCAGAAAGCTAGAAGCTAATAAGATAGTTATCCAGGAACATCAGGAGGCATTTTCCTCCCCTGACAGGCCTTCACTTCCACCAGCTAAGAGCAAGAGCACTTACAGTGACATCTGAAAGGACTTGTAAACATTATGAGACAAGCATCTCTGCTATTTCCCCATTAAAATAGTCCTTTCTCCTGCACCCCAGGAAGCCAACAAGGAAAACCAAGGCTGCTCCATGCCCACTTCAAAAGGGCAAATTTGCTTACTTCCTTCTTCTCCCACTGTGTTTCCTCTGCAAAATGTTAAGAGGCAGGATCAAGCCTGTCAGTCAGTAGGGGTGGGGCCTGGCAGAGATTCCAGGGGCAGTTCAGGTGCTGTGAAAGGCTCACAGCATGAGGGATGTTGCACTCAAGAGCTGGCTCAGCATCCTCCCCTAATTCTACAGAGCTCAACTGCCCAGTGCTGGCAGGATTGTGCCCAAGGCACAGGCTAGAAAGCCCCTTCCCATGCCAAGGAGTTATCACCACCTGAGTAATTCCTCTCCCCTCCTTTGTTTCTGCCCAATATCCCATCTAATGCTACCCTCAGTCAGTGTGAAGCCATTCCCCTTTGTCCTGGCACTCCAGGCCCTTGTTAACAGTCTCTCTCCATCTTTCTTGTAGGCTCCCTTCAGGTACTCAAAGGCTGCATTAGGTCACCCAAAATCTTCTCCATGCTGAACAATCCCAACTCTTTCCACCTTTCCTGGTTTGCAATACTTTAATTACAATCAAAATTTCACAAATTCTGTAAAATCCTACTTTTCCAATACTATTTCTAGTCAAAAGCAGCCTTTCCTAATGTTTTAACAGATTGTCTTAGGATTGCTTAGTACAAATTTGAATTTTTTAAGCTAACGTCAAGAAGCGAAAGCGCGAACTGAAGTAATTCTTGGGCTGCAGATACTGCAGACCTCAGCATTCATATTTTACACTTGGCAGTGCAAGCAGCAGAGAAAACATCTTCTTATTAATTGGCAGTATTTGCAGTTATGCTCTGGGGCAGACACTGGCATATACCTGTGCAGCTTCTGAGGCAAGAGCTGTCCTGGCTGAGGGAATCACTGCATCACCTCTGAAGAGGTGCAGGGCTGTGCCTGCCAATTTTATCCAGTGGCAGAGTTTGCAGTGGAAGTTGGTGCTTATAACTCTGTTTAATCAAAGACAGGAAGTTTACCTGGAGAGAAACATCTTCATAAACTCAGTGTTTGCAACAGGAAGTTTACCTGGAGAGAAACATCTTCATAAACTCAGTGTTTGCAGTCTGCTGTCCCTGCTCCATTTTCCTTCAAGATTCTGGATGAAATCATTTCCACCTGTCTCGCTTAGGCCAGTGCCAGTAAGAAACAGAAAGATTGAGTGTGGGCAGAATGTTGGACAGAATGTCAAATTCAATAAAAATTAAACATCTTTTTTCTCTGTCTCTTTTTATCCTTCACACCTCTTCACCCAGTGATTCACAGGTGCAAGTGGGTGCCTGCAACAACAAACTAGGAAAACTTAGCACTTTGTGAAGGAAAAGCAACAAAATTATTTTTTAAAATTTAAAAAAGTCATTTACTCCAAAAAAATAATATTATCCAAGATAAATAATTCTTCTGACCAAATAATTCCAAAAATCTAAAGAGAACAGTACAAAAATCAAGAATAGCCAAATGTTCTCTGGATTCAAAACTGGATGGGGTAACACTCCTTAGGGAAGGGTAAAAGCCAGCGGGCACTCAGGGCTGTTCCTGCTGAGACACTGCCCTGCTGAGGGAATGCTGCAAAAGAAACAATGAATCCAAACACTCAAGGAGAAGAAACAGATGGAAAACAGCACTCACTGATTAAGTCAGTAATCACCTGTGGAGGATATGCTAAGTACTTCACTCCAGGTCAGAAAAAAACCTTCCAGGCAATTAACAAGCTGGACAAGTCACTTGAGAGAAGGAACCAAACCCCACACTTTTTATAAGCTTTTTCCCCCTTTGGCCTTACCTTTTCTACTACCACACCCTAAGAATTGTTTGATAAAAATGAAGCACCTGTGCAAAAACATTTCCTAAGAAATAATCCAAGAAATGAGCAATTATTTTAAAACTTTCTTAAATTATCCCAACGTTTCTTCGAAGTTATTGCAGGAAACTGCTCCCTGCACTGACTGGGAACCTCACCCCAAACACTTGAAGAACCTTTGCTGAGCAGAGGCCTAGAAATACAGGACAGGTGGCAACCTGTGGATCCTCTTCAGGAAGGTTTTCATATTTGCCCAAAGCTTTTTCACTCTCACATTGCTCTTTGTCTCTTACCCTTCATTCCTTAGCACAAAGACTTTGGTGTGTCTGTGCTCACAGCACCACTGCAGCAAGAGAGGAAGGGCTGGGAGCAAAAGACTTTTTGAACAAAAAATTTTATGTTGAGTTTGAAAAAGGAAAACCATAGAAAGGAAGAACCAGAAACAATTTTAAAAAACCCCACTGAAAACCAAAGCTTATTTGTTTTCAAAGGCTGTTTTCTTTTTCTTTTAACCAGATTTAGAAGAATACTTCAGAGAGGTAGAAGAATCCATTCCAGAACATGACATTCAATTTTATTTAAAGAGCAACATTATCTGAAGAATTGAACAAGCAAGTGACAACACACCTGAAGGATCACTTGCTTCATCACAATCACGATGCTTGAAAGAGACAAAATCCATAAGATAGCATATTAATAATGCATTTAAAAATATACAATGCCAGAAAAAGTGGGAAAAGGAAGACATTTTGTAAGATCTGAAGTTGCAGAAGAGGAAGCAGCAGTATTTAGGAAACAGTTTGGAAATAATGAGAAAGGTGGACAGGAAAGTAGGAAACAAAGAACCAACAAATAATTCATTAAATCTAAATTGGAAGAGAGCAGTTTAACCAGCTTCAAAGATGAGAGGAGGAACATTTTAACAATGAGGTAGTGCAAAAAATGTAGATTATCTATAATCCTTAACCAGGTTTGCTCACCAAGGTGATGATTCTGGAAGAACAGGTCAGGGATGATATAAAAATCAAGGCACAAACATAAGTGTAAGCACCAGGATTTTTCATAAAATGTAAACAAAGAAACTCGTAGATGTGAAGCAACAAACATCTGTAAGGTTTCAGGGAAAAATCCATTATGGAAGGAAACACTGAGACTTCCAGCAGCAACTGAGAACTTGGGGAAGTGTCAATGGACAAGGAAGGGCAGCACAGCCACAGAAACATTCATAGTAGCTGTATCTTAGTTTATGCACAAGGCATAAACTAGGCAGACAAACAGAATTAAGAATATGAGGTGATGAAAAGCAAGAATTCAATGAGTTGTCACTGTATATCAGCCTGAGAGTGATTTGACACCCTTTGGTCAAATGTGAAGGAAAGAGGAGAGGTCAAACCAGTGGCCTTTGGTAGTAATAGGAAAGGCAGAGAGGAGTCATCCCAAGCAGCTGGAAGAGAAACAAAGCTGCCAGAAATCAGAGAGGAAAATCCCCATAACCAAAACATAAGGAAGAAATTATTCACTTGCAATAAAAATTGCTGGAGAGTCAGGAGCAGAGATAAGCACCTTGTTTCTGCTTCACATGTTCCTAATAATTTGTGAGAGTTCTGGTTAGTCCATAGAAAACCAACCAGGAAAGGGTGCAGAAAGCCAGGACAAGAACAGTCTTTGTAAACCAGAGTTTAGAATGTCCTGAGGAGACAAAGTACTGACAGGAAAAAGAGAAAAAAAAAAGAAAAAAGGGAAAAACTGCAGAGCACATGAACACAAACATGAACAGTAAAGAAGGGAGGGGAAAAAAGAATCTCCATGAGAAGAATTTTTTCAGTGCCTAGTCTCAGTTCACAGAGGGATAGGATTACAGCAGTAAAACAATGTTTCAGAAGAAACTGTAGGGAATATTTAATTTCTTTTTGTTTTCTTTTTACCCTTGATGAAACTATTTTGCCTCAACAGTACTTTTTATTCTGTCCCAAGCTGAACTTGGCTTTGAGCTCAGTGGCTGAGCTCATCAAGCCCCATGTCATGTGAAATGTTGACATAAGTTTCAAGCTCCCCCAGAGGCAAACAGCTGCTTTGTGTGTCCAGAATGCCTGCTAAATGATTTCTGTGATTCACCCAAACACCAAACATATCCCTAACGACCAAGCAAGCAGAATGCTGCATCTGCAGCAACAGAAATCCACGTCACCCACAGTACAGCCACTCAGTTTGAGAACTCAGGGCATCTATATGCAATGTAAATCCTGCTATAAAGCAATTTCCCAACTTCAGCTTAAACACACAGAGCTGCTGCAAAGCACAAGGCAGTTGAGATGAATACAGAATAGCAGCATGAAATCTCCTTTGACAACAAAGAGAACAGGCTACATAATGGAACAGCTTCATTTACTCTCACACTTCTGCAGGTAGGATTTTTGGAAAGCAGTTTATACCTGCAGAACCCTGGCCTGACCTGAAATAATTCAACAGCCTTGCTAAAATGAAACAGTGATGAGTTGATTTTGACTTCTATACTTCAAAACCTTTTCAGGCACATTTCCAAAGCTCATCTAGAATTAGATGATGCATCCCTCACATGGATAGGGAAGACACATGAAGATTCCTGCTCCATGAGAACTGCTGGAGACACAGCAGCTCTGGTTTCAATAGAGGGAGCCTGAAAGGTGTTTAAATACAGGACAGGTGTGCTCAGCACAAACACCCCTGAAAAAAACCTAATCTTTGCCAGCTTCACTGTTACACTTAGTAGCAAGTGGATGAAATATGAAAGGATAGTTTTCCATCTTCTCCCACAGATAAACTCCAAACAGGGAGGTCTCTGGATCAGTTACATCATCTGCTTGCTGGTGACATAGGGCCAAAGCACAGCATTACAAAGAGAGCCTAAGCTTTAGTTACAGTCCTGCCATCACCCACATAAAAAGAGCAGTTTACAATAAAGAGGATTCCTATCATACAGGGCATTACAGAGTAAACTATGGCAAAGAGGCCATTAGCCAACAGCAGGATGTGACTCCAGTGTTTCATAAACTATTTCAAAATCACTGTCAGAATGATGCCTGGAAAAGAGGACATCCATGGAACAGCAGCAGATAAACTGTTGGTTTCATTGGCAATTTCCTCTTGATATTACTCAAAATGTGGAAAAAAGCATTTCTGATTTATTGCAGGTCTAGATCTTATCCTTAAATGTGTGCCACAAGTAGCTCCTGTAACACAGTACACCAAAATTCTCTTTCAACCCTCCCCATTTAGCTTCTTTTTAAGAAACAGTGAGACCTGTGCTTAACTCCCTCATATCACAGAAACGACTGTGCTGCTGACCTTCTCCTGAGACCCCCAACAGGGATCTGAGGAGGCTGCTTTGGCATCAAGCCCAGGATGCTCAAGTTACAATTCTTTCCCCCTACCTTGTGGTGGCAATGGGAAACCAGCCACGGTACCATCCTACTCAATGACAACTCTAAATAGCAATGGGAGCTGCAGCAGCAAGTCATGCTATCAAATAAATACACTCAGAGGCTCAGCCAAGTCAATGTGCTAAATGGACAAGCAAGACATTCTCTCCTCGAATGAAGATCTGGTTTATGTGGCGTGTGAACACCTGCTGATAATCCACCTTGGGCCGCCTCCTCCTCCGGGACTGGCTCCTTGCTCGGGCCCCACCAGCACTGGCCCCCTCTGTGTGGGCAGTCCTGCTGCCCACAGCAGCTTCACTTCTGTCACCTGAGGTCTTCTTCTCTCCAGCTCTGCCCGAGTGTTTCTGCCTCTCACGCTCCTCTTCTGCTCTCCCTCGTCCAGATCCAGCTTTCAAACTCAGCGTCTGAGAGTCATTTGTCAGGGCCAGCTCCTCTGAGACAGTCTTTGAGTCAGCTCCCTTCTTCCCCGAGGATTCCTGCAGCTTGAGTCTGTCAAACAGCTGTAGAAGGACAGTTGTATCTATGACCACACTCGTAAAACAAGAGAGGCCATTTGTTCCACGTTTCCACACTGGGTTTTCATGCACAATCCCAAATCAGCTCACAAGACACAGAGACAAATCTCCACCAGCAATAAAGACTGTGTTTGCTCACCAAAGTCAAATAGTGACAGAAGGTGAATGAGCCTCTTGCATGGTCATGACTGTTTCAATGTGAGCACCAAGGAATTTAATTTTGGGAGCAACACTGCTTTGTGGTAGCCTTTAACTTTAGTGAGGAGAAACAGAGGCAACCAAGCTGCTCCTACAGCTCACTTTTCCCCATGTTCTTTTAATGTTGTCAGACAGTTTTAGAGAGATTTCCATCCTTGTGTCATGGATCCCTAAGATAAGGGGCCTCCATTAGCAAAGCCTATTCACTAAAAAACTGCAGGAACTTTTGTGTTCCCCAAAACAAACTAAAAGATGATGTGTGGGTATTCTGGGAGGTGAGCAGACCACAAACAACAGAAATATAATAAAAGTTAATAATAAAAGCAGCAGACCCAAAGCACTGTATGAACTCATTAATCTAAGAATACATGGTGCTGAAACTGGAAAAGAAATTGCTTTTACTCTGGCAGCAGACAAGCTTTTATGAAATAATGACAAATGAGATTTTTGGTTAGCCTCTCTCTTCCCAGCAACAGGATGGAAAACCAGTGCCTGTGAGAGTGAGCTCAAGGAACAATGACAACCTGATTATTTTTAACTACTCTTTAAAAAAAGGAAGGGTGGGATCTATCAGAAAACAGATTTAAATGGCAGGAATTTGAAAGCAAACTCCTCACAATGAAACAGTTTAAATGTTTTTGTGATGCTTCTCTGATGTTCAAAAGGCCCGGAGCTGTTGCCATTCAACGGGCACTGCCCTGTCACATTTTTTTTCCCTTCATTGTTCAGAAGTTCATCTATCATTTCTTCAGTTGTCAACGTGGTAAACAACTCTATTTGCAGCTGGATCCTAGAGAGTGGAGAGCTTTGGAGATCTTGGGATTCACAGTACCCAGACTGGAAGCTCAAGTGACCAAAGAGCTGTGTTGTTCCTCTGGCTGCAGACATTGACTGTGCCAGGAGGAACTTCAGTACCAGAGGGATGCCCTGCCACATTTCCTGGCAAGACAAACATGGACCTGACCAGCACAGGTGCAGAAAACACACAGAACAAATCCCAAATCAAAACCCACAGAGTGAGCTTCTTCACATTTCATTAAGCAGTGGCAGCAACTCTGATCCAATTCTAAGGTGCAGCTTTTGTAACACTGAACTACTAAAGCACTTTCAGAAAGCTCAGAAAACATTTTGGGTATTTTTGTGCTCAGCTCAAGTTATTTTAGAGTCATCTGTAACAAAAGGTGGCAAATTATTTCAAATGTAAACATGGGCTGCAAATCAATGCTCCCCTTTTCTTACTTTGAAAAAGGAGATCCTAATAAGAAAGAAAACAGGAGGTGCCACCTACTCGGGTCAGTGAGAGCTGAGGTTCTGCATAGAAGGCTTTGCCCATTACTGGTTTCCTGTAAGTCTCATCCACATCTGTCAGGGCCTAAAAAAAAAGATAAAAGAAACTGAAAGATCAAAACATGAAGCAGCTTTGGACCAGCTTTTTGTCAAAGCATTATGAAATTATGTTCTGAGAGAAAATCCATCCCAGGAACAAGCTGTGCTTTGGAGCTGGTTTGTTAATCATCTAAATTGTACTGAGGTATAAAAGCAGCACCAAAGTTCATTCTGCATTACTTGCATAATCTCTGTGATCCTTGCCTGCAAAATCCTTCCCTCCTCCCCACTTCCAAACTTTTCACACCTCAGGCTCACAAATATTTAATAGCTGCTTTTCCATCTACTGTCTTTAAGACCTTCACAAGGTAGAAAACAGGGAAAAGCTTTTGTCAGTGGCAGCCCAGTGAAGTTAGTGAAAAGAAACAGAGAAGCACACACCACGACAGAAGGGCTGGGTTTTGCAGAGAAAGCTCTGGAATCTTCTGATATTCCCCATATTCCACCTTCGTGTTCATATGAAAAGCCTCTGAAGATGCTGGGAGCTGTCCAGAGTTTTTCTCTCACCTAAAACCTCTCTAAGATGGTTGGGCACCTCCCAAATGACCCAGTAAAACACCAAGTACCACTTCAGTCTGAAACCCAGCACTTGGTACCAGAGCAAACTAGTTTGTGAGCCACAAAACCACATTAACCTTCCCCATACATCATTTGCTTAAACCTGCTGCAAATTTCAAGTTTGCAATGTAACAGTTAGAAATCAAGGGCTGGAACAATAATTACCATATTCCAGAATTTGTCAAATGCAACCAAGAAGCCTGTGCAGACTCCACGAAGCCCTTTGAAAGTGCGGATGTGGACATTAATTCTGACACCATCTCGGACACAGCGATGGAGCTCCCCCAGTGGGCTGCCTTCATGGACTAGAACAGACAGAGAACATCACCAGTCTTCACCAAAATACACAGAATCACAGAATAGAATTGTAGAATGGCCTGAGTTGGAAAGATTGATTAAAGATCATCTTCTTTCAACTCTCTGCCACAGGCAGGGACAGCTTCCACTAGACCAAGGTTGTCAGAGTCCCATCCAGTCTGGCCTTGAACACTTCCAGGGATGGGGCAGCCACAGCTTCTCTGGACAACCCATGCCAGGGCCTCACCACCCTCAAAGCCAAGAATTTCTCTCTAATATCTAATCTAAACCTACTTTTTTTCAGTTTGAAGCCATTCTCGTTTTTCCTGTCACTACATATTCTTGTAAAAACTCTCTCTCCAGTATCTATCTACCCAAAAACCATGCAGAAATCCAGTCTATGTACCAGAGCTTGGCACAACACTTGTTTTCACAACAATAGCCATGAAGAAGCCCCAAGCACTGTAGCACACTGTGGTTGCCATTACCAGACCACCAAAACTCTTCTTACAATGGGGAGAGACAAGATTTCAGAAAATATGAAGGTTTTGCTTTACATAGCCCACAGCCAAATCAGCCTTAGCTGAAAATCTCTTGCTATATTTCAAAAACATGCCAAGTAATCCCCACTGTAAATAAAAGTGGGGAGAGGGAACAGAAAGCTCAAGGGGGCAGAGTTAGTTCCACAGAAAAGACAAATGCCTGGTTAAGGCTACCTCAGATTGGTTACAAGCTGCAAATAAAGAATTGTAGCAGATTCGTTCCGTTTCTTTACAAGGGGATTTTTGAAACAATGAATGACTCAAAATCCTTCAACTTACTAAACTAGACCAGTTTAAACTGATGAAAATGCATTGTTTCAGTTAAGATTTCAGCAGCCAGCTGAACATCCTTCAAAGTCGTACAAGCCTTTGGCAAGGAAATAAAATTGCTCTAAGGAGGAGCCAGCAATTAAACCATGCTAAACCCCAGGGCAAGAATGCTTTAACCAGGACAAAAGTGAAGGAATTCAGGAAAACACACAGCTTGCCTGGCTCACACAAGCCCTGTCTGCACACTAGAAATCTTTGCAAATGTAACTTATCTAGAGGAGTAGATATTATTTGCAACTTCCACCCATCCTTTGGTACCCATTTTCCTGTGCAAACACATCCCAGGATTGCTGTACAATTCCTACTCAGAGTAAGGGAAAAGACTTAGTCTAAAATCTCACATGGTTCTCCACATTAATAAAATATGTGAGCCAGAGATGATCTCTCACCTTGTGCCTTAGGGGACTCTGCATTCAAGGTTTGATTTGCACACCAGAAAATGTTTCCTGTGAGTGTAAAATTACTGTGTAAAACAGCTGATCTGCAGGACTGGGCTGCAGGGTAATTCATGGCCACAGCAGGGAAATCTAAATCAGTTTCCTCTGAATTAACCTAATCACATTTATTTTTTGAGATCCATTGTCCTCTTGCCAGCCCTCTCCAGCTGGAAAACTGCAGGAAATTGGTTTCACACAGAGCATAAGCTGTCTCAGCACCTCCCAGCCTTGCTTAGGGGGTCCTTCCACGAGTCTCTGTCTCCTTCAGCTGAACTGAAAATAAACTTCTGTTCTGGATTGACAGATCCATCACAGGAACCACAGATGACACCACCACAATATCAAATTGATGCTTCCAATCAGTATTTTTTTCTAACCAACCCTGAGAACTTACATAACAATTTAAAATCCAGACTTATTTTTAGATTTTAAGTAGGAACTCTATCTAAAACTTCTTACAGAATTCTACATCCAACCCTTATTTCCAACTATGCCCCTCAGCACCCAGGAAAACACTACAGAGCTCAATCAAATTACACTCTGCCCACTTTTCCTTGCTGTGTAAGGTGCTGGCTCCTCCATGGCAAACCTCCAGCTTCATCTGAGCAAAAGGGCAGAACAGATCATCCAAAAACCCTTCAGCAAGCTCAGAAAAAATAAAACCAGCAACGCAAGGCATTTATTTTTGGAACACACCTCCTCTGCAAGCACCAAGGGCTGTAATAAGCTCTGCACATAACTAAATCTGCCTGTGCCTTCTGTGTTGTTAAGGATGAGCATGAACAATGTTTCAATAGATAGGAAAACAAGTTACCTACTTGGTATTCAAAATCCAAGCCCTACCTGTGTAAAATAAACACAGGCTTAATACCAGGACTCTGAAAAAATGACTCAAAATCCACTGCAAGAGGAGGGCAAGCACCCCAGAAGGGTGAAAATAGAGATCTAAACTCTGGTTAAGTTCAAGTCCTTGTCCTCAGGGCAGATTCTATTAAGAGGCAAGATTGGAAAACCTCAGTAGAAAAGTTGAAAAAACTCAGAACACTGTCAAACACCTTCCACCTGCCCTGAACATGAACTCTCTGTCCCTGGGTGAATGCAAAGTAATGATAAACAGATCCTCATGAACTGATCCAACACAATCCAAGTTCCAAACACCTGTGGTGCAGACATCCCCCAGTTACAGGGAAAACACAAAATTTTGGCTATAAATTACTCTTAAAACACTCCAGGCTGCTGAATAGCACTTTCTGTACCAGTTGTGTCAGTATTCTTTCAAGTCCAGACATGGATGTGTGGATGTTAAGTATGTGTTCTTAATGGTTCTTAATTTTTTACAGGCCTTTTTTTCCCTCAATTTTCATCACCAGTGTAAAGTGAGATTTTTTTATTAAGATCTGAAATCAATATTTAAGGTCAGTTTTCTGGAAATCCTGTGCCAACAGAACGACTGCATTTGTGCAGAGCACTAAGTGTGATACTTAAGATCCTGCAGCATCTCTAGCAACAAACACAATGTGTTTTAGTGTCTAAGAAAAAGGTTTTGCCTTGGGCATTCAGAATTGAACATTTTGGGCTTTGCCTTTTTAGAAAAAAAAATTTAAGGTGATGGTGAAAAGCCAATTTGATTTCAAAATTAACCCCAGTATTTTTAATTAAGTGCACTAAAGTTACATTTCACCTGACAGCAATGCCATTTGATTCTTGGTGTGGGGGCACAAGTAGCACCTTTTCATGTTTAGGGGATGTCCACCCTGCCTGCACACATAACGGTTTTACAAGAAATATGTATCATCACAACTGAGGAATTTACATCACAGCTGTCTCACACCTCAATCCACCGTTCTGCCACCCTGTTCTCAGAAATGCCAGTATTTGTGCCTGCAGGATGTTTGGTTAGCAACCAAGTAACAGCAGCGTGTTACAGAGTTACCCCGTGGTTACTGTGTAAATACACCCTGGGCTGACCCAAATATCTGTCGGTTTAAAATAGCACTTCTGAGAATGCAGCAGTGGCTCTTCCCTTTTCTCCTTAAAACCTAAAGGATGTATGTAATTAACCAATTAACAAAGCAGAACATCACCACAACAAAGATAGTCTCATCTCTGCGTGAGCAGCTCTGTGAAATGCTGCTCCTCATTCCTGCACACCATTTCAGAGAATCACGGAATGTCTGCCTTGGAAGGAACCTTAAAGCCCATCTCGTCCCAGTCCCCCTGCCATGGGCAGGGACACCTCCCACTGTCCCAGGCTGCTCCAAGCCCTGTCCAGCCTGGCCTTGGACACTGCCAGGGATGGGGCAGCCACAGCCTCTCTGGGCACCCTGTGCCCGTGTCTCTGCACCCAAGTGTCATTTCCCATGGAACTAAATCATTCCCCCCACACCCCGCTGTCACCCATCGCTCTCTCCTCACCCCCAAACTCCCCCAAACTCCGCCGCAATTCCCCGCCGGGCCCAGCCGCAGCCCTCGCCCCACCTCGGCTGAGCCCGGCCCTCACACCCTCCGCCTCCCGCCCAGCCCGCTGCCCTTACGGGGCATCCTGGTGAGGACATTGCGCGGTGCCCGCCGCCGCCGCCGCGTCGCCGTTCCGCCCTCAGCCCCCTCCTGCTCGGGGTCCGCGTTCACCATGAGGCTGCGGAGGCGCTGGATGCGCTCGGGGTCGGCGGCGGGCGGGCCCCGGCGGGACGCGCGGCGGGCG
>VZTB01013182.1:233046-292473 GCA_013397245.1 Thryothorus ludovicianus
GGGAAGGGATCGGGAGGGATCGGAGGGGCTCGGGAGGGATCGGGAGCGGCCCGGGAGGGATCGGGAGGGATAAGGAAGGATCGGGAGGGATCGGGAAAGGATCGGGAGGGATGGGGAGGGATCGGGAGGGATCGGGAGGAGCCGGAGAGGGATCGGACACCTACCCGCCGACACCGGAGAGCGTCCAGCAAAGGCTGTGAAGATGGTGAAGCGTCTGGAGCATCTCTCTTTTATAGGAGACACTGTTCGAGCTGCGCCCTCTTAGCCAAACTCTTCGCCGTGATAGGACGGGGAGCAGTGCACTTTAACCAAAACATAAGAAATTTCACCTCAACATGAAAAGCTTCTTGAGGGTGGCAGAACACTGGAGTGCTGCCCAGGGGGGACGTGGAGTCTCCCTCTCTGGAGACATCCCAGACCCACTGAACACGTTCCTGGATAACCTGCTCCAGGTTATCTCAGGCCTGGGCTGCATGATTTCCAGAAGTCACTTCCAATTCTAACAAATCTGATTATTTCCAGTTCCCCCCCACTGGCAATTCTGCCCCTGCAGCCCACAGTGGGAGCCATGCCGGGATCAGGGACCAGACCCCTCTGCTCCAGGCCATGAAATGCCACCTGGGCAACAGCTGGCTGCTTTGTAATTTGCCTTTTCATTTATAAAAGGGATACACCAGGCAGTCATTTCACTGAGGAACAGCAAGGAAACACTTTTTTATAGGTTTTTCTCTAATGATTCACCACCTCCATTGATGTTTCATAGCGGGTTCCCGTACCTTTAATGCTTCTTGTTCAGGCAATACATCAGCCACAGGTTGTTCACCAATTTCAGAGGAAACACCTTTTTCTTTACTGGGTCACAGTACAGGACTCCTGCAGCTACAGAAACACCTGGGTGTTGTGTGTGCCACCACCACCAGCCTGCTGCTTGAGCCTTGGGAATAGTTATTTTTCCCTGCAGCTATGGAGTCATGTACATGTACACCTTATGCCTGAGGATACCACAGGGAGTTTCTTTCTCTAGCATTTATCTTGATACAAATTAAAGGCTGTGGTTGTACAGACAATCCTTATCTTGGTTCCCAAGTCTGCACCCATATGTGAAGAGCTATGTTGACTTATTCCATATTATTGTAAGAATAAGTTTATTAGAAAACACTATGAACTAATACAGATCTGATTTTTATATACATATATAATGTACACACATAAAAATACTGTAGAATGTATCAGGCAGCCATAATACATAAAATAAAAAACTTATATAATACTTCCCAAACATAAATCATGGCTGCCAAATTACTTTTTTAATCTTTCATTTGTTACCAGGCTGAGTAAATCCAGCTGTTACCAGCTGTGGAACAGTTGCTTTGAATGTAATATCCAAAGTCAGGCACCAAGCAGTAACATGGAATTTCAAAATCAAGTAAATTGAATTTGTGTTAGAAGATTAAAAAAACCAAGAGAGAGATGGAAAGTTCTTGCGGGTAAATGACTGGTGCAATGATTCATTCTGAATAATCATATCAAGCCACATCCTCTTCCTAGGAATCACGCAACCCATTCTATAAATGAAAAATGAAATACATTCTCTCACTGCAAGTACTTAACCAGTACAGAGAATCAGAGGGGAAGCCCTGTGCTATTATAAACTCACAGACTCATTGCCTTATCTTGGGAAGAACACGGAAAGTTGATGTTTACATCAGCACCTGGTCAGAGGTTTTTTAAAAAAAAACAAAACACCAAAAACACATTGCCTTAAATGTGTAAGTTCTTCTGCAGGAAGGGGAAGCAGAGGAGGCTGATAAGAGAATTCATGGGAATCTAACTCAATGCTGTGACCCTCTGGAATGTTCTGCTATGTTGTGCTGTACTTTTGTTTTTAAATAAGCTGTGTTGTGCACAAGAGGAGACAGGTGAATTCCCAGGCCATGGAATATGAGGAAAGATGCCTATCCACGTCTTAACAAAATTCCAGCCTCTACAGTATCTCTATTATTATCTTCACTGTTTGGAACTGTCACCACTTACTAGCTCAAGTTTCAGGAATGGAAAGGCCACAAAATAAAACACATCTGGGAAGGTGCTATTATTTATATTTTTAAAAAGTATAAAAATCCTGTACATTTGACAAATACTTTTAAAATCAACCACAGAAAACTGCTGGGCTACAATATTGCATTTCAGTAAGAATCAGAGAACAGTTTGTCTCTCATGTGATTAAATACACCAGCCTTGAAATTTAATACTAAATCCCAGCTGAAGTATTCTGGTCCATCTCAGTTGAGAACAAAAACCAAAATAATAAATTTCTGTTCAAATATCTTTTATAGTTCAGCAGTTCAATAAAATACCTCATCGTTTAAATGCTATAGAAATACGGGAAATTTCTACATAATTTTTTTTTTTTACAAATACACATGTAAAAGGCAGGAACAGTCTTAATACATGATGAGTTCATAACATTCAAAATATAGTATGATTTTAGCTTTCCATATGGGCATATCCTTGCATGTCAGGCACCACCAGTGTCTTCTTTTTAGTGCTAAACCCAGTGTAGCTGCTGAAGAGAGTTACAGGTGAAACTCTGCCAGCCACCATTCGTATTCCTCACTTGCCAACAACCCAAGCAGAGCAAAATGCAAATACCAGTTATGCTCATCAGAGGTATCAACTATCCTCAGCCAGAATCTCAGGATATTCCTCCCAGAACTGGTCCCCAATGATGTCACAGTGCAGGGGAACAACTTTAGTCTTAGTCCGGGTCACTTCCACTTCTTTTTCCTCTTCTTCCTTTGGCAGTTTTATTTTCTTAGTGATGACTTCATTAATCTGAAAATACAGTTGACACATTAGCAGACACAAAAGGCTCCAGAGTAGATGGAAAAATTCTAATAAAAAAGAATTTAATAATAAAAAAAAAAACAGGACAGGAATTTCTCCCACTAAATCAATGATGCAATTATAGAAAAATGAACATTTTCAAGTTACCTGAAAGCAGAAAAGGACTAAGCCAACTAAGAGCTGAGCTACCTTACTGAAAAGAAGTTTGTAATTCCTTTGCCATGGACATATTTGGGACCTAATCCTGGGAAGGGCCTGGCCCCAGTGATACACACGTTGTCATCTGCTGATACATGTTTCATCTCAATGGTCATAATTTGTATCTAAACCAGACTTTAGAGACTGGTTTTTATATTATGCTTATAGAAACAGCTCTCAAAATTGTCTCCAAAAGAATGAGTCATCTTACACATAATTACATGGCAAATATAGTTAATTTTAAAGTATATTTATTCCTAGACATACACTTGAGATACATGTGGTGCTCTTACAGTGCAGTCTGTCTGCCACAGTGTAACTATTTAAAATATGAGCCCAGAGCAAGTGGCAATATGGTTTTTTACCTTCTGCCATATTAGGACAGTTCCTTTTCTATACATCAAAGGTTCATTGTTGTAGTTGATGTTGAATTCAGAAAATAAGATCTCATTCTTATCTCCAGCCAAAGTTCCCTGAGAGGAAAGGAAAAGAAAAACACTCTTAGAGAAAACAAACAAATTGTATCTCTAGGGTAGAGGAGGGCTGAATATTGGAAGCAAGACAGACATCTGTAAAAGTTTTTCACCTTTAAGTCACAAGGTTTAATTGCTTCTCTCAACAGAGGAATTAATTCCAACTGCCAAATGAGTATTAAAAATGAGAGGGTTTTTATTACAGTTTCAGGACATGGAAGACAGTCAAAAGATTCCAGAAGACAACAGGAATAATCTGCTAAAGTTTGCACAAGGAGATAAAACACAACAGAAGGGACTGGCAATCAACAGGACTTGAATTCTGCCACTGTTCCTCATGTGTTTGGATACTGAACATTTTATGGCATTTCAAAGATTTCTGAAATTGCTAACTGAAAACTTAAAACCCTGTTAATACTTGACCAAAATTACATTATTTGCTAGTGGTATTAATATCTGCACAATTGAAGAAGTTGTTGACTACACCCAGAAAATTATTACAGTAAGAACAGACAATCCAGGGCTGCTGGGCAGGCAAGACACTTTGCAAATCTTATAATTTTTAGCTAAAAAATCCATGAGTTCAGCAGACTCTTACCCGGAGCCTCTCCTGTGCTTGCATTGGTGTCAAACCACTTCTCTGTACCAGCATCCAGAACACTGTGTTATAGAGATTGTTAATATGGCCTAGAGAAAACACAGAAATGAGTGTGAGGAAGATTATTGACCACATCTGAGTGAATACTTAGGAAAAAACAGCTTTATTTCCAGAGCTATATCCAAAAAACAGCCAAGAGTAATGGGGAATTAATATAACCAGTTTTTAAAGAAGACACAATATCTATAATACATTTTAAAGGTACTGCATATCATGACTAGAATACAGATTTCAAAACTAAAAAGGGCACAGCAGAAGCTGAAGGGTGTTTATGTATAAATTATTTTCATTTGACAATAGGGACTAGGTACTGACAAAGGTCTAGAGACAAATACCAGTGGTCTGTTCTAACGTGGAATATTCAGCACTTTTGACCACTACCTGCTGTGAATTTGAATATTCACATCTCTTCATTAAAGATTACCTCGGCTAAGCCAACTCTGAACATCAAAATTAATTTATTAATTCTATTAGCAGTTCTAGTATTTCTTGTGCTGAACTCACTCTCAGGATGCAATAAATTTACTTGTACCCTGAACACTCCAAATTTCAGCCAGTACCTATAGAAAGCCCAGAAAAAGTGTAGTATTATCAAAAACCACCATCCTATCTGCTGTTCTTTCACTAATAACTGTATATACAAATACATTTCTGTATATAAAAAGGCATTTCTGTTCAGAGGAAGTGAACTCAACTGCACAAATCTCTCTTTTCTAGGAACACTTACAATCTGCTTGCCTCCAGCTGAGGTAGTCCTTCAAATTCTGATTGCTGGGATACAACACAATTCGTCCATCAAATCCTGGGGGGTACAGAAGCTGCTGGTCCTTAAAGTAATCCTTCCAATAGAACACGTAACTTGAGGAAAACTGGGAGACCACGTGAGTCATGAACTTACTTGCAAACACAGAACAAGAGAAAAAAAAGAAAGAAATACATGAGTGTGATTATATATCTGTGGTTATCAGTAGTGATAACTTTAGTGGAGAGCAGCATTTCTTAAATAATGGCCAAACAGATGAGGAATGGCACAGAGACTTTTGAAGAACAGAGATACTGAGAACTGTAACATTTTCTTAAAAGAATGTGTTTATGATATTTTGATTGTTTATATAATAAATTGTTTTTATAATTTTTTTACAAATTCTGTACTATTGAACATATTTTCCTGAAAGATCACATGTAAAGAATCCACATGAAATACTTGAACTAACTGCAGTGCAAGCACCAGCCCTCCTAACCTCTGTGTGTAGGCAAAGGCAAATCTAAAGAATTATAAAGAGATGTTAAAAACAAGTTCACTTCAGTATCAAAGCAGCTGTTACCTTGCTCTTCTTTTAAACCACCTGCTCTTCTTTTTGAAAACAAAACTATATTCATCACTCTGTCCATAAGCAATAGCAATATCCTCCAGTTCTTGCATCACTGTCTGGGCACACTTGGTCATCAGCTGCAGAGCACGATCATCATTTGGCTTTTTGAACTCATGCTGCTCAGAAAACCTTCAAAGCAAAAATGGTTGCATAAGAATCCTTTAAAACCTACTAAAAATGCTAACTCATTCATTTTCCTCATATTTGCTTTATATGAATATTGATTTCCAGTATCCTGTCAATACCAACAAAAGAATTCCCTCCAGGTATGAAAAGCAGGAACAAAACCCCTCATTATCCACTCTGGATAACCCATTCTCTTTCCCACCAGCATCTGACCCTAACCAGTCTTTCAAAGCAGCTGGTTTATGTATTTTAACTGGAAATGGATAACAAATATTACTTTCTGTAAACTCCCTCTCTCACAGACTGTCTTTAACATTCAGTCCAGTAAGAGCAACACTAACAATAAACTTGTCAAAACTCAAGAGCTTTACCAAAACCAGAGAAAATACCCCAGCAAGAACTTGTGTTATCCACCAGCCGAGGGAACTGTGCCCCATTTATCCCGAGGGATGCCACACAGACACTGACTCCAAACACCAACACACATCCCTGTACAGCAGCTGCCATCCATCTCCAGCACATCCAAGGCATCAAAACCTTGCGTGCCCTGGAGAGGCCGAGCGGGGCACACGAGGATCTCTGCAGGACTCATCCAGTCCGGCCAGGAACAGCCGGGCACCACCCAGCACCGCGCCCCGGGCTCAGCGCTCTCAGCCCGCATCCCCGGGTCCCCGCCCTGCCCGGCCCTGCCCGCACCTGTGGAAGTTGCGGCCGTCCAGCCGCACCACGATCCAGCAGTTGGGCAGCACCGTGTCGTCCGCCTCGAAATCCCGCACGTACTCGAACTTGCTCTTGGCCATGGCGATGCCGCGGCGGCCGCGCACGGAGCCCGGAGCGCAGCGGGCAGCGATGGCCGCGGCCGCCCGGCAGCAGCGCAGCATGACCGGCACGGAAGCGGAAAGAGCAGCGCAGGGCCGTGCTGGGCGGGCCGCGGGCGGAGCCGGCGGGAGGAGCGCGGGGCGGCTCCGGCACAACGGTGCCCGTGNGGTTGGTGCGGGATGCGGGGCCGGTGCGCGCGGGGCCGCGGGGAGCGTTGGCGCAACGGCGGCGGCCGAGGAGCGGCGGCGGAGCGATGGAGCGCAGGGTCCGGCACTGCCGCTTCCGCGCCAGGACCAGCCCCGCCTCGCCCCCCAGGCACAGGGAGGTGCTGGGACCCCTCGGAGGGCTGAGCGTCCAGGTGCAGGAGCACCCGAACCGGCCCAGGCACGGCGAAGGAGCGGCCAAGAAGAGCAGGTGCATCTCGGCTTCGGCTGCGGTTGAGAAGGAGGCCCGGAGTGCTATCAGGAGAGAAAGGGACCGGGAAAGGGGCAGCGGTGACCGCCAGAACGAGGAGAAGGTCCTGCAGCAAAGTGGGAGTAAGGCCTGGAGAAGAGCTGCCGTCCAAACGGAGAGACCCAACCTGCCCTATGAGGCTCGCCCGGTGAAGGTGGAGAAGAGCGAATCCCCGGCTGGATCCCTGTGCGAGCTTGGGAACCCTCCTCAAGATCCGAATATCCCGGTCTTGTTTCAGTCCTTGCCTTCCAGGTCCCACGTACAGCGCCCAGCCCCCCTGCCCTCGCAGCTGGTGAATGTGACTCCGGTGCCGCTAAACCAAGTGCCGGTTCAATTGCAGCCTCTCCTGCAGCGGCCAAAGATTGAAACAAAAAACATTCCCCTCACAGTCCTGCCCTCGGATTCAGGTACTGTGGTCATGGAGCTTGCAGAGTGGCACGCAGGTGACAGGTTATCAGGCAGGAGAACACAAGTGGAAAGTCGTGTTAGAAAACCATCCCTTTGTGTAGGCTGGGTTTAGCACAACTCTTACACAGCATAACACACAAAAGCACCAGAGCACAGAGTTCTGTAGTGGTTTGTTACAGCCCAGGCAGTTTTGTCATGTTACTCCCTGTCTGCATGAAACCCTGTAGGACAGGGTTCAGAATTACACCGTGTTGTGATTGCAGTTTTAAAGTCAGGAATCTACTTGATTTTTGAAGCTATAAACACTTGTATACTTCTCTGAAAAAATCTGGACATGTTAAATGAAGAGCATTTTGAAACATCTGCATTAGAAGCTTTTTCTTTTAAATATCTAGACTTTCAAAATTAATTACTTAAGTAAAGTCTTAAAGGCTTTTTCCCTTTATCGATGATGTGAAAGAGTTAATTTCTAAACCTTTTCCAGGAGGAAATTGCTTGCTTAGGGATCAATTTTAAGGGGCCTGTGGATTCATCCTGTTTCCAGCTCAATTTAAATGCAGCCTGTGTTTACAAAGAGCCAAAGCCAGATATCATGTGACAATCATTTGGGAACACAGGTTCCTCCGACAAAACCAGTGCCCAAATCCAGAAAAAAAAAGAAAAAAAATATATATAAAGAAAACAAACTCAACAAAACCCAAGCAGAAACCCAAAACAGCAACAGCCGTGGTTGGGAAGGCAGGGACTGCACAGGTATGGGACTAAGCAGCCTCACCATCCTTAGTCCTAATCCCTGCATCCATAGGCCTTTGTTACATAATTCTGGTGGTGATGATAAATTTGCAATGTTGTGGTCTGTGCTATACAACTATTAGTTTATAAATTCATAAGAAAACAAGCCAACTGAAATCCAAACTAGTGTGTTGGCAGTCCGTGTTTCTTTCTTTTTTTTTTAAATTAAAATGTAACAAAAGCCAGGTAACTGATTCCTTGAGCAGTGACTCAGCAAAGGGCAGCGGAGGATTTTTTTAGGAACTGCTCTCCACATGAGCACTGAGTTTCATCTGCTCCAAAGCACCAGTGATGCTGGTGCCAAATATCCTGCGGGTGTCATACTGAGTGTGACCTGCTGTATTCCCTGGAAGGTGATGATCTTCCCTTTCCTTGCACAGGGATGCCAGACACTCCATTCAGCAAGACCAAGAACGGCCGAGTGAAGCGCCCCATGAACGCGTTCATGGTGTGGGCTCGCATCCACAGGGCTGCTGTGGCCAAAGCCAACCCGGGTGCCAACAATGCAGAGATCAGTGTCCAGCTCGGCCTGGAGTGGAGCAAACTCACTGAAGAGCAGAAGCAGCCCTATTATGAGGAAGCTAACAAAATAAAACTCAGGCACAGGGAGGAATTTCCTGGTAAACATCTCAGTTATTTTCCTTAATGCTTTAGAAATGCAGGGCTCTTTGGAAAATTGGTGTCTTGCATTATAGCAATTAATAGAGATAGAAAAGAAAATTACAGATATTTCAAGCACACAATCCTTCTGTGTTCTTGAAACTATGGATTTTTTAAGTATCCGAAATGCTATTGCTTAAACATGGCAGCTACAGCAGCTATATACAGTTCTGAATGCTTTAGTAGTCTAATGGCCAGAGAGTGAGTTTGTTGTGAATGTGGCCTGCTGCCTCAGTTTCCTTGCTCCAGAAACAGCTGCTCAGGTGGCCTGTGGTGACACATGCATCCATTCCTTAAAAGCAGGAAAGGGAAATGTCACAGGAAGCACAAACAGCATTGTATTCTGTGAGATTCTTCAGCATGTAGACTTGAGGTTCCCACATAATGGTGTGGGAAAAGTTTCTCAGCCCTTTGTCAAGTGTTAAAATTTGTATCTTTAAAAAATTCCTTTATCCAGAAAATAACAGAGTGTAAGTACTTTGAACACTTTTGGAAAGCTGTTAAGGTACCAGGTGTTGTGATCCCTTCTGACTCTGTTGTTGTAATGCTGCTTTTTCAGGATCCTGCCTAATCTGTCATAAACAAGGAAAAGAGCATCACTCTTCCCTCTCTCCTTGCAGCTTCCAAAAAAAGAAAAAAAAAAGGCATTTCTTTAAAGTTGCATTAAAAGTTAATCTGTGTAAGAAACCAGGTAGCTCAGTGTTAATTCATAATATATTCTTGTGTCTGTTAGTGATTGGTTAACGTTGTCAGGCAAAGGCAAATATGCTTTCCCAAAATCTATCCAGGGTTCCCAGTAGGTCATATTTGCTGTTGTGTCTTGTAATCTTGCAGATATATGTGAGACTTAAGGGATTAAGGAAACAGTGAGTTTTGAATAGTCATGGTTTTCCTCCACACTGAAAGCCCATGGTACAGTGAGTGTCATGTTCTCCTTATGTGGTTTCCTCAGCTGAGCCACATCACTCCCTAATGTTTGGTATTTCTTTGTCATACAAGCAGCTACTATTTGGTAACTTGTAAACAATACTGAAATATTTCATTTCCATCTCCAGTAAAATTCCCCATTTCCAGCTCACTGAAACAAGGGGAGCATTGCCATTGCCTAAAGGAGCAGGTTTTGGTCTTGCATTATCCTTCAGAATTATAGATAACATAGCTTTAGATAAATAGTGAAACTGTCCTAAATGTTGGATGTCTGCATCTTTTTTTTTTAATCTCTGACAGGTTGGGTTTATCAGCCGAACAAAAAGAAGTGTTCACCACCTGGCTCTGCTGCATTTTCAGGCACTTCCCAGAGTACCATCACTACAATTCCAGCTGGCACCCTTCCCTTTTCATCACCTACTTACTCTTTTGTCAACTCCAACGTTAAGAACAGCATTGGACGTCCAGTCTGTGAGTTTTCAGTAGTGAATTATTTTAAAAATACAGAATTTACCTGTTCTAGTAAGTGTTTGTATTTAGAAGAGCAAGTTGTAACAGAGCAAGGGGGAATGGCTTCAAACTGAAAGAGAGTAGGTCTAGATTAGATATTGGGAAGAAATTTTGCTGTGAGAGTGGTGAGGCCCTGGCACTGGTTGCCCAGAAAAGCTGTGATTATTTACCAACACTTCCTTTCTACTTAAGATGTTAAACTACAGCTGCTTCTTTCCCTCGTTTGGTCTCCACCTCACAGATATGCTGGAAGGATCCTTCTTTTTACAAAAAATCCACACTGGCAGTGAAATAGTGTGAGAGCCACCAGTGTAAGAACTGGTTTGCATATTCCTTAGAGAAAGAGCTCTGGCTCTGTCAGTGCATGGACAGTGGATTTCAACAGCAAATAGCTCAGATCTAAGCAATGCCATTTTCCTCTTTAGGCATCCTGAAAAGGGCTGCTTTCTTTGCAATGAGACAAGAAAATGAAATGCCTGATTGTGCTGTGTGATAATGCTTGGAGATACTAAAACAAAAGAATACTCAGCTTTGTTCTGAGGAAGTTCTGAGTTAGTGATGTTTGAAAATTCCTATGCAATGTGTTTTGAAATCTTTCCCTATAAAGGCAGCCCTGTTGATGAGGTGTGATTTGAAAGTGTGCATTGAGGTTTGTGCTGTGCAAAACATTTCAAAGTAAAATTGTCTAGTGAGTACATTCATTGATGAAATAAGGAGACATATTGGAGATTAAGGCGTTTTAGGCTCCTCAGAATACAGATTTGTTATAAATTTGGCTCACTTCATATCAATAGACTTGTGACGTTTTCTGAGCTGAAGGCACACTCCAACCCATTGTGAGGCCTTACTAGGACAGGACAGAGCCTCAGCAGACCAACAGACCCTCATGAGCCACTTCCTTCCACCCCTGGATTTCTGGGGAACTAAACTTTAATGTGTGGGCTGCAAACCCATTAGTGAGAACACATGCGGTGTATGACATGAATTACCAGGAAAGTTTGTGAAGAAATGTTCTGTCTCTACCTGGAAATGCTGTGGCTAGCTATGATGCTGTTTATCAGGACTCTCTATTGTCCATTTGTTCTGACCAATGACTGCTCTGTTTCCTGAAGGTGAGTCTCCTGCCATCCGTCTGCCAGCTGCCTCAATCCAACACGCTGGGCCAGTGACCCTTTTCCAGACTACAGCTGCAAGCACCACATCAGTGGCTGTTGCAGTTCCAACCCTGCCCCTGCGCCCTGTGGTTTCGTCTCAGCCCTTTGCTGAGCCTGCTCAGACAGAAGCTTTTGTGTCACCTGGGCTCAATTTCTCCCTGAAGAGACCTGCGCCCGTTTTCGCCGAGAGCTTCGGTAACAGAAGCCCAAGTAACATCAGCAGCACTAGTGGCAGGTTTTCTGTCTCTAACAGTGAGATCCCAGGGATTTCTGTTTTTCCTAGAGGCATAGCTCTTCCCCAGGCTGCCCCTTTTATTCCCTCACCTGCCTATGTGTCTGCTCCCATTGGACAACCAGCCGGTTTGTTTGGAGGAACTCCTCAGTTTCCATTTTGCCACCCTTCCTTTATACCTGGACCTCGCTGTTTCCCCTCAAGGTAATGAAACCATTTCAAAACCAGTAAGAAAAAATGCTGAAAGGCAGAGACTCTTTTGACTTTCAGACAGCAGGTGGAGCATTCAGAGGGAAAGGAGCTCTTATTTTCCTGTAACTGCTGTGTGCTGGGACCCCCTGGCCTCAGCCTGCTCGTAACATGTGCTCAGTTACTGAAGGCTCCATAGAGCTGTTGCAGTAATTGGCACTCTCAAGGCTGTGGAAGACTGAAGTATCTGCTTTCCACTTTATGGGTCTAAGTGCAGTTGATTTTGGCAGAAGGGCATTAGGTAGAGATAATTTAAATATGCTTTGAAAGTGGTCAGATAGAATTAAAGCGGGTGTGTCCTGGAGATGTCCCCTGGGTGCCCTGTGGTTGCCATAAGTGCTAATATTTCTGAAACCCAGTCTGCAGAATTCTTGTGTAAGTAGAAATTCCTCGTTCTTCCTTTTCAATCAGAGCTCCCCTAATCAAAGAATTTCCAAGCTAACACGTGTAGTGTCCCGTGGGTATTTGCTGGGCTGAGCTTGCACAGAAAGCACCAGTGCCCTGGTGCAGGTGGGCAGCTCAAACACCAATTATCTGATGCTTATTCTTTACAGGGCATCATTTTTCTATCATGACTGTGCAGTAGCAAACCTAATAAATTATTATGATTATTAGACTTAAATTTTGCCTGTTGATACACTGCTTATTCTCACTAGTAGCAGCAACCAGTATGTTCCTTTGGCAATAAGACCACCTGGTCTTTAATTGGGGCTAATGATGACCCATCAAACTCAGAACTTCATGAGCAGACAAGTGCAATACAAGACATTGCTATTTTTGAAGTCCTTTAAAGAAACACAAGACACATATTCCCAAAATTGCTAAAAATGATCTTTGCTCAGCCCTTGGTGTCTGAAATGAGACAGTTTCGTGAGGCCTCTGAGAGAGGAGAGTTCTTGCAGCAGAAAAGATTGTTCTGATTTCACACATTAATGGACTTCTGAAGGCTGCCAGGTTCACTAATGCCAGGGTCTTTCTAATACAATGATTTATAAGTTCTCTGTCCTGTAAACTCATTTCTTGCACACAACAGTCATGATTTCTGAACTGAAAGTGCAGATGGATGCACTAAAAATTTAAATATTAGATTGGAATGATGAGTGGTCCCCTTGAAACCTCAGTAGATATTGTATCAATGTTTTTACAATGCCTGCACTGTGTAGCTCTGTTACTCCTTCACGTATTTTGTGTTCTTCACAATGTAGTGAATTTCTCTAAAACACTGTAAATTACAATCCCTGTGTCATTCTGCATCAAAATAAAAATTCAAGCATCTGCCACTGGAGGAATACAGTTCCATTTGCCATAGTAACTTCCTGCAATTTACTATGTGGTTACTTTTTAAAAATTTATCACTATGCCTTCTTTAAATATTAACATTGAGAACCATATATTCAAGGATTCTCTGTCCTGTTTGATAACAAATGCAAGACCTCACTTAAAAATATAAATAAGAGTGTTTTACCCCAGATCTGTCATAAATTTTGACATACAGAAACTTCACAAGCTGACTTTTGATGCTTTGTTTTATTAATCTGAATATGTTGGTTAACTGACTGCATGCTGGTTTATCCATGGTATTATTTGATTGATAAATACAGTGGGGTTTATGTTTGTTCTCAGTGCAACCTCATGTGTGCCTGAAATTGAAGAGATTACACACAGAATTGGAATCTGAACGATTCTTGTTATGACCCTAGTGCCGAAATTATGCATGGTTTTAAATTTGTATATTTTTTAAAAACAGGGCAAGCTGAGTAGCACAGAACATGAGTGTCATTGTGCAGCCCTGTGTTTCTGAAAGCCAACCTTGAATCTCTTCCCTTGCAGCACATTCCCACTCCGAGCTCCGTTTGGCTACGGGAATTTCTCCAGCTCAGTGCCTCAGTGCTTTGGCTTTTATGAAGAGAGGAACCAGAGGCAGGAGGTGATATTTTCCACTCTGGATGAAGACTATCGCTTCAGGGCATACTCAGAAGAGAGGCTACGTGAGAACCAGCGTGTCTGTGGGAGCCCTGAGATTGTGTCCTGCCAGGGCACCTGCAGCGAGGAGCGAGCTCTGAGCCCCCTGCCCCAGCTGGACGTGGACGTGGTAGAGGAGGTTTTGCCATCCCCCCCATCTACTCCCTCCAGCACTTACATTGTCAATGTAACTGACAGTGATGAGGAAGAGGAAGTAAAGTTTTTTCAAGTATTGTAATTTTTAAAAACGTATTATAATCCAGAGAAGTATTATAGAATGGGAAATAAATGTTTTCCTCGACACCACCTCTTCAGTCAGTGTGTTCAATGGGAAACCCAGGTGGCTTTAGTAAGTTGCACAGGTAATTTTGAAGAATCTGATGAACTGTTTGGATATGAGGAAAGTCTTATAAATAGCAGAAAATGCCTGTTCATTTCTAAATTCTCACTGAAAGCTGATCAGCCCTGCAGGAATGCATGTGGCCAAATGTACAAATTCCTCCACAAGTATGTTTCAGGGTATAAAGCAGCTGTTTGTGAGATTATTCTTCTAGATCTAACTCCCCTCTTCTCCCATCTTTCTTTTTATACCCTGTGGAGTAGGATATCAGACATTTCAATGCACCAGAATCTAGAATGGTTCACAATTGTGATTAATTCTATCAAGCCCAGAGAAAGGGAAGACTGGTTTAACACATCCTGGACTAATGGGAAACTATGTTTGAGGGTGATCCCTTCTTCCCCCCCAGCTAGAGCTGATGTCCTGGAGTGGTTCTTAGGGGTCTGTGTCTCTGCAGCCAGAATCAGCTGAGCTCTCTCTCTTGCCTAGAGCTAAAACAACCCACACAAACCTGGTTTCCTCTGCATCATCCCTCAAAATGTCTGGCAGCTCTGCAGTGGGAAAATCATGATAGAAGAGTTCCTTTTTCTGGGTAATTTTCAAACTTTCCCTTAATGCAGATGCCTGGAGTGCCAAGTGTCTGTGCTATTACTTCTGAAATGTGTGTAGTGGCCAGTGAAGGCCAGCGTTGGCAGGGCCAGTGCCTTGGTGGCTGTGTCCTCCTGCAAGCCTGCATGTCAGTGCAGGGGGTAATTGAGACAAAAGAGGGACATGTTCTACTCTCTTGTAATTATTTTCTTCCTTACTGTTTACCTTAATCTAAACTAAAAACTGTCTTGTGTCCTTCTCATCTTGAAAAACACATGAAGATTTTCTGTACAAGGTTTGTTTTTCTCCTGCTACTGTAAATGTCTAAGGATGCTCGGTGCTTCCCAGTGCCTCACTGCTATCCATTTACAGAGACAACCTTTTTCTCCAAAATTACTGGACAGTTTTATGGACTGGATATTATTAAAAGCCCTGGTGCTGTTATGCCTGCTTCCCTTATTAGAATTAACTATTTCAGTATAATCACTGTTGTGTTGCAGAAGTTTACAGAGAGGATTATAAGTGTTTCATAATTGGAAAAAGAAGTGAAAAGATATGTCTGCAGATATAATCATCTTCAAGGTCACTTGCCTGTAGGAATGAAGCAAAAGTCATAGCAGAAAGTGGTAGCAGTGACCCACCCTTTAAAAGAAGCACAGAGAGTGCTTTGATACCCTTTGCTATCAGCACATCAGGACATGCCCTTGTCTAGCTCCTGATCATCTTACAGCACTTCTCCCTCTTTGGTAGGACAGCTGCTCCAGGGCCCTTCCAAATATTCCTGCTGTCCTACATGGGTGGTGGAAAAGTAAAGCTAAACAGAATATTCTGGGTCAGCTGAACTGCTCTCAACTGTTAAGACACTGGATAAAGGAGTTAATGCTTGAATCTCCAGTTTCCTTCACAGATTCACAGCCTCCTTCCTTTGATCATGTCAAATGATCTGAACCAGAAGGATGGTCTGTAAAATGAGAGATTTCACATTCCTCTCAAAGTTGCAGCATTTCTCTCATCAGTGAGAGTGTCTGTAATGCAGGGGTTAGGCACGACAGTCCTCTCCCTCCTCCTGCTGAGACTTTGATTCTGGGTTTCCTTCGGGGTCAGCCTGAGGAGTCCCCTCAGAGCACTTTGTTCCACAGCCTTTCCTAAGAGAGCTCCACTGAAATATTACTGAGCTGTGATACACATCTCAGTCATTCTCAGCTCCAGTCTGTTTCTTGAACAGGCATTTCCCCCCCTAAGTCCATTTGTTTCTAGGCGCCTAATTCCTGATTTACTATAAAGGGAGAATCGTTGTCTTTTGCTCTCCAGCTAACTACAATAGCAGTAAATCATCTTGAAAATGGTCGAGCAAGTGCAGAACCCCCTCTGCAAAAGCTCTGTCATCAGCTTTGCTCTGGGGAGGCTGAGACACCTCATTGTCCAGCCCAAGGAGGGACCCTTGCTCTGGCTGCTCCACAGAGGTTGCTGCCCCATGCCTTGGCCATGGGGGATGCAACAGACCAGGGAACAGAGCAGACTTGAAATTCCCAGCTAATGCTCTTAATCAGGCAGTTTGGATCCTGGAGGAAATGAGTGTGAGTCTGTGTAATTCACAGAGAACCGTCTGACCTTGTTCTGTGAAATCCTGCAAATGCCCCACTGACTTTGGGGAAGAGCTTTTGAAGAGGTGGGCACAGGCAGGATCTGACACATCCTGTGCCAGAAGCAGCATTACAACACCTGAGCACTGTTAATAAGGCTAATACAGTCCAAATTTTTCCTTGCAACAATGTCTCAGTGATGTAAATGATACATCATTTATATATATTTATATATGAACCTATATATAACCACTGCACAGCCTGTCGTTATATTTTTAAACAGGGAGTTTCTGGTGGTTTAAAATTGAGATATCAATTCTCACATTACCAAGATCCAAAGGTAAAAATATCACATATAACAAATGCAAATATTGCACATGTTTTATTTTTATGATACTTGAACGCTGAAAACAATCACAGGCAGATAGTTGTTGGCCTAAATATTTTAATAATCTTAAAATAAGGCTCATTTTATTCCATTTTGTATTTTTTTGTGCTAATCTTCTTCTAGAGTGGATGGATGGGCAGTCCCTGCAAAGATTTGTAGTACTGAGAAGATTTGTGACAATCTTTTAGTACAAGCATACATCAAAGTAGCTTCTTTTTTCCTTTGGGTAGGCAGAAATTTTATGCAAGGATGAAGGCAAAGCAGCTAAATTTGTGTCTAAATTTGGCTTGCATTTTTAATTATTTATAATATAGACATGCACAATAGTGCCATTGTTTTCTTCGATAGTACAGGCAGCTATAAATAAGTAGGGGAATTCACAGAAAAAAAAGTCAAGATTTCCCTTCAGGATATTCCATATGATTAGAAAAGAGCTGAAATTTTGCCCCTGTGTTTTTTGCTCTTTAAAATAAGATTTAGTCATGCCTTGAAAATCCATGACCTCTCTTTGGGCCAGCTAAAATGTCACTTACAACCCTCTCACCCTGATGATTCTCTCTAGGTGTCCCTACAGTGCCTGACTGTCCTCTGCCAGGATGATTCCAGGAATAAACTGACCTTCACAAGAACAAAGGGATTCAGTTTGTGAAGTGCTGGGGGTCAAAGGGGACATATGTGAGATATAAACCAAAATGGTATCTGCAAATGGCAACAGCCACATTTCCTTTGGGCAGCCCTGGCAGGAGACTGCAAAGACCTATGGTACAAAAAAGATTAGAGTTTTCAATAGCATAAATAATGCTCTGGAGAAGAGACAAAATCATTATTGTTATCTGGTAACCCTTTATCTTGAAGGGAATATTCACTTCCTACCAGCCTGGTTTACTCGAACACTCTGAAAACCTGTCCACGTGCAAATTCTCCCCATTTCTCATTTCCCTGGTGGCTCACCTACACAGCCACTTTAAGAATAGAGATGAATGGAAAGGGTTGAATGGATGCTGCAGATCAATGACTGCATTGATCTGACATGTCTCTCAAGAGTGTGGCTAAGAGGTAATGCCTCTTCCTGCCACTCAGAGCTGACCCCATAAAAATCCGTGTCAGCCAGCCCTTGCAGCCTGGAGTGGGGCTGCAGTTGAGCTGACTGGGAGCCACACACTGGCACAGGGAAGGCAGTTTCTTTCTGTGGGCTCAGCGTGTGCAAGAAGCTCCTACAGCACCATGGAATCTCCCCGTGTTTGCAGCTGGTGACCTCAGTGTGGCCCCGATAACTTGGGCTCTCCTGTCCTGGTGTGATCCCGACCCCACGGGCAAATTCGGCAGTGGGACACAGGCGTGGAGTCCCCCAGGTGCTCAGCTCCACGAAGGGCAGAGATCCAGCAAAGAGATGATGTGTGGCCTTCAAGCCTTGGCTCAGCCCTGAAGGATGCAGGGGAAGACAGGGATGCTCCTTCGGCAGTGACTGGATATTCCCTAAGGACAGCACTGGGAATATGAGCTGTGGATGTTCCCAAGGCCTTCCTCAAGCCTGGCCCTCCCATCGACCATACAGGGAGAGAGGCAGTGAACATCCTTTTGTTTCTGCCCTTTTATACAGTCACATAAAAATCTATCCTGTATCCCTTCAACTCCAGGGGTTTTTATTTCCCAAGAATGGAGAAATTTAGGATGTCTCTGGAACCGCGGGATCAGCCACGATAAGATTGCAAATAAATACAACAAACAAAGAAATAAACAACTCTTGAGCTCCTTCCTTTCCCCAGCTCTGCTGTTTCTCCTCGCTTGGGAGGCACAATGGATTTCCGTGCTGGCGAAGGCGCTGGAGGGGAGGTTTTGCAGAGGGAGCCCCGGGGAGGTGCTCAGGCTTCCCCGGGAGCAGGGACAGAGCCCAGCGCAGCCTCTGGAGCAGCGGGAGCCTCCTCGGGCTGTGCGGAGGGACGAGAGGAGGGGGCTGCGGAGCGCACGCGGAGCCTCTTGGGGCGGAGCCGGCCGGGTTTATAGAGCGAAGGCGGAGGAGGGCGGCCCCTGCCCGGAGCCATGCGGGGCCGGGGGCTGCTCTGTGGCATCGCCCTCTCGCTGCTGCTGCGGCCGCCGCCCCGTGAGTGCGGGGTGCCCGGTCCGAGTGCGGGGTGCCCGGCCCGAGGCTCAGCCACAGCCCCGCACCACGGCTCCGGCTGCGGGAGCGTCCTGGGAGGGAGGGTGGGAGGATGGATGGGTGGGTGGATGGATGGATGGATGGGTGGATGGGTTGTGGGATCCTCTAGCTTTCTCTACAACCTGCGCAGAGCTCCCTCTCGTCTCCGGGCCCGGCTGCCGGAGCCCGGCGTGCCGGGGATGCTGAGCCGCTCCTCTTGTCTCCGCAGCCGCGGCCGCTGAGGTGCGGCTCCCGCCCGAGGTGGTGGTGCCACGCTGGGCAGCCCCGGGTGGCCCCGGCAGCCCCAAGGTAGGTCGCGCCCAGCGCTTGGTTTGTGTTTTGTCTGCAGACCTACCTTTGCGGGGGAACGGGCGATGTCGCGGGTAGCGCTGGCGATGCGATTTTTGGGTTTGTTAAGCTGCGGGGATGAGCCGGGAGCTGCCGTAGCTCCTGCGGATGGCAGGAAAGGCTGTGAGAGCCGGCTGGCGCATCTGGGAGCTGCATTCACCCTCCTCGCTGCCATGCCTTGAAGCCTGGATCTGTATCTGCCTGATCTATCTGTGGAAGGAGAGCGGGGCCACACAATCGGTGGCGTCTCGGGAACAGCTGGGCAGAAGAATCTGCTGTAGGAGAAGATAAGAAAGCCATCTGTGTCCGGGACTGCATCAAAATAAGTGTGACCAGCAGGTCAAGGGAGAGCATTCTGACCCTCTACTGTGGTGAGGTGAGACCCTATCTACGCTGCTGTGTCTGAAATCCCCAGCACATGAAAGATGCTGACCTGTTGGAGCCAGGCCATGCTTGGGCAGTGAAGATGCTCCAAGAGCTGTAACACCTCTCCTCTGAAGACAGACTGAGGGAGTTGGGGTTTTTCATCCTGAAGAACTCTCTGGAAAGAGCTTGTAGCACCTTTCAGTACCTAAAAGAGCTACACAGGAGCTGGGGAGGGACTTCTTACAAGGATGTGTAGCAACAGAACAAGGGAGAAGGGCTTTAAGCTGAAAAAAGGGAGGTTTAGATTAGAAAGTTGGCAGAAATTTTTGACTGTGAGGCACTGGGAGAGGCTGCCCAGAGAAGCTGTGGATGCACCATCCCTGGATGTGTGCAAGGCCAGGCTGGATGGGGCTTGGAGCCATCTTTCCTGGTGGAGGGTGTTCCAGCCCAATGGCACGGGGATGGAACAAGATGGTCTTTAAGATCCCTTCCAGCCCAAACTGTTGTCTGGTTCTGTGAATCCCAGCTGTGGGGGTGCTTCACTAGGTGAGAAAACCAACCAGCAGCTCAGGTGGGTTTGGCTGTGTCTCAGACTCTGTGTTAATCCAGATCTCACCCCTGCTGCTGTTCCACGGGTGGATGAAGTGATGCCTCAATAGTCTCCAGACTCTGACAATCACTGAGGTCCAGACAACATCAAACAAAAACCACAATCCAACTTCCCAGGCTCAGTGTTGTCACAATCAAGAAGTAAAATTGCAGTTGCATCATCCACAGAAAGAGGAAAGTCCACAGTGTGTTTTTTACAGTGTGAACCAAAATAAAGAGGAAGCTCAGCAACATGAAACATGCTGTTTTTCTTGCATATAGTGGTGTTATTTGGAAATTTGTTAATGGGTCTTTTCCATATGATGAGATTTTCTAAAACTTATTATTGTGTCCTATTACACACAAAAAACCCTACAATGACTGTTTTGTGATCTTAATTCTTTTTAAAATGCCCTTGCAATTCTGCCTGCAAGTTTTGGTTCTGTTATTGATAGTGATGCAAATACATCTGGAGAACATTTCCCCTTATATACATTTTCTGAGTCTCAGGGGTTGCACTTGGTTTGTTTCAGGCAAGTTCCCATTGGCTCTGAAATGAGTGTTAGCAAAACTTGTATACAGCTGGGATATTTCATTTACACAGCAATTGATGGACTGAGGCAGTGGGATTACTGAAGGAGAAGGGAGGGTGATATTGGAAATAATGATGTTTGCACAACCTATGTGAAAAGATTTTATGGTGATAGAGACCCTCAGCTATGGGCGAGGCAACCTTACACTGCTTCTGTGTTAGTGAATGAATCATAGGCCTGCCTTGAGATGAATTGAGCACCTGTGATTTAGCAAAAGAAGCTCTGCCTCTTGCAATTATCCCCTTTTTTATAATCTAAGTATATTAACTTGTTTTGCATCATCTGCGGGGGCCTGATGTCACATTCTGGAAACTGGAGGTAGGATGAGAAAAACACAGAATTTGAGCAGGGAGCTGATGAAAAGAGATATTTGTATTTGCTAAAATTTGTATTTGTTGAAAGTGAGCATATCTCTGGGCTGACAGAACATCCAATTCAGCATTGCTTTCTTTTTCTTTCAGTCTTCTGTTCTGCAAAGTCTCATCCAAAACTGACTCAGAAAATACAATGGGCTAATAATTTCAACCCTCCAAGCCCAACCCTCATGATTTCTTTTTTCTTCCAGCTGAATAAAATGCGTTGTTGTATTAATATGAGCTATTTCTCTTCTGGGGAATTTGTTCATCCATTTTCTGTACAAGAAAATATTCAGGCTTAGAAATCCCAAGCTAATTTTATGCAGTGGTTCTGCTTTGAGGGAGGTAAAACTGCAGACCTCAGAGCCTTTTCTAGCTGGTCCTCTAAAAATCTTATTTTATGCTTCATGTCTCAGAAACTATACTTTTTTTAAAAATGTTGGGGTTAGTGTGTGCATTTGCCATTTCACTAAGAAACTGGGGTGCATTCTGTTCAAACCAGCAGGCCCTGGGGAGGCCTGAAATTCCGTGTGTGCAATGGCTGGGGTCTGAAGGCATCCAAGGGTCCCTGTTCCCTGCCTTTTACTGGCATTTTCTGCAAAGTAAAGGAATCATGTGAGAATCTCTAGAAGAGGCACGATTCTTCTCGTCCCGAAATAGGCTCCTAAAAACGCCCTTCTGCTGTGACAACAAAGGAAGCTTTGCTTAACTAGCTCAGATATTTGACTCTTCCACCTCTGGGGCAAGCTGGGATGTCCTGTGATGCTGTGCTGAGCCCAATCCCTGAGCAGAGGGAGGTGCAGGGAGCTCTTCCCACCCAGCTGCACCTCCAAGCACGCCAGCACCAGGACTTGTTGCCTTTCCTGAGCACTTCATTCCTCCTGAGACACCAGGTGGTGTCTCCAGCTCAGGTGCAGCATCCCAGCAGATCCCTGGCTCTGCATGGCTGTGCTGTGGGATGCAGCAGCGTGCCTGGAGCTGGGAGCCACCCTGGTGCATCAATTCCCTTCCCCATCACTCCAGGGCTGAAGCAGGAGGAAGGCAAGGGGTGGTTTAAGGTCAGCTGCAGTTTCCAGTTTGTATTTGTGGTTATGTTCATAATTATGATGTATGAGTAACAGGCACCCTCTCTCTCTTGCACACAGCATCCACTCCGAGCTGAAGTTACAGTAAAGGCAGAAGGCCAGGAGCTTGTCTTGGAACTGGAGAAAAACAGGTAAGAGTGCTTGTGGCCTGCACTGTGATCCCACTTAAATAATGAATAGGGATTACAGTGAGATCAACAGGAAAACTTCCATAGACTTCAACAGGGTTTTGATAAAGACAGGATGTGGAAGTCCTTTGCTGTTTTCCAAGGTTATTCCAAGCCCCCTCAGATGTTAATCAGTCAAGCAGCACATTATAGCAGAGCTCTGTCAGCAAAAAAAACAGATGGTGACCTGGCCCTCAGTGTGCAAACTTATTTTTGCATCATAATTCTTCCTACATTAACTGGAAAATGTTGCTGATATGAAGCTCCTTATTTACCAAATGGCTCAGGGCTTTAGAGTCAGTGTGACTCTAATGAGGATTTCATTTGCTGTGATCCAAAGAGGTCCTGCTCTGCTTCCTAGGAGAAATGATCTGACAGTTTCAATTCCATTAGTGCCCTTCATGCTAAAGCAGACTGAAAAATTGTTTTTGCATTATCTGAAATGCAGCCTCCTCTCAGGCATGTGAGAGCAATGCTGTGTGCTGTCACAGGCTGTGATGCATATTGAATTCAGCTGAAGCTGCAGGAGATTAAGGTAGGGAGAAGGATTCTGGGCTGGAGTCCACCCCAGAGCCCCTCTGCCCTGTGAGTACATCAGTTTCCACTGGTGGAATAGCAGCTGGGAATTTAACTGCAAGAAGCTTGTCTTTGCTCAGCAGTCCACATGCACTGTTGGTGTTTTATTTATTTTTAAATGGGTTTGAAGATTTATCTATGGAAATACAACCATTGTCTGCTAGAATCAGTAGGAATAATAATCTTGGAATAATGACCCTGTTTATATTTTAAATGTATTTTATGGACATCCCAACCACAGAGATTGAGGGCTCAGCTTTCCTCCTGAATGAGTGAAGTGGCAGAAGATCTAGTTCTGATGGCAGTGCATAAACCCAAAGACATTCAAGGTGTTTTGGAGGAAACACAGATTTTTTTTTTTTGTGACTGTGCAGTAAAGCCTGAAATGTGATGGCTGATGGATGATGAGTGCCCCCTATGAGGTATTGTCTGTAAAAAAGTCACAAAACCTACTGAAAGTTCCAGTGCTGCAAAACCTGGGTGCTTTCCACAGGCAGTCATGCACCTGTTTAGAACTAAACAGAAACAGCTATAAATTCTGTGGGCTTTAGCATCTTTCAGCTGGGAAAATAAGACCAGGCTCCATGAGCTCCATGAGCCAGTCCTGTCTGGAGGAATTGCTGCTGCTGACCACAGTGGTACTGTGCCAGGTCTGAACTGTGCTGGAAGCAGCACAACCTCTGATGCTGCTGGGGGTCTCCTGCCAGGACTGCCAGATCTTGCTGATTCTGCAGTTGCTATGCAAAGGTGAATATTTCTGGCACAGCAGAAGCTGCCCAGAGAGAGGATCCTTGCTGGGTCCATGAGTTTGGGCTCCAAGCAGTGATGTAAGCTCCAGGTGCTGTGCTATTTCCAGCACAGAAAAACCCTTTGCTGGTGTTAGTAAACAGAGTTATAATAATAGAAGGTTCCTATTGTGTTTATTTCCTGAAATGCATTTTCATTCATTGAGATGTATACACACAGGCTTGGAAGTGTGTGCACACACATCCACTGCAGGATGGGTCTCCTTTACAAGTGCTGATGAAACACAGCAACTGGTTTGGAGCCTTTAATTTTGATTTTCAGTGGAAAATGCAGGTGATTTATTGGCAGCAGTGCTTCATTTGGGAGTCTTGCCAGGCCCCAAGTCCTTGCTCAAGAAGGGTGATGGTACAATCACAAAATGCAGTTAGTGGAAAGGCTCCACTTCTCAGAGAAAGTGCTGAAGTAGTTTAGAGATTTCAGTTAAAGGAGGAATGATGAAGTCCCTGGGAGCCCTGTGTATTTATCAGCATCCATGGAACACTTCTAAGTGGAGGCAAACCTTTCTCCTTGCTGAAGAGTGTGGCAAGGCAGAGCCCAGCCTGGCCCCTCACGTTCCACAGCCCCAGGAGCTCATCACTGCTCTGGCTTGTCTTATAGGGAAAGGTTCTGGATGAGGTTTGGGAGGCTGAGTAGCTGCAGCATCCAGGACTTCTGGGGAGAGTTTGCTGCCCTTGCAGCAGGAGAAAAAGGGAAGTCCCTCAAGTGGGAAGTGTCCCTTCAAAAACCTGTAAGCTCCAGGTTGCAGATCCACATGAAAATGGGCATAAGAGAACTGCAACTTCAAGAAGGTACTTGAGGCTTTTTTAACTAAAACAAGCCTCAGAGTACTGAGCCATTTAATTTCTCCAGTTTAGAGGAGCCTTTGGAAACCAGCTTTGCTGCTGAGGTTGGTGCTGTGCTCCCCCTGTGTCCCTGGGCTCAGCACAGGGGTGTGAATGAAAACCTGGCCAACATTTTACTCTTGTATCCACATCCCAGACTCCCATCATTCGAGGAAAACATGAATGATTGGCATAATTTGGGTTTGGTTGGGATATGATTTACACAGTTGTTCCCAAAACTAGAAAGGAGATACGCCAAGCCACTGAAACTGCTTCAGGTGATGTTCTTGGTGGATTAGGCAGCCTTGTTGCACATTCCCCACTCTCCTTCTGGAGAGACAACTGGTAAAACTGCTTTGAAAAATGGGGGAAGTGTCATAATCTGTACTTTGGTAGGGATGCACTCACTTTGAAAGAAAGAGTCTACATTTCTGGAAGAAATGTTCACCCCACCCAGTTTCATATACCATATGAAAAGGACAAAGTGTTCATCCGCAGAGGTGAAACACAGAAATTACTGCAGGTCTTGCTTCAGAGCTGTGCCCAACCCAGTGTTTTGTAATAAGCTCATCACACATCTGCATTTGGGCTTCATATATCTGTGAATACAGTTATTGCATTAGCAGTTAACAGAATGTTGCATTATTTCCTGTCCAGGAATTTGATAAGAACTCAGAGCACACTGGAGTTTTAAGCAGAGTTCATGACACACTAACATTTCAGGAGAATGACAAAATATATCACTCAAATGACTTTGGCTTGTTTTAAATGACTCAAATCCATGTCCTGCAGCTGTGGGACTGGAAGGCTCAAAGCTGCACAAACAACAAATATATGGAGAGTTGCCTGTAAAGCAGCTTTAAATTTGGCTGGGGCTTAGGAGCGGAAGAATCTGAGTTGCAAACCTTGGATGAAAAGTGACTTACTTTTAAAAAGGCATTTGCATTTGTTAATAAGAAGCAGCTTTGAGCCAAGCAGGGACAAACTGAGATCCTCTCAATGTTGTGTGGCAGCACTGCCTGGTGTGAGCCTTTTCTTATTGAAGAGGAGACATCCCATTTGCACTGCAGAAACCTGCATGGAATTTGTCTTCTCACCTCAGTGAAAGAAAGGGAGCAAAAAGACCGTGTCTTCTCCTTCTGTCCTTCTGTCCTTCTGTCCTTCTGTCCTTCTGTCCTTCTGTCCTTCTGTCCTTCTGTCCTTCTGTCCTTCTGTCCTTCTGTCCTTCTCCTTCTCCTTCTCCTTCTCCTTCTCCTTCTCCTTCTCCTTCTCCTTCTCCTTCTCCTTCTCCTTCTCCTTCTCCTTCCTTCTCCTTCTCCTTCTCCTTCTCCTTCTCCTTCTCCTTCTCTTCTCTCATGGGAAGAACAGACTTGGGAAAGGCCCTCTCATCTGCCAAGGGCATTGGAGGCTTCTCCAGAGGATGTTCCTGCCGGTGGGTGAATTCCTGAGACAGTCTGGGGCTGTTTGTCTCAGCTCCTTATTCTGGACACTGCACTGGGTGGCAGATGTGCAGGAACTGCCTGAGGACACAGCAAAGGAGGTTCAGAGCTCATCTGGTCTGACCCCAGGAGCCAAAGTTGCTTTTAAGCCCCTCTGATAGGGAGCAGTATCATTCCCAGGCTCTGCTGGCCCCACCTGGGTGGGTGACAAATGCTCCCACCCAGCCTGATGCTCTCAGTGGTGCAGTCAAAGGTCCGTGTGTCACTTGTATTCCAGTGTTTCCTGCTTTTGCACATTTCCAGGGCCTCTCCTGCCAGCTGAGTGAGGAAGTTGCTGCCCGTTTCCGAGCAGGAAGGATATATGAGATTATTCCATTGATGGGCCACACATCATCAATGTCTGATGGGCTTCCTTCATGGGCAGGGGTTAAGGGTTATGCAAAGGGGGGAAATTGAGTTTATCCTGCTCTACTGTCTCTTGGAATCATCAGAAAATCAGGGGTGGGACCTGGAAAGACACAGCTGCTTTTCAGTTTCCTGATTCTCTCAGGATATTCTGTGATTCCTCTGCAGAGAGGAAGAGACTGGGAAATGGAACCTCTTAAATCTTTTGTGCACTGACTCATTATCAGCCAGTTTTCCATTTATTTCATTTCCTTTTTCCTCTCGGGGCAACCTTTATGGCTCCTATCAGTAAGTCAAGGGTTTATGTGTCAAATCTTGCTTGAGTCCTGTAACATGATTTACACAGTGAATATCACAGATGATGTGGGTGGGAGAAAGAGATGGAGAGTCTTTAGTTTAGTGATGCTTTCCCAGGCTTTACAAATTGTTTAGTTCCACCTCAATAGTTAGGAAGCCACTTTTCCCTTCCAAACTGCTGTGTTTACACAATAAACATGTTCTTAGCAAAAGCTCTAGAGGAAGGGAGCTTAAGAGCTCCAGGATTCATCTCGATGGAACTCACCAAGAAAAAAAAAATTGGATTTCATTGGTCTTATGAAGTGCCAGGTTTTGACTGCAATATTCCAGAGGCTTGAAATCTTCCATTTCCCACTGGTGGTGGATATGGAAAGCAGGCCTGCCTGCTTGTGTTGTCATGAGTCGTGTTGGTGGTGCTCAAGATGGGGCCACTTCAGGTTTTGATAATAAATTCTGGCTTTAGGGAACATTTAAGTGACTGAGAGGCAAGAGTTCACATTCTCCTTCTTACCCTACTTGGATCCTGTTGAGAGGCAATGGAGTGGGACCACAAATTATAGATGGAAATCTCATGTCTAGAGTTTCTTGGGAAAATCAATTCCCTCCACCCCCAGATGCTGGCAGCCTGGCTGGACTGATTTATTGTGATTTGAGGAAAGGGACAGGGAGAGAGATGTAAGAAGAGACTGCAGGCTTCACTTTTCTTGGTCCCATGACTGAAAAATCAATGTCAATGTTTCTCATGAGAGCTTCATGGACCATTTGATTTTTGTTTTTTTGGGAGGAAATAAAAACTATGTCCATCTCCTGGATACTGCTGGGTGTTTCTAAACTGGCACCTGTCCATGCAGACCAGCCCCTCTGTAAAATGAACCCAAACAAGTTTGCTGATGGGAACAAATTATTAAAAATCCTTCTTGTTCTAATTAGTAAGAATATCAGAGTGCTGCTGGGGCACTCTGGGTGCCTGGGGGTGATCTCAGGTTGGTGCAACTGAGTGTGCTCATGGTAGCCCTGAGCTCCCCTTAGGCTTGTGCTAGCAAGTGATGCTTTTTAGGCAAAACTGCTCCCATTTATCAGGAAAACAGGGGTGAGGTTCTTTAGAGCATCTGGGAAATGTGCTCTCCCTCTCGAGGACATGGTCCTGTGAGCAGGGCCCAGCTTTCCTTCTGCTGTTTTGGGAGTGTTTGGGTGTGCCCCGAAGCCCCTCTTCCCCCAGCTGCTCCTCTGCTCCTCAGCAGTGGCCAGATGAGCTGAAATCCTTTCCCTGTCCTCAAGTGCCACAGGGGCAGCTGCCTGCCAAGAGAGCTGGGTTTGCCCCGTGCCCTCAGCCCGCCTCTGCTGTTGTGAACAACCTCAGTCCACGAGTGAAGTTTGTGACCCCCCGGCAGAGCCAGGCTGCCCTGTGCTGTCAGCTCTGCACGCAGGGAGCACACAGGGAGGAGGGCTCTGTGTCAAACAATGATATCATTGACAGGCTGGAGCGAGACCAGCACGGCTCCACCACGGCCACCAGCAGGAACCGGCTCAGGCCATCTGTACATTATGGCACCGAGCCACTCTCCCTGCCTTTGGCTCCCTCCCTTGTATTCACCCTGGCTCCCAAGGCTTTCTGGGGAACAGTTCCTGCCAAGAGCAGGCTATTCCACCCTGAGCTTGGAGGCTCAGCTGGATCTTGGGGACTGACTGATCTTGCCGAGAGCTGGTCCCTGTTGGAAAGGTGAGAGGCTTCTCCAGAGCATCCCGAGCACTCGTGTGCAGCTTCCCCCGGCCCCAAACCAGCTGCAGCTGCTGTCAAGCTCTAGCAAAGGAGGGTGCTCCCATCCCAAACCAGATTTTTCTCTGACTTCATCAATTCTTCATGCTGATATCTCCTCTAATGAGCGACTCTGTGCTGCCTTTTAGAAGGATGATGCGTGCTAGTGATCTGCCAGCTGCCTGACTGGATCTCAGAAGCCTTTAAGTGGTGTTATTTTGCATCCAGACTTGTGCAGCTTCAGTGTGAGCTGCTGGAGAAGTGGTCACTGAGGCATGTAATGTAACTGAGAAGAAAGAATCGAATTGTGCCCTTTTTTCCAGACATTCCTTCTCCAACAAGGAAAGTGTTCTGTGTTATTCTGGAAACTTCCATCAGTGCTTTGCAGGGCTGAGCTCCCCTGGAATCTCCTGTTCAGCCTGGCAGGGATGTTGTCCAGAAATGATGGTAGAGAAGGTTTTGGGGTATGGGTGTTTCTCTGCTGTTTATCCAACAGCTGGTACACGTGGAAAAGAGTGTCAAGATTGGCTGATAACTCTGGTGCACTCTTGGTGACAAAGTTTGTTTACTGTTTATTTACAGTTTGGTGCAAAGCTTGATGCTTGCTAAAGAATTGAGTTGGGCTGGGAATGAAACTTTACAGGTTCAAAATAAAACACCAAGGGTGTTGCAAGATGTGTTGTTTTTCCTCTTGCCTCACTGCCCTCCCCACCACACCCTATGCAATCCCCTGTGATAGCCCTTTCTGGCAGTGCTGCAAGAGCCCCCGGGCCCCCTTGCATTAAGGCTGGGGACTATCTTCTTCAAAACAGGACTGTTTCAAGCTCAGAATGAAAAACTGGACTTTTCTTAGGGATCTTGTGGTGTAGAGTAGGAGTCAACTGATGCAGAGAGGCTTGGATGTTGCAACATGGAGACAACTCGTACTTTCAGCTGAGCAGCTGCATGAATGTCCCTAAAAATTCAGGGAAAGCTCCTTAATCCACTCTAGGATGGGCAGGAACCTGAGTGTGCAAGTGTGCACACCCCTTGTGCTGTGTGGCCTCATCCTGTGCCCTGGGCTCTGGTGCTGGAGTCACAGCCCTGAGGAGCCTTCCGGGGGATGCTGAAGGGGAGATCAAGTGGCTATTCATGGCTAATGCTTTCCAAGAATAAAGGAGCAGGAGGAAAACACAAGCGTGCTTGTTAGGGAGTGAAACAAGCAGGCTGTGCTAAGCCTCAGCTACTGGAAACCCGCGGGCTGGTGTCTGGCTGTAAGAGCACACTGCAGATCACACTGCTCTGCTGTCTGCCCCTGACATACACCAGATACCTGCCCAAGGCAATTTCCTGACAGTTGATCCAATCTGTTGATTAAATATTTGTTTCTTGCACCCTCGCTGAGCACGCTGCTGCAGCAGGGAGATGAAGGGAGTGGTGCTCTGTGAGGCAGAAACCTCGCCTTCAGCTCACTGATAGCAGCTGGTAAGAATTAACACATCAGAAAGACACAAAATGAGCTTTTCTGGGCTATGTTGAACTTTAAAAGGGGAGATAAAAGGTGCTGCTTTCCTGGCATCAGATGCTATCAATCACATCAGTGGCACAGTTGTGAAGTTGTGGGTTCTTGTTCAGCTGTCTGAGCCTTTGGATGCCAGGTGGGTTGAAGCACTTTCAAACACTGATAAAAGGTTTTGTTTCCTGTTATTCTGATAATTTAGTGAGATATCACAGGTACCCAGTCCCTTTTTTAACCAGAAATGCTTTCAGGGTTGGTAAGATCTGACTGACGGGTACCAAAAGCCAAGTTGGAAAAATCTTTGTGCTTGCTTGTGGTGCAGCTTTCTTCATCCAGCTTAAAGAAATCAGGCAAAGAAAAGAAGAAAACATTTTTTCCTACTTTCTAGCAGTTTAGTTCTAAAATCTTTAAACAGGGATGCAAAGGGATTGAGCTGCAGCTGCATCTGACAACACATTGCCCAGGGTGCCTGTGGCATCCTCATGGGTGGCATTTGTGGCACTTTGGTGGCCTGACAGCACCGTGGGGTGGTTGCAGGAGTGCAAGGGCATGTTCTGTGATCCTTCTCCAAATGTTTGCAAGACAAACTATTGTTTTTAAAAACTGCTTTAAGCCTACATTTTATGGCTGCTGAGATGGACACAGGATATGACCTTCTTGGTTTGGCCCAGATTTTGACTTGCTGTGCTTTTTACATCACTGTTTAGCAAATGCAGATGTTTAAAAAGAAGGAGAAGGCTGTTTCCTCTGGAACAAAATCAAAATGCTTTTTATTCAGTGCACAGGAGCTCCTTTTATAGACTTTTGGTCTGATCCTGGGTTGAAGACAGGGAGAATATTGTGTACATGGGGATGACATGAACAAATTTAAATTGGGGAATCAGCATTTTCCTATAACAAAGATGTGAACTGGCTTCTGGGCAGCAGCTGGAATGCAGATACAGATTGATTTATGATTGTACTCAGATTTGGGCAGTGGAGACAGTCTGGGTTTGAGCTGAGGACTCACACCAGCACCCAGATGTGTCCTGAGCTGACCTGTGTTGTGTTTGTTATGCTGGACTTGGTGCTTTGAATGTAATATTAGTATATCTGGGGCATAATTTGGCAATAGAAAGAAAACTCTGCACAGAGACTTGTACCCATTAAGGGCCAGTGATTAGGTTGGGATGCTAGGTCTTTAAAAATCCTCATGTAAAAATTGAATTGCTCACTTGCTGCTGTTGGAATTGGATCTTGGTGCCTAATTGAACTCAGGGACAGGCTCTCTGTTATTGTTTTAATGTAATAAATGGCTTGAAAGAGCACTTAGATGGCTTGTGGGGCCCTTCCAGGAGCGGATGTGCTCTGTGGTGGGTGCTCAGCTCCTGCCAGGGCAGCAGAGAGATGGAAGTGGCAAGGTCAGCTGTGCCACCACCTTCTGACCCTCTGCCATCACAGCGTGCTCTGCACAGGTAGCACAGCCCATGGTGATGCTCCTGCCATGGATCCCACGGCTCCTGGGCCACCAGGAGCTGCCTCTGCTCCCTGAACAGGCACCTGGCAGGGGGGACACGCTGAGAGCAGAGTGCAGGGACAGAGCACAGCTGGTGTCCTGTGAGTCCGTGTCTCTCACCTGCCCTTTCAGGGTGCTGCAGGGGGTTTCACGCCGTGGGTAGAAAACAGGGACTGCCCCAAATCCACAGCACGTGGTTCACAGCAGCAGGAGTATTTACATTGACCTCTGATAGAGCTAGATCTAGCTGATTTTCCAGCGCCCCAAAGAAGTAGAAATCCAGGTCAAAAAAAAGGTCTTGCCTTGCTGATTTTTAAACTTACTTTTCTTTCACCCCCTCCACTGTGCCTGCAGAAACCTCTTTGCACCAGGCTACACCGAGACCCACTACAGCCAGACTGGCCAAGCCCTGAGCACCCCCCTGGCCCACATGGTGAGTGCAGGGATCCTTCCCTCCTGTGCCTGCGAGGGACACCAGGCTGGGGCTTGGAAAGAAAATTAACCTCTTCCTCCTGAGCCTTATTTTTGAGGGCACAGATCCCCACAGCTTTAAGCTAAAGGGGAGGGCAGTCCAGCTTTCTGATCTGGGAGGTTCCAGTGGGAAAGCTTCTCCATCCCCCAAAAATGGTAAAAACATCTTTCTGTTTTGCCTGAGCTCTGTTATGAGAGCCAAGGTCAGCCGCCAGCACTGCTCCCCTCTCTCTGGGTGCTGGGGAGTTGTTTATTCCTCACACTGCTCACCCTGGTGCTTTTCATTTTGCTACCAGGTTCCCCACACCGGGGACCTTCTCAGCCTTTGGGGAAACCAGCCCCTTTTCAGTAAAAACCCCACAAATTACTGATCTCACACAGGCTTGGCTGGCTCCTCTGCAGCAGCACAAAGATGTGCATTGGTCACAAAGCAAAAATAAGAGATAAAATCCCCATGAGATCATCTTTCCTACTGCTGCCCCGGGGTGAGGGGAAGGGATATAATGAATATGTTGGCGTTTCTGCCCCAAAGCCTCCTTGTCCCAGGCAGAAGCTGCCTTTGTCTCACCAGCAGCCCCGAGCCCGGGGCTTCCCCGCTGCCCACGGTGTCACCCTCCCCTGGGACCTGACCCGGGGCCAGCTGCCATCGATGGGCAGCTCCTGTTACAGCCGGAAAGCTGCGGCTCCGAGCGCTTTCCCTGGGGGCTCAGAGCTCTCCGTTTTCGCTGCCAACAAGGAGCTGTTTGATGCTGGGGCACAGGCGGCTGAAAGGCCAAATTTCGCTGCGGATTTAGCGGCGATAATCAGCGGCCGAATGCAGCGGGAAGGGAACATTCACCGGGGTGTCTGGCGACCCTAAACACATCCCATGTGCCGTGTCCATGGCAGTGCTGCCCCTCCAACCCTGCCTCCCTCTGCCTTGCAGGAACACTGCTTCTACCACGGGGCCGTGCGCGGCTGGGAGCACTCCAGCGTCACGGTCAGCACCTGCCGAGGGCTGCGGTGAGTGCCTGGAGATGGGGGAATAATCCGGGAATGCCCCTGGGAATGTCCCCGGCAATGTCCTTGCTCAGGTGTTGCCCCCCGAGCTCTGCTCCCCGCAGCCTGGCTGCCCTGTTCCTCTGTATGGACCAGCTCTCCAAGGCCAGCCAACCTGGGCATAAAAAGGGGGAAATGTGGAATTTGGGGGGTCATTAGTAGCCATGGCCTCCTGACCAGCTCCAGGACCCTTCCCCCTGTGTGCTGCCAGTGTGGACTGGTGCAATGACCGAGTTTGACTTGAGCAGCAAAAGTCTCTTGTCAGGGGTTCAGGGCTGCATCTCTCACAGGCAGGGGCAGGACTCACCATGACCCACCCCAGTGCTCTACACTTGTGCAGAAACCTTCTCCCAATTTTCTGTGTGTTTTGGGGCAAAGTCTTCAAGTCTGGGCTCCCTCCTGGGTTGTCAGCCCTGCTCTTTGCTTTCTCCCCGGGTGATGTCAGGGCTGTGTTTGTGATTTTGTTTTGGAAGTAATGGAGCCTTTGGCTGGAAAAGGGGGTCTGTATCCTCAGCCAAGAGTAAATGAAGCAGTTTGTTGTGACCAAGGAGCTGCATTCATTTACACCAGCTCAGAGTTTGTTTCCAAAACATTGCACGGGCTTTATTGACATGAGTGGTCATCTGCTCTGGAGCCTGGCTGGAAGCCGTGCTGGAGGGACTGGCTCCAGCCAGGAAACAGCCCCTGCCAAAGCAAACCTGGGACATCTCAGAGATGTAGCACAGGCCAAAGGGCCCGGTGAGATAAACAGGACAGTGCAGCCACCTGTGATTTGCAATAAATACTCCAAAAGCAAAAGCAGTCGCAGGTGTGCTGTGCTTCTTCTGTCAGCCTGTTTCCCTATGCTCTGCTTTCCAGCTCCAGAGGGGCAGAGATGTTCAGTGTGCCTGTGCAGAGGCTTCCTGCAGCCCTGAGCTGTCAGTGTCTGCTGGCAACTCCTTGATATCATTTTCTGGCTGCCGAGGAGGTGCAGGAGGCTGAGCACACGTGGCTGCTCTCACTCTGAGCCTGCATGACATGGGGGGTGCCTCTCAAGCCACACATCTCCTAGAGGGCATCACACACAGATTTCCAGCTCTCCTGGCTGTAAGATGCTCATTGAGAAAACTAGAAACATCTGGGTACATGCATGACCCAGATGTTTTTCCGTTGACAAAGTCTTCACATTTTTCAGGTCAAGTCTGTTAAAAGGCAACTTTCTTCAATTGGTAGAAAAGCTTCCACTGCCCCTAAAGAAAAAGCTATCAGTTAAACTTCCCAGGTTTATGGAGCACATGCTCCAATAACCTCTCAATGTCTGAGGCCCACTGAATGGATTTTAACGTATGGAAGCTCAGGGATTTCCTGCTCTGTACTGAAAATATTCCCACCCTTTTTATTAATGAACTGACTGGCCTGGTAAGTATAAGTGTCCTGCCAGAGTCAGATGGGAGCTCAGCAACAGCAAAAGGATTTATCTCCAGTAGCTGTGATAGTAATTAACTTTCCCTTTTATTGCTTCCCATTTCAACAGAGGACTTATCGTATTGAGCAGCAATTCCAGCTATATCTTGGAGCCAGCTCCAGACAGCCCAAACCAGCACTTGATTTACAGGGTGGACAACTTGAGGTTCCCAAAAGGAGCCTGTGGCTACCAGGGCACTGGAGATGCAGCCAAAGATTGGCTCAGGGACTTCACAGCTGGCATGAAATCACCAGGCCAGAGGGTGAGCCTGGGTCCATGCATGATGCTCCAAATATCCCACCCATTCCCAGCCCTGCCGTTCCCTAGGAGCACAGCTGAGAAAATGAAATGAAGGAGAATATTTAAGAGGGTTTGTAACAAGCTGGTTGTGAAATAGTGGCTCCAGCAGGGAAATAAATGAGTGTTGGGGGTTGTGGTGGGCTGTGGGTGTTCTTGCATCCAATATAGGAACAAAAGGTGGGTTGAGGACCAGCACGTGGGCACTTGCTGTAGCTACACTGACCTTGGTTGCCTTGAATCAGTCACATTTGGAGGTCCCTGTGTGTGATGGAGTGGGGTGAATGACCAGTGAGAAACAAACTGGGAAAAATGACCTGTAAAAATATTTTGTGAAGAGTTTCTTGGGAAATATTGGGGGAATAACCCAAATAAGCTGTGTGGCTGCTGCTGCAGGTGAAACGAGAGACTCTGCAGACTACAAAGTACGTGGAGCTCCTGCTTGTGGCTGATAATGCTGAGGTAAGAAATGGGATTTTTATATCCATGGAACACTGGGCACAGAGCATCCTACCTGCAGCATCTCCTGGGGCTCAGCAAGTTTTCTCTTGTGATCCCAATGGCCCTGAGTAAACAGGGAGAGCTGTCTTGGTCACTTTTGTCCTGGCAGCCACCATCAGCCCAGGGAGAGATGCAGATTTGGGTGAGGGCTGAGGATCAGTTCTGGTCTCCCTGGGTAGGAGTGATCAGTCCTAGTTCTGGCTGTGAGAATTTGCTTCAGAACAGGGAAATTTGGGGGTTTCCAGTGTGCTTCTAACTGCAGTACACTTAATCTCTGGGAAGATACCCATGATTATGCTGTGCTCTGAGCTGCTAGCAGATATATAAATAGACATTTTTAAGGCTCCAGATCACAGATTAGGTCTGGGAGAAGCTGAGCGAAGTCAGCAATCCCTCCCCCATCCCCAGCCTGGACAGCAGGCCAGACACACTGACAGTGCAAACCACACAGTGTTTTACTGATTGTTTAATCTCCAGCACAGACAGGAGCCAGGCCAGTCCTATCCATAATTTACAACTTGAAACTCCAGTAGGGAAAACCACACAGTGCTCTGGGCTATAATTTATTCTGAACAAAGCTAAAGAGGCAGAACCTATTTTGTTTCCCTGTTAGGCAGCAGGACACGAGAGAAACTGAGAAAACACATAATAGCCAGGAACTGCCATATGTTGTTCACCATTTGATCAGACAAACTGGGACAGAGTCTCACAGTGTTGTTGTTAACTGCCCCTTCTTTGCTGTATCCCTCAAAAAAAAAAAAGTCCCAGGTTTTGTCATCTGTTACACAAAAATCTGAACATTTTGCCACTTTAACTCTTTGAACCAGTTTGCCAAAATTAACTCATTAATTTCCAGATGGTTTAAAGAGGCAAATTAGTTGGATGAGTGAGATGTGATGAGAGCTCCAGCAGCCTTGACCTCAGACATGAAGTCCTGTTGTCACACACTTTACCTGGCACATTTGTCAGATCTTTGTCAGCCCCTGGCTCTGGGGGCACTGATAGGGTTGGGTTGCTCCACTTGTGCCACACTGCAATGGTGTGCCTGGGATAAATTCTGAATATACCTGTACAGGTGGGCTTAAATTCAGGTGTGCTGTGCGGGGAGACTTCACTTCATAGTTACCTTCTCATTTCCAGGATAATGTGGCTCATTTTAACACATTTTAGCTCTTTGTTGTTGCTTTTGTGCTGCCTGATGTGTTCATTTTGTTCAGTTTCAGAAACATCACTCCAACATTGAAGCAACCAAGTATAAATTACTGGAGGCTGCTAATTACGTAGATAAGGTGAGATGGGGTGTGTGAAAGGAGGAGAGCAAGGCCCAGATCAATCAATAGGAGAATTAATTGGGCCAGAGGAAGGCTGGATTTTTGGGAGAGAGAACAATGTTTTGGCAGCTCTCCCCAGTGACTTGGGGACAGCATCTGCCAAACAATTGTGTTGTTGCAAATCCAGAACAGGGTTGGGGAATCTCCATTCCTTGGAGCCAGCATGAGCACCTTGTGTTTTACTACATCTCTGTAAAAACTGTTACCTAAGTAATGCATTTTTTAAAAACAGACTGAGGTATTCACTTGAAATGAAAGCTGGAAGGAGCTTTGAGAAGTGATCCCTGCAGTGGTATCTAATGCTGCTGAAGTAAAACTTCCTTCTTTCCAGATCTACTCCCTTTCTGTTCTGCTTAAACTCCTTCCACTACTCCCTTCACCCTGCTGCTCATGAATGCTTCTCCTGTTTTTACTTGATGTGGGCAGAAGATTATTTCCTTACTCTTCTTAGGAGTTTTGACATATTGGAAGATGAAACAAGATGTCAATCTCCAGTCTTCATTTCTCTAGATTTCTCGTTCAGTCAAAAATGAAAGTTCAATGTCTCTATTTCAGTTGAGCTTAGGTTTTTGGGTGGTTGCACATTTCTGCCTGCAGAGTTCAGCACTAAGCTGAAATGCATTTCCAGAGGAAGCATCATCTCTGGACATGTGGATCTCTGATAGCAATTAGTTTATATTCAAGATTTAACACACAGTAAAATAACTGTGGTGCTCATTTTATCATCTCTTGTCTTTCCTGTATCTTAGTTTTATAGGGCCTTGAATATCCGGATTGCCTTGGTGGGGCTGGAGGTCTGGAATAAGGGGGATCAATGTGATGTAACAGAGAACCCCTACTCCACCCTCAAGTCTTTTCTGGCCTGGAGTAGCAAAGAGAGGCTGAACAGAAAACATGATAATGCCCAACTAATAACGTAAGCTCATTTCTCCTGTTTCTGACAAGCGGGTTGGGTGGGTGGGAGCTCAGTTTGCACCATGATATCCATCCGGGATTCAAAGTGGCTTTGTGGAAAGCATTCATTCCTAACCCATCCCACTGACACACAGAGCCCTGGTGCTGGGAGCCAGCTGATGATGGCCCGTGACTGATGGGCCACTGATCTCATCAGGGTCAGTAGCCTGGCCAGCATGCAGATGGCATTGGAAGAAAAATTTGCAGCAGCTCTCAGATGTCCTTACCTCTTCCATGGAAATTCATCCACCAGGATGAGTCAGAGAACCTGTAGGGCTGATATGCAGAGATACAATGCCTTTTCCCTTGTTTTTTTGGTTGTTTTTTTTTCCCCTTTAACATTACTGTATTTCCTCTCCATCTGGCCATGCCCTGAGCACAATTTCCAGGGCTCCCATTTCAAAGATATTGTCAGGGTGGTGCAGAATTTCAGCTCAGAGGCAGGAGCAGAGCATAGCTGCAACTCAGAAGTGTCACCTACTACTCTCTCAAGTCCCCAAATCCCAGGCTGGCAAATATCAGGCTTATGGTAAATTAGGCATTCACAAAGAGCACTCAGCTAAGGATCCAGAAATATTCTTTTCTGTTCTTGTTGCAAAGCTCAGCAGGAGCACTTTTTGGAACCAAACCATTATAAAAATTAGGATTGTCTGGCTGGCCCATAAAACAGAGCAGCAGTCCAAGACAAACAGACCTTAAGGCTTTGTAGCTCTGCTGTGATGTCCTGCACTGGAAGACACTATAAAGAGAGTGTGTCCCCCTGACACTGTGTAAGGAGCTGTGCCCTGCAGGGTGCCTCTCTCTGCCTGTCTCCTCGAGTGCCTCAGTGCCATTTCATGCTCTTTCTGGGTTGATTTTAGGGGTGTGGCCTTCAAAGGTACCACAGTAGGCTTGGCTCCCGTGATGGCCATGTGCTCTGATTTCCAGTCAGGAGGAGTGAACATGGTAAGTAATTGCCAACACCCCATATAAAGCTTGTTGCCAGCAGTGAATACACAGGATAGATGCCTCCTAAAGCCCAGGGAGAAAATATTTCCTGTGAAGTTCTCCACTCACCTGCTTATAGGCAGGAATACCTTCAGTAGATATTTTCTACATGTACAAATGAGAAGTTCCCCTCACCCCTTTGATCCAGAGGTGCACAGGACAGGCACAGGTAAAATGCTGACGTGCCTCTTTGACCTTGCACAGGACCACTCTGACAATGCCATTGGTGTTGCTGCTACCATTGCCCACGAGATGGGACACAATTTTGGCATGAACCACGATTCTGCTGGCTGCTGCACCACCCCTGCAGCAGATGGGGGCTGCATCATGGCTTCTGCAACTGGGTGAGTTCATCCTGAATGGGCCCAGGGAGGAATGCCAAGGGTTTTGTTACAAGAGCCTTGCTGGAGTAAGAACTAGAAACGTAGAGTGAAAGTGGGTTTGTTGCTGCCAGCTGGAGTCAGTGTTTGTGGACAAACCCTGGGTCTTGGAGCAGTAGCAATTTGCTGATTCCCAAGGAACTGGTTCCTGCCTGAGACTGGCCTTAGGTAATAGCAGCATTTTTAAAAGTGGAGCTCTGAACTGTCTGGCAAAAGGGAAATTTCCCTGTTCCCTTTTCTTAAGAATGATCCTTGGTTTCTGAGAGCCTACGTTTAACATGAAAGAAGTCTTTGAGAGAAAAGGGAAGCAAGAATGGCTCTAGAAGCCCATAGGAATTCAAAATTTGATTTTGGATGAGGAAACATAAAAATTTCTACAATGTAGTCACGAAACATGCCAGATTAACGCATACATTTAAAGCCACATTCACCATTTTCTCAAGCCTTCCTCTATTTGAACAGATTTTCTTTTTCATAGGGATCCTCTTTTATGTGCATCATTTCCTCCAAAATCATTTGGGTGAGAAGTGAAAGCACAATGGCATGCAGGTGGAGAGCACAACATTCACACTCATGCACAGCCACACATGGAGTGCATTGTGGCAACAGAAATTAGTAACTCATGCCACAAAGTCACAAAAAATATTCATGTTCTTCAAAATGAGGTGGTAGATAGGAAAAATGAAATATTTTTATCCGTTAGATTCATAGGTTGGATGTTGGATTCTCAGGCTTGTTCAAGCAGTTAGGAATTAGCCCCAGCTCCAGTATTGAGGAGGAGAGGACAGCCATGCTTGTCAGCAATCATAGTTAAATGTAACTCAACATATTTTGGTTCTATAAAGTTTATTTTGTAAGGCAATTATTAAACCATCTGGCAGTGCAGTCTCACCTTGTCTTCAAGTGTAATGCAGGCACAGGAAATCACAATCTGCTTTAGCACAACTCCAGGAATTTCAGAGAGAGACCTGTGTCCTTTGGCACTTGTCAGGATTTGCATGTGCTCCTTTTTCCTTTTCTAAACCACGTTCTTCATGCTTTTCTCCCCTGTCTATATTCAGGCATCCATTCCCCAAAGTGTTCAACCAGTGCAACAGGCAAGAGCTGGAGAAGTATCTGCAGTCTGGTGGGGGGATGTGTCTCTCCAATATGCCAGACACCAAAAGAATGTATGGTGGAGGGAAGTGTGGAAATGGCTACTTGGAAGAGGGGGAGGAGTGTGACTGTGGAGAGGTGGAGGTAACGATTGTTCAGATCCAACAATTTGGGGTTTGTTGGGACCCAGTGTTTTTATTATGTATTTTGCAAATACGGTTATGTGATCTGTAATCAGCTTTTCTTTGTGCAGGAGACAAAAATATCTTCCTTGTATGTGAATATAAATCAAGGTTCTATTGGAATACATCTGACTTCACAGTGTGTGGTACAATCCACCCCAGAACACAGGGATGGTGTGGTCCAGTGCTGAACAGAGGTGATTAAAATTTCATTTAAAAGGGAGATGAAAAAGTGATTTTAGGTCACAGAATCACAGACTCATTTAGGTTGGAAAAGACCTCCAAGATCATCAAGTCCAGCCTGTGACCCATCACCACCTTGTCACTGAACCACAGGACTGGATGCCATGTGCAGTCATTCCTTGAATACCTCCAGGGATGGTGGCTCCACCACCTCCCTGGGCAGCCCATCCCAATGCTTAAGAACCCTTCCTGTGAAAAAAATTCTTGCCGTTCCATATCTGAGTTCACTTCACCTATGGCTCCACTCCTGTTAAGGATGGGGCTTCTCTCAGCACTGCATCTCACTTCTGCAAATCCATCCCTTGCCTCATGAGAGAAAAGGGAGCTGGAGCCAGCAGCCCAGGCTCTGCAGATGTGATGAGCACAGCCAGTTGTGTCCCATCAGAGGGTGGCTGTGCAGTGCTGGCATTCAGTGCTGGGTGCCATGAGATGAGGTGGAAGGGAGGGCGTTACTCTGTGTGTGAGAACACATCAGAGCCAGCCTCAGATCTGCCCTGTGAGCTCTGCTGCCCCTCTCTGTCTTACAGGACTGCAGGAACCCCTGCTGTGACCCCAGGACCTGCTCCCTGAAGCCTGGTGCTGAATGTGCCCATGGCAGCTGCTGCCACCAGTGCAAGGTGAGATCTCCAGCTTTTCCTAAGAGGAAAGGGAATAACAGGGGTGCAAGTGTGAGGCTGAAAACTGGAGGGGGAAGGGGAGAAAACACAGCCAAATATGGAGTTTAACTCCTTAGCTGGTTTGATTTTTCTTTAGGAGCAACAGCCATGAGTGTAATCAAACTAGTGGGGTCCTTTCTTCTGGCTGATTAAATTGACTCCTGTGATATGAGCTGTGAATGCTGCTGGAGTGGAGTCACACTGCCTCCCTCAAGCACTGAGGGATAAATCAGAGCTGATATTTCTTCCCATTGGCTCTAGAAGAAATCTAGACAGAGCTCTTGGAGCAAACACTTCCTCCAGGAATTAAGCTGGATGCTCTGAACCCTCTTTTCTGGGGTGCAGCTGAATTCATTTGGCTCAAGTGTTTGCTGAAGAACTGCTGGCAAAGACTATAATTTTAAATCTCAGCTTTCCTTATAGTGACTGGTTAAAATTTGTTCCTGGTTTTGGAGAGAAAGATCTCAAATTTGACAACAAATTAACTCAAAAACAAACATGGGCAAACATTTCTCTTAACTCATCTTTATGTTTGCACATTGACTGCATGCAAGAGCATTCTGATGACCTGTCCTGAGCTTGGGGAAAACAATTTCCAGAAATGCACCTGGACTCATTTGGAACAACCTCCCAGCTGTAACAGTGAATGCCCTTTGTTCTCCATGTGTGTGGTGGACAAGAAAAGAATGAACTGAGTGAACTTGAAAGCAAGGGAGACATAAGTCATGCATCAGGAACATGTCTCCAGCAGAAATGACAGACAAACACAGAAACTTCCCAGCCAGGGAGGGTTTTGAGAACAGATTACACAAACATCTGCCAGAAATGGTTCAGGTAAATTGGATCCTGCCCTAGGGTAGGGTGAGGTGGATCAGTGTCCCTGCAAGGTCTGTCAGCCTGACATTCTGTGCATGATCTCATTGCTGCCTGGGGAAGGGAACCAGTCATTAATTTTATTCTCCACAATTCACTCAGCTAATGAAGTCCCAGAGGCACGAGTCACTGCTGACCTCAGAAAACCTTAGACAAGGAGGACAAAGTGACACACGCAAGGCTCTGCCTCATCTACAGACATGAGACCACAGAGGAGCCAGGCAATAATTCTGGGGTTTTCCCAATGTCTCTTTCCAGCTGGTGTCTTCAGGAACTCCCTGCAGGGAGAGGTCAGGGCTCTGTGACCTCCCGGAATATTGCACCGGCGAGTCCCCGTTCTGCCCCCTCAACTCTTACCAGATTGATGGGGCTCCCTGTGATGGAGGAAGGGCCTTTTGCTACAGTGGCATGTGCCTCACCTACAGGGACCAGTGTGTGCAGCTGTGGGGGCCTGGTAAGGACACTGCCTGCAGCAAAACACGCTGTCTTTGACCAGCAAGTGCTCCTCACCCTGCTGCTCCTCACCCTGCTGCTCCTCACCCTGCTGCTCCTCACCCTGCTGCTCCTCACCCTCCTGCTCCTCACCCTCCTGCTCCTCGCCCTCCTGCTCCTCGCCCTGCTGCTCCTCGCCCTGCTGCTCCTCGCCCTGCTGCTCCTCGCCCTGCTGCTCCTCGCNCGCCCTCCTGCTCCTCGCCCTCCTGCTCCTCACCCTCCTGCTCCTCACCCTGCTGCTCCTCACCCTGCTGCTCTTCACCCTCCTGCTCCTCGCCCTGCTGCTCCTCACCCTGTGCCAGGCACCTTCCACACCAGCTGTCAGTGGCAGAGTCTGAGCAGCCTTTCCTCCTGCTTTACTCAGGTGGAAGGGGCAGCAAAAAATTTTTCATGCTCCAGCCATTCCAGAAAAAGGACAACTGGATGGTTGGCATGGGGTGAGATGAAGCAGCCACTTGAGTCTCTTCCGTGCAGGAGCCCAGCCAGCACCAGATGCCTGCTTTGAGAAGGTCAATGCTGCTGGAGACATCTATGGGAACTGTGGGAAAGACATGGACGGGAATTACAGGAAGTGTGAGATGAGGTACAGAGCAGAGTGGCAGGCCAGAGGTGCTCATTGGAGAAGATGTTTTTATGTGTTAAAAGATTATGGGCCAGGAGATAAAACTGATGCATGCATTGGTTCTCTCCCTCCCTCTGCCTCCTGGGAAACCAGCTGCATCCTTGTGGGACTTGGAGCCCTTACAGCTGAAGCTTTCAGTTCACCATTTTCAAACATCTAGTTGATGTTATTCCAAAGCAACAGAAGAGGGGGGAGGAATTTTTAAGATAAATGCAGCTTTCTAACTGAGACAAAAAATTTCTTAGTCTTATTTCTGATTTAGTTGAGGTTGGCCATCCATGGGGTCCGTGGGGTAATACCACCAGTATCCATCAGACCCTGTTGCTTGGGATAATTCTTGGGAGGTGCCTGCTCATTTAACAATGACTCAGCACTGCTGCTTTAATTTACATTTAAGCATTCAGCAAGCCAGGAATAATGACTTTAGCCTTTCCTTTGAAATCAGAGATGCTAAATGCGGGAAGATCCAGTGCCAGAGCTCTGCTTTCAAACCCCTGCAGCCCAATGCAGTGCCCATCGACACCACCGTGAACAGGCAGCGCTGCCGAGGCACCCACGTGTACAGAACCAACAGCGAGGAGAAGGAGATGCTGGACCCTGGCTTGGTGCTGACAGGAACAAAGTGTGGCAGCCATCACGTAGGTGCAGCTCTGCCTGGCTTGGGGGAGGTTCAGAGTGTCACTTTTCCACCCAGAATGTGCTTCGTGGTTATCAAGATATTAATTTTTTATGCCTAATGCTTTTCTAGGAGATTTCTGTGTTTGTTAGAGAAATAATTCCTTAGAGGCTTTGGAGAAGTGATGGAAGGACATACACCAAAGGCTTCTGTCAGATGGAGTTCAGGGCCAGTGCTAGCTAAATCTGGATTTGCTAGTTGGTTGAAGTTGTCTTGCTTAAAGATGAGACACAGCTGGAAATCAAGACATGAGAGCTCCTTCAGGGACTTGGGCATGGCCAAGCTGAGCTCCCACTTCTCTCTGATTCACATTGGCTGGGATTGAGGGTAGTGATTAACTGTTTGCTTGGGAACCAGGTGAACTTCATTTCCTGTTATTCTGCCCAGGGAATTAATTAAATATAATTAAATAATAAATTAGTTGTATTTCTAAGGTGTCTGGGACCTGGGGGTCACAAAATAGCACAAGGCAGTGACATGGTAGATGACTCAGAGTGGTGACACTGAGTTTTTGGTTGCTTTCTGTGCAGGTTTGCTTTGCGGGGAGCTGCAAGGATGTGTCTGAAGTCTTTGATTTTGAGAACTGTAGCAAGAAGTGCCATGGGCATGGAGTAAGTGTGTTTTTCATCTCCATTCCAGGCTGAAGCAGGATGAGTTTCCATTCTTCCGTGGCTGTTTGTTCAGCTCAGTTCTGATACCTTCCTTAGGTTTGCTCTGGACTTTTTCTTCTTGGCTACCAATTTGTACATTTTTTTCCTGTTTTATGCATTTTCTGGTCCATGAATGTCCCTTAAACATAGGTTTTAAGGAGGTCTGTTGGAGGGATATGAATAGCAATAAATGAGAAACAAGGAGTAATCTTAAAGAAAAATATCCCGGGCCCAGTTTAGGTTGAAAGAATAAACATAGCACAAAGTAACATTTAGGGCAGTTTATCCCAAATTTCTTTGAGATAAAAGAAAAGAAAAATACCAATGGGCCAAGCTCTTAAGCCTAAAAACTAAGAAATTTTCACTTGATGAAAGGGAAAACTCATGTCCTTCAGTGCAGAGATAAAAGAAAAGCATTTCTAAGTGATGATTTTCTTCTGAATCCAGTTTATTGGTACTTCAGCTGAAGAACCCTTATCTTTTGGAGAAAGAGAGAATTTCTGAGGAAATGCAAGGCACTCCCACTCCCTTGAAGAAAAGTTTCCATGCACTCAGCTCCCATTGGAGTCTCTCCTGTCGTGTTTAATTCAACAAGGGCTTGATTTGCTTTTGCTTGCAGGTTTCTTTGTAGCTTCCACTTGAATTTCTGAATCTTCCCACTCCAGGTGTGCAACAACAACAAGAACTGCCACTGCAACCAGGGGTGGGCCCCCCCATTCTGCAACAAGGAGGGGACAGGAGGGAGCTTGGACAGTGGTCGCCCTCTGCCAGAAGGTGAGAGGGACCAGCTCTGCTGCAGGGCCACTTCAGAAGGGCTCGAGTTGGTTGGGAGCAGAGAGTTTTCCATTTAACAAACTCTACTTTCTTGTCCTCAGGCTCTTCAGCGACTGTGATAGCTCTGGCAATCCTGGTTCCCATTTTCGTCACAGGAATCTTGTTTTTATTATATTATCTGAAATGCTGGAGTAAATTTTCCATCTGTTCTCTAAAGAAGACACCTCAGTTCAGGTGAGTTATCAGTGCTGTGCCTTGTCTGCTTGTCCCCCTTCCTGCCAGGACAGAAGAGACCTTGCAAATGCTGTGAGCAATGTAAATTGATTTGTTGGTATAGTCACTACTGGCTTCTCATTTTTTCACTCCAGTAAAGACAAAATAGTAAATACAGGAAAATAAAAGAGAAAACATATCAAGACATCAACACTCTTTTCTTTCTCTCATTTTCAGTGACACCTCTGGAGCTGGGCATGCAAATCCTGCCTTCAAGATGAGAACTCCCCAGCAGCAGAGGAAGGTAGGGACAGGGTCACCTCCCACCTGCAGGGCAGATGCAGCTGCCCCAGGGTGTGGGATGTGGTTTCCCCTCACACTGGAGTTAGGGAGTGGCTTTATCAAAGCAAGGGAAAAGGACACAGATACCACCCATGGCTGAAGGTCAGCATTAGCTGAGTGTAGCACTTGTTCCTGGTGATTTCCTCACAGGCAGGAGCTGGGATTTGACCAGGCCTCTGTCTCTCCTGCTGGATTCTCTGTTGTCACGTCCCCCAGCTCAAAACTGGAGAAATGGCAAACCCTTTGTTTGCAAGTGTCACACTAATGCCTGCATTACTCTGTTCTCTTGGTTTCAATTTCTGCCTCATGATCCCAAGTTGTCCCAGTCCTTCTAATCAACACCTACTAGACATACACAACACTCTCTGGTGTTGCAGGCAATATTTTCTGCTCTGTGGCTCATAGACCTCACGTAGCTCCTCAGAAGTGTCGCGGGAGTAGAAAGGGTGGTTTGATGTGAAAAAACATGAGGATTTGTGGTTCTTCTGCACAGGTGATTGGCTTCCCTGAAATCCCACCCAAACCCCCTTCTCAGCAAGCTCCAGGGCTCCAGATGAGCAGGCAGCAGCCACCCCCCTTCTCTGGCAGCTGCAGCGTGGGGCAGCCCGTGGGACCCGTGCAGCCGAAGGACATTCCCAGGAGGACACCCCCGAGCAGGCCAGCTCCTCCTGCTCCCAAACCTCCAGCCTCTCAGGTATGGAGCCATGCTGCTGTCCTGTAGGTGCTGTTTGGTGGGAGGTTTGTTCTGGTGAAGCCTCTTGCCCTGGGGGAGCTGTTATTCTTCATCCACACTGACCCCATCTTATGTGAGCATCCTCTCCATAAAGTTATTTTGAGGGTTAAAATGAAGATTTATTCCTTTTTCTGGCAGCTTTGTTCTAAACTTACTATGGACCCCACATTCTTATTGGAAAAGTGGTAAATCACTCAGGCTGGGTAAACCCATTTTTCAAATAATATTATTATATTGAGGCCCTCAAAGGAGCAAAGGGCCCAGTGACAGCAGGTAGCAGGAGGCTGGCTCCCAGTCTCTCTCTGAAGGACACAGAGGAAAAAAAAACCCTGTGGAGGAAAATCTTGGTTTGTTTCTAGCTCCATTGTTCCTGTGAACAGCCAGCACTTCAGCAGGAAAGAAAACTAAAACAAAAGCAGGAAGCTGAGTGTTGTCAATAAGGAATAGGTATCCTTCCCAGCTGCTTGTTGACAACTTCCCCACGATCTCCTTTGTGTTCCCTCCCCAGCACACCCAATCTCTTTATCTCAGTCAGCCTTATGAGATGGAACACTTGTCATAGCATTTCCACAAGAAACCTGTCTGTTTCTGGATTAGTGGAGCGCCACAAGTTGGGGAAGATGCAGGAGAAATAATTAATGTCACTTTTTGCTAGCTGCAGTGTCCTTCCTAGATGTTCGCAGCATCTGCCAGATTTGCTCTCTTGCTATTCCTTTTGGAGCTCTTCAGACCTGGCAGCCAGTGGAATTTAGTCTGCCTTGTCCTTCCTGGAGTCACAGGGCGAGATCCTTGGAGAGCAATAGATCCCCAAGCCATCAAGCATTGCATTTATGCATAGTCTGAGGAGACTGCAGGGGTTTTGGGTGCCCTCCAAGTCATGAGTGCAGCTGTGTTTGTTAAATCAACACCTGTAAGGCAGCAGCTTAGCACAGAGCCTGAGCAACAACAGGCAATTGGCTCTTGTGGGGGTAACTTCTCCCCTGGGACACACTTTCCACTGAAATTCATTAGATGAATGGAAAATATAATGCTCTGAGCATCCTATTAGGGACAGCTGTGTGCACAAACAAATAGTAACTGCTTGTGGGTCTGTGTGTGTTTGTATGGGCACAAGAACTTGCACATCTGTAGTGTTTACAGGCATTGTATAGGCAAACAAACAATGAGTGTGTGTGTGTGGAACTTGCTTCCAGCCATGAGGTGCATCGGTTAATGTGGCTACTTAAAAAGGCTCTGCAACACAGGTTACCTATTAGTTCCAAAACTTAAGGCTTAAACTCAATACTATTTCTTTCTTCCCTAGGATATTTCAAGGCCCCGGCCCCCCCAGAGAGCTCTGCCAGCGAATCCCATCCCATCCAGGTCCAGAGGCTGGCAGGGGAGCAGCCCTGCTGTCCCTCTGCCTCCTGGGCACACCAGAGCCCCAGGACACCTCCAGCCAGTGGCAGAGGTAGGCACTGAGAGGAGTGCTGGGAGTGAAAACACTCTGAAGGGAATATCACCTTGTAAAACACCTTTGTGCACAGCCCAGGTGGGTGGAGACAGAGAGGCTGGGGGCTGGTCACCTTTATTGCAGGTGGTCTCAGTTTTCACCTGTTTCACATTAAGAATTTATTGTGCTGAGCAAAACAGTGAATTTAGTCCTCCACATCCCTGAACACTTCCTCAGGCCAGGCATTGAGGGGGCAGAGCAATGAGGTCAGGGGCTGTGGGACCCAGAAGTGTTGGTGAAGAGCAGCAGAACACGAAGATTCACACAAGACTTGAAGATCCCAGCAAAGACCAAAAATTCTTTCCAGACTCTGTAGCCATGGCTAGGGAAGTGCTTTCTCTGCAGAGAGTGTTTCACAAGGATCATCCTGAATGCAGGCACTTAATGAGGGACTCCTGGGCACTGAGTTCAATGCTCTGCAAACGGAGTCCTTTAACACAAAACATCTCCACTCCACACAGCACAGTTATGTGTCTCCAGCCTGCCATATACTGGAGGCCAGCTGTGGAAAAGGGACCAAATTGCAGGAACGTCCTTGTGGGAGAGTTCCTGTGTGATGTGCTGGGTGGTGAATGCAGACAGGATGACATCAGCTCCAGGAGAGGGAGAGGATGGTGCTTGTTCTTCCATCAGTACTCACTTCTTTTCCTCTTTTTCCATCTCACCCAGAATGCTGGTGCCTGGACAGCTGGAGCTGTGAACAACTTCAAAATGAAACAGCCAGGCTCCCGTGGGCATTCCTGAAGCAGCCTGTTCCTGGCTGGCTCTGGCCTTCACAGGGCACTGGATGGCCTTCATCACCCAAACCCACACTCACACCTTCACTGCCACAGACAGTGCCTCAGTTTCTCTTCTCCTGCCCACTCTCTGTGGCTCACCAGGCTCCAGTCGGGCATGGCAGGGGTGCCCCAGGTACACGCCAGGCTCAGCTGGACCCTCTCTGCCTTTTCCACGCAGGAGTGACTTGTTTATACAGTATTTAAATATTGTTGTGCAATATCCACTGCAGGGACGGAGTGCTGGGGGCTTCATGTGGTTTTAGTCAGTTATTTAAGTGTTACCAGGGGGAACAAGCTGTAAGTGCAGGTGCTGGCCTTGATGGGCTTTCACGTGAGCCCTGTTGGCTTCCTCAGCCCCCCATGCAGCTGCAGGAGCATATTGGTGCTACACAGAACCCACTGCCTCTGGGGAGAGCAGAAGGCAGCTCGTGATAACATTTTCAGTTTATTCTCTGTTTACAGGGGGTGGCAAGTGGGGCCCCAAGAGGGAGCCAGCCTTAGAAATATAATTTGTGGGGCCACTGTGGGCTTTGATCAGCTTTAGCAGAGGGGCTTGTTTTTTATTTAACTGTTTTCCCTGGATCACCCTCTTCAGCAAGAGCGTTGCAACCCTTCTGTCCTCCAGCACTCGCCAGTCTTTCCATGGTGCTGTAAATCCCAAAAGCAGCCCCAGCATGGCCCATGAGCCCCAATCCATGCCATTAGGACACACTCAAGGTACGACAGGGCAGCTCTGGCCCAGACCCAGAGCCAAGGGCCAGCAGGAACTCAGCAGAGTTCCTGGGATCCCTCTGCAGCGTGCGGTACCGTGAGCAGGAGATGTTTTGCATGTGTCAACATGGGCTGTCTGCTCCTCAAACCAGTGAGAAACCCACCAGGAAAATGCCCAGGTGGTGAAACAGCTGAAATGTTAACACAACACATGGTGCTTTTGTAGGGTAGCTCTCTTACTCCAGGCTTTTTCTCCAGGCCATGGATGGAGAGAGTTGTCAGTGTGCACTTTAAGCAGTTGATGTTTCTGACCCTGAGAACCCTCCCTTATGAATTTAGTTTTTTCTTCTCCTAATATTTTGTCTTTAATATGTGTTGGTTTTTTTATTTTTTTTTTCTCCTCAGGATTTTTAAATAAGATCTTTTGTTATTGCCAGAATTTTTTTTTTTCCCCTGAAATTATTTCCTAGGAGAACACAGGGAAATCTGGAGCAGTGGTTACAACAGTCCTATTGTGTCTGATATATTATGGACAAATTTACAAAGAGCATGACTATTGTTCCACATGTGAGAAACTGTATTATTAGCATAAAAAAAAAGAGTCTTGTTTGTTGGTTCTCTTTTCCTGAGATCTTCTCCTTAAAGAAATCCCAGATAAACCCTCAGAACTCATAAGATTTGTAGCTATATCTAGTGATGTATCTGTAGGATGACTTAAGTCACATTAGTTTTCACAACTTTACTACCTCTTTCTCCACAAGGAAACAGTTCACATGGTATGTCTTGAAATTCTCACAGATTATTCCTTATCTTACTAATTTTAGACCTTTTCTTACTTTCTATGTGCCTGGAAAACAAACCAATCTAAAAAAACTTCTTTCTTAAATAAGGGAGGGCAAAAAAAAGACAACAGCTTTCTAATTTTTGTCTTTTTTGATAGTTACTCACAGTGAAGCAGGACTGTACATACACTGTAATTACACAAAAACTTGATCTCATATCTGAGCCCTCACAGAGGGCAGCAGCACTTCTGCTCCAGCCCTTGATCTTCAGCAATGGCCACTAAAAGTCACTAAAATTATTTTCATTGCATTTCATGGACTGATCAAGGTTTCAAAAAATGTCCCATGTCACACAATGCTCAGAGAAAAATTGGACATACCCAAGCCCTAACAGAAAACCTTATTGCTGGAATATCATAAAAATCTCCAAAAGGTAGCTTTGGTAAGTCCTTTTAAATTTTCAGATGTGTGCAAGTTGAGTGAATGAGACCAGGGGAATTGCAGGAGGAGTAAAAGATGGTAAAACCTGATTTTTTTTAAAAGATAATATTACTTGGGAGAACTCATGACAAAATGCAGCTCACTTTCTCCTGTGTCCAAGCGTTAATAGTTTACAATAATGCTCTCTATGCATCTATGCAAATACTTGAAAAATGCAATTTATTGTGCCTTTTGCCTAGTTTTAATAAAATTTGTTGGTTGTCATTAACAGATACTCTTTTACTATTATTTCAATTCCTCAGTTCAAATCTTCATTTTCTACATGGCACTTCTCCAGGGATGGCAGGATTGCTTTAATGAAATGCACTTACTTCCACAGTGAAGAAAGATGAATCCCATTTACAGCAATTTTTTAAAATACAATACCTTTAGCATCACACTGATTAGGACGCCAAAACCAAAGCTGGAGTGAGTGACTCGGATTATTTTCTGCCACCAAAGGAGGTCGCTGCCGTTTTACTCTGCTCCAGATGCTCTTTCTGTTGTTCTCAGCTGTCCCTCAGCCTCTTTATCCTTTAGGGCTACACCAGTAAGATGAAATAATGAAAAACTTTGAGATCCACCTGCAACTGTTTTTTTGAAAAAAAACCTTTATTTCCCTTTCTACATTTCAAAAAGATAGCACTGAAATGTTATTAAAATAGGAGACTGCATTGTCCTCTCTCCCAGAGCCCCACATTGTATTTGCTCAGTGATGCTCACACCCTGGTATAATCAGGTGAGCATCTCAGAGGACAGCAGGACAACTCATGGGACTCAAATAATTTGAGGGGTTTTCTAAGGTCAAGATATTTCCTGAGGAAAAAAATACTTAATATTTACAGCCACTTTGTCTTTCAGACTGAAAAAATTGTCACAAGAGGTCTTGGAGACAGTGGTAGAATTTCTCTTAATGTGGGGTTTACTCTGCCAGAGCTCCCCAGCCTGAGCAGGGACTGCCCTTCCTCAGGTGGGGTCTGGTCAGGCCCAGCAACTTCACCAAGGCCTGGGCACCAGAGTTGCCCAGGAAAAAAAAACAACAAACAACCCCAACAAACAGAACCCCCACAAAAATAATTAACACTGCTTCAGGGGAACTCCTGCACCTTGCAAGAAAACAAAAGCTGAAAAAGATCTCTCAGTAAAAACACTTCATGGCTTGAGTCCTGCCACCGAGCCTGAGTGAGCAGGTATTGCAAAATTCACCATGTTTTGCCCATATTCACCAATATTCCTGTTCCCTTATTTGCAGAGCAAGTGATTAAACATGGATGAGCAGAGGCTGAGTAGCACCATTCAGTCCTTGTCTCTCACCTCTTGAGACGCTGGTGTGTATTTTAGAGTTCATGCAAGTGTCTAGAAAGGAAACAAAAAAGACAAAAACCACTGATCAATGATCCATCAAGACCTGGAAACAAAGACATCAATGGCCACCCAGGGGAAGGAGTGAAGGGTAAACATCAGCCCTGCCAAGAATAAGAGATGGGAAGGGGCCTCAGAGAGGAGCTTTGTTCCAGCACTATCATATTTCTAGAGGATTTTTGTTTCCAGTGGCTGCATGTGTTAGAGCCCAGAGAGGAGTAAACACACCCCTTACTGCCACTCCATGATAGGGATCCCGTCCAAAAGCCTGGAGAAAGATTTGACTTTGGAAAAGGCACCGTTTGTTTTATTTTCTGCTTTTCCTTTGTAAAATTTTCCCCTGGTGCCTGGAATATTGACATCACCCACCCAACCTCCAGTCCCCTGCACATAACCCCCTAAGTGTAGAGCATGAATACTTTGGGTTTATCCTCTGGGGCGATGCTGGAGTTGTCCACCTCTATCAGGATGTTCTTGTCATCTCTGGTGACCGGCGCTGGCGGTTCATTCTGAAGGACTTGGGGTAAATTCCCTAAACTGACGTCCATGTCTTTGAAAGCATGGAGTAAAAACACCCCCAAAATGATGGTGAGGAAGCCACAGACTGTCCCAATGATGTCAACCACAGTCATGGTGACCCACTCCTTAAAGAGGATGATGGAAGTGGTGATGACGATGGTGGTGAACAGCACGTAGTAGATGGGGAACACCAAAGAGGTGTTGAAAATGTCTAGAGACTTGTTGAGGTAGTTGATCTGGGTGGTGATGGATGCCACCAACGTGACGACCAGGATCCAGGTCAGTGGGTGCTGCAGCACAGGCTGGCCAGCAAAGAAGCCCTTGATGGCAATTCCCAGGCCCTTGACTGAAGACACGGAGAAGGCGCCGATAACGGAGCAGATGGTGAGGTAGACGAGGATGTTGCTCTGGCCATAACGGGGGGCGAGGTAGAAGATCAGGAGGAAGCAGAGAGCCAGGAGGATTGCAGCATAAGCCAGGAAACCTGCAGGAGGGACAGAAGAACTCAAAACTCCAGCAGTGGCCATGGGGAGAGGTTTGCACTGCCCGGCCCGGAGAGGGAAATCACGGCTGGCTGCGTACCCGGCTCCTTCAGCTTGGAAGTCATTTCCTCCAGAGTGGTGACCTCCTCATCCTCTGGGGCGTGTATGACCATCACAGTGCTGCCCACCAGGCTCAGCAGGCAGCCCAGCTTTCCCAGCAGGTTGAGCCGTTCTCCAAGCAAATATGAGGACAGAATGGCACTGCACGGGACAGAAAAACATCAGCCACTCCTCCAAAGAAGGAACAGCTCTAAGAAAGTAGAGAATGATTCCACGTGCTACAAGGACGTAACTTTGGTGTAAATTTCTGGATTCTAATGGGTTTATACACAATCAAATGACATCAATCACAGCTGAAGCTGCAGGGGTGCAGGTGTGACCTGTAGATCACAGCTCTTGTGTCAGCAAGGTGCAAAAGTTGCTGAATGTTTTAGCACATCCTCAGAAATATTTTTTTCAGGGTCGACAGAATCATTCAGGAGCTGCTGAGCATTATGAGGCTTTTAGTGCTCAAGAAAATTACTTCGAGGGCCAGTGTAACAGAGAAAAACCTGAACCTAACAACAAAAAAAAGCTATTATAAGTCAATTTTAACTAAATCACTATTAAGAACTATTAAGCCTCAGAGAAATTCTGAAAGCATTGGGACTACAGATATATCTGCACAAATATCTAGTTGTTGTCCAAAAAGGTCTGAGGCAAGACATTAGAGCAGTCCTAACTCTCAGTTTGCTTATGCATTTCATAATATAGTCTTTCTATGAAACCTTGAGTACCCAGAGCCATATATTTTGGTAGGAATCTCCTATTTAAAAATAAAGAAATAAAATAGGGTTTCATCCCTTTTGGGAACAGCCAGAAGTATAAAACCCTACAACATGAGAGCACCCTGAAAGCTTATAAAATAAAAGGCAGGTGAAAGGCAGTTTGAAAACAAGCCTGGTATTTTTGATCCTTTTAAATCTTTAGTACTCTTGATTACAAAAACAGAACAAAACAAAACAAACAAACATTAAAACCTCACCAACCCTGAGTGGTTAAAGAGCTGGAATAAGGAATGAAGTAATGCAGATATCTGCAATAATTTAACCTGCAGTGCATGTGGCTGCTTCCAGCATTTCCAGAAGGACTAGCTACTTAATTCAATGGTTCCCAAATGATCCCCCAAAAGGACAACAACTGTTAAAGTATTTTTTAGAAAACACTGAGATTTTTTTCCTTCCGGCAGAATAAATCATATTAGTATCCCTTCAAGTCTATTTTTACAAGTCAAACAAGCAAATAAGGAAAAAAAAAAAGGCACCTAGCAAATTATAGACACAAAAATCACCTTATGAGCACGCTCAGAGCCCCCAGAGGCGTGACAATAGTTGCAGGAGCAAAGGCATAGGCAGCAAAGTTGGCAGCTTCCCCTCCACCCACTAAACAAACACGAGAAAAATAAATATCAGTGAGTTACAGAGCAATTTCTCCCTTTTCTCTTGGGGGTTTGCAAACCAGCAAGATGCCACTTGGAGAGTGGGTTTTGTGCTGGGGGTTTCATCCTGCTGCTAACCAGGGGCACACAGTGGGCGAAAATCTATTTCAAATTAAAAGAGGCACCCCTGGAGAAGGGAACCCCTCCATGGGAAGGGCTGGAGGGTGCCAGGGCTTGGCCAGGTCAGGGCTGATCCCTGTGGGCTCAGGAACCCCCCAGCCCAGCCAGGCTGTGAGGGGTTAACAGGGAGGGGGAGCTGTGGGAGCCCCAGAGCTGGGAGGCTGCTCCACAGTGTCCTTGGGGCTGTGGGGTCCCTCTCTGGCTGTCCCTGCCCCTGTCCCTGAGGGCTCACAGGAGCTGGGAGGGCACAGTGAGGTGGAGACAGCTCGAAAGACAGAAAAGAGGGCTCTGAAACACCCTGCTGTAAAATCTGCTGCTCTCCGTGCAGCTTGGAGCCCAATTTCAGGAGGTACTGTAATGCTGCAGCAGGAAATAAAGGGTTTAAGGGGTTTTAAGAGAAAACAAGTTTTTCCAAGGAAGGAGGTGCTACCAACACCTCTTTGTTATCTCCCTGTGCTGCAGCAGGAAAGTTCCTGAGAGCCCCCAGGCACTCAGGGGAGGCTGTTTGCCCTGTGCCTGCTGCACAGGCAGACCTGCCAGCTGCCCTATTAAAACCTGGCTTTTCATGCTTGTGATCAGGTAAAACTGAGCTAGCAGGTCCTGCCAGTCCTGCAGGAGGATGGAGAGGGAGCTCCTGCCTGGATCACTGCCTCTCCTCTTCCTGAGGAACCTCTGCTGAGGATGGGGAAACTCGACAGAAAATGGGCTTTAAGCACAATACTCAGTTTGTCCCACACCCCATTCACAGGGACAGGCCCTGGAAAAGCTGCAAACCCAGGGAAACAGCTCCTACTCACTGGTTAACAAGCCAGCCCACCAGAGCCAGTCCTTCAGGTAGCCATGGCCTCCATCTCCTGGGGAAGAAAAGCACATGCAGGAGTTAACAACCATATTCTTCATAGATGAGAATGTCCCTTTGGAGAGGGATAAATTGCAAGGGGAACAGTGTGACAAAGAACAGGGAGGAATGGACTGTGCTGGGAGCTAATCCAATTCTGGTCCTAACCCACAGGTTGTTGGACACGAGGAGATTGAGCCTGCTGACATGGTGAGCCCTGATTTTGCTGGGTCAGGGAGAGCCCATGTTTCTGATAAATCTGCCCTGACTGGAGCTGTCAGTAACAGCAGTGTTTGACTCGCCTTGGAGAAAAGTGATGTGCTTGCATAGCAGGGGTGACACCCTGGGACTGAGAGATTACAGGGTGAGCTAGGACAAGGGGCAATAGAGAGTTGAACACGAAGACTTCAGGACACAGGGGAAAATCTTTTGCTAGAGTTCAGCCTCTTCTGGTTCCTCAACAGCTCCATAAATGCTGAAGTTCAAATGTTATGCTCTGGTATTCCTCAGAAATTGCTGGTTTATTTGCTTTAGGGTCTTTTTTCTTGGTGGAGGTTTTTCCCAAGAACTCTTTTTGTCAGCTGCAATTTTCTGTCATTAATCTCTAATTCCTTTCAGAATGTTAAACATTCTGAAAAATAGGGAGGGGTTTGCTCTTGTTTTACTCATTTGGCTCTGCTGTGGGAAGAGTCCATGCAGGGAAGGAGGAGAGAGACCTCTACAGTTGGAGCAATACTGATATTTCATTGTGCAAGTATAATGTCAAAAAGCAAACTCATCTGTGTTCATCAGCTGCATGTGGCCAGCCCAGTGACAGAGGATGGAGATGGACCTGAGACTGCCCAGTGGCCCAGCTGCTGTTGGCAGCTTTGATGGTGTCTCTGGACAGTCACTTCATCATTCCATGCCTCTGTGTCCCCATATGAGCACAGAGCAGAATGGGGATGGTGATATTTTCTTCCTCTGAAAGATTATTTACCTAGGCCAGAACTGGGAAGCAGCAGTATTTTAATTATCACTGCTCTGTTTTGCAGCTATGTAAGTAGGTCAGCTTCCAGGTAGGACTTACCCTGCTGCAGGAACATGTTTGCAATGCTGATGGGACGTGTCCAATTCCACAGTGCAACTCTGCTCTAGGCAGTGCTGCTCCACCACTGCCCATCCATATATATACACATACATATGTGTGTACACATAAACACACCTCTCCCAGAGAGCCTGGTGCTAGAGGAAAGTTATCTGCAGGCTGTTGTGCAACACAGCTCCCAAGGATCCCTTCTGGAAGCAGAGTTCCCACCGATCTGGCCTGTCCTGCATTCACACTCTTGCTAATGCAATCCCAGCACACGGAGCTGTGTCCCTGTCTCGGTGTCCTGCAGGAAAAGCTGCCTGGTGCTTCACCTGGGGCAAGAGTGGGGTCAGGGCAGTGCTGCCCTGCTCTGGGCTGGGGCTTTGTGCAAAGGGACCCATTTCAAAGAGCTTTTAGCACTCTGCTTCCTCCTGGCCTCACACGTTCCTGAGTGATGGGCATGCATTGTTCTGCTGTGGGGGCACCTCTGATCCCGCAGGACACAGCTTGATATTTGTGGTGCCAACACTGCTTGTAGCTGAGCTCTTCCAGTGCAGGGCTCTGTAAATTACCTCCTTTCCAATACAGAGACTGTAAATTAACTCCTTTCCAATGCCAGGCCTGTAAATTAGCTCCTCAGCTCCCACACAGTGCTGCTGTCTGCGTCTCACACACCAAGATTCATCCACAAAAACTCTTATTTACATTGCTGATGGAAGATTGACTCTACCCAGAGGGGTTCCCTTGCCTCAGGAGCGCTGAAATTTGGATTGTGTGTGTATTCCTAGGAACAGGTGGTCCCCCACAAGAAAGCCTTACCTGCCCTGGTGCCTCCCTTCTCCACCAGCCGTAGCAGCCCCTTTTTCTTGAGGATGACGCTGCTCCCGATGAGGAAGCTGGAGAAGACAGCCAAGCCCAGGCCGATGTAGAATCCATAACTGTTTTCCAGCCGAGTTATCCAGGAACTATCCGAAGTGGCATTGTCCTGGACAAGGTCAGCTGGGACAGCACTGCTGATCACTTGGCACACGGCCCGGTGAGAGAGGCACGAAAGGGTGATCAGAGACCCTTGGAGATCAAACAGCAAATTACTGACATGATTATCAGCAGTGTCCCTGCTCCCTTAGGCTCATTCGGGTGTGCCCCTGCACAGCCACCTGTGCTGCCACCCTAACAGCAATACCCAAAGATCTCCAAAGCTCAGGAACCTCTTTACTCACAGGTGGAAATGGCAGGGTGTTTTCTGACAGATTTATGGCCTGCAGTTCAGGCATCTCTTTGACTCTGAATGAGGCTACATACCGAGCTGGCAGGCCACAGGGACCTCTAAAAAATAATTTGAATTTTCAAATATATGCGCCAGAGCATCTCCACCAAACTCCAACGTTATGGGGTTGATCTAGGCCTAATGAACACTTAACCTTGTTGATCCAAAGCTTTGGTGCTTTCCAGCCAACCAACCCTCCCACCTGCCAGCTCATCTGCAGTTGTAACTTTGGGTTTAATGTGGAGTGATGCCAACACTGTAACTGTGCATCTGTTCCTACTCTTTGTGCTGAGCTGTGTCATAAGACAACATCAGATTCACCTCCAACAATTAATTTCCTCCACCGTTTAATGGTTTTATTCTGCCTATTTGCAGAGTGCTTGAGTTGCTCCTAAAGCAATCCCAGTCCTGCCAGCATGGAAGGACTGGGAGCAGGCACAGCATTCTGCTGTTAACACCAAAAGCACTGCAGCCCTGTGGCTCTGGCCGAGGTGTGTTGCTGCGTGGGGGTGGGAAAATTGCAGAGTTTCTTCCTCCCCTGACACTCCTACCACACCCATCACACCTTTTATTGCAAACTTTACTCCAAGTGTAATAAAGATGGCGTGACCGTGACCACGAGGAACACAGCAGCCAGGTGGAGTACAAAAGCCTCTTTGTAGTAAAGGAGTTTAATTTTTCTTTTTCCCTGAACTCACATAGGATTTATAGAGCAAGTATTTGTGTCTCTGCAGGCAGGAGTATGGAATGGCTAAACTGCTCCCAGCAGTGCCAGGAGCCTGGGCATGGGCCCCACATTTTTCCTGAACCAGGAGCCTGGCTTAGATCTTATGCAGCTGCAATCCCTGGCCCCGGCACACACAGCTGAGGTTCGTGGCCTGAACTGGCTATAAACGTTTTTCTCTAAAGGAAAAAAATACTAGTGACTTTTTAGATGAGCTTCCAAGGGTTCCCTAATAATATTTGTTTTTCCTACTAGGAAAAATATTTTTGATCGTGGAAATATTTCCTGGGGAATAAGGAGGGGGAACTTGCCTCCTCGGCTGGGTGAAAATCTCCACAAGGTACTACCGGGCACAAGCATAAGGCAGGGGATGATTACTGACTGGATTAAGTAATCCTTAAAGGGAAAAAAAAAACAACTCCCGGCTTCTCTGTTCACGCTAGGGCAGAGCGTGGTGTCGGCTGCTCAAGTTTCCCCATTCCCATACAGTCCTGAAAAAAAGGAAAACTCCCAAAGCCCGGAAGAAACGCAAAGCAGAGCAGTGACAGAGGACAGCCCAAAGCCAGGGGGCTGAGGCAGAGGGGCGCGGAGGGCTCAGCCCCGAACCGGAGCCGCCGCTCCGTCCCGCTCCTGTCCTGTCCCGGACCCAGCCCGGTTCTGTCCCGGACCCAGCCCGGTTCTGTCCCGGTCCCGGCGCTCCACTGGCCGGGCCGGGCCGGTCCCGCTGCCCCGGGGCTGCACCCACCGTTGCTGCAGCTGCTGTTCGTCTCCAGCGGCTCCATCGCCCTCGTTCCGCGGCCGCTCAGCGCATCCCGGCCGAGGGCAGGGCCGGGCACA
>VZTB01013182.1:292511-315496 GCA_013397245.1 Thryothorus ludovicianus
GGCCCGGCCCGGCCCTGCCCCGCTGGGAGCGCTGCCAGTGCCCGGGCGAGCTTTGCGCGGTCCCCTGGGCCACCCCTGCATCCCCAGCCTTTGTCTCTATCCTCCTTGCCCTTGTCCCCATCCTTCCAAACCTTGTCCCTATCCTCCCAAACCTTCCCCCCATCCTCCCAAACCCTTGTCCCCGTCCTCCCAGCCCTCGTCCCCATCCCGTGCTGCCTGCCCGGTCCGTGCGGTGCCACCTCCGGGGGGTTCTGCCCCTCCGCGCAGAGCCGGGACAATGCTCCTGCCGCAGGGCTTTCTCCTCTGGAGGGTGTTTTTCCTCGTTGCAGAGGCTGGAGAAGGCGCCGGGGCAGCAGGAGGGTGGCTCGGAGGTGTGTGAGCTCAGGTGCGGGGTTAGGGGAGCCTGGTGTGCGCTGAGGGGGTTGTGCCAAGCCGGGGGCTGAGCACAGGTGTGGTGGAAATAGAAATTAAAGGTAAACGAGAGAAATGTTCGTGGCAAAGTCAGGTTAATGGTTGAACTCGAGCTTAAGAGGTGTTTTCCAGCCTTTTGGGCTGAACGATGTCTGAAGGAAATAAAGCTGTTAGGGAGCATCCAAAGGAGGGCCATGAGGATTGAGAAGAGGTTGAAGAAGAAGCAATGAGGGGAGCAACTGAGGTCACCTGCTTTGTTCAGGCTGGAGAAGAGGAATCTCCATCTACTCCCCCTCCCAGGGTAGCCAAAACCTCCTTGCTGATTCTGGTGTGTGAATGTTTCAGAGTGTGTGACACATCAGTTTTGCCTTCATCCCCACCCTCCTCTGCCGACCTCCCTTCCTGCATTTGTGCTCAGTGGCTGTGTGTACACAGAAACCTATTGCTGATAGAAAAGTCCTTTCGTTGCCATTAGCCAGCTTCTGCTGTAGGTCAACAGAGATAAGTAAAACCAATAGTGAAACAAGAGCTTTGCCTCAGCAAGCCCACATTTATAGGTAGAAAGGGTCCCTGTCATGAGGCAATATAAAGACATACGATTTGCAGGATCTGATCATGTCTGAAAAATTGCTTTTTTTTTCTTTTCCTCATAAAATAAATTGCCTGTTACCACAGGGATTGCCCTTAGACCATCAGGCTGCAGCATTGCTAACACCTCATGACTCCTTCATTCAGGGCCTGATCCTATCTCCGAGCAACTGTTTTCTCCAGCAAATGTAATGCTCAAGTGTTTTGTGAGTCATTTGATTTTAATCAAGTCTGTTCATCCATCACAGTCCTGCGGGTCACTGGCTGGGAGAGACTATGCCAGCCAAATCCCACGTCCTCCCCTTTATGACAGGGCACTTGATAATCAATCCAAATCATATGGCAGCAGATTTTGAAGTAGGAAATGAAACGTGTGCTAATTTATCAGTGTTCTGGGAGCAATTTCTGCTGTTGTTAGTTATTATGCAGCCAGAAGGGACAAGACCCTGGGTAAGACGAAGATGGTGGGGTCTGGCCTCTGTTTTGTAAATTTACTGGCTGATGCTTGTCAGGAGCTATTCATGCAGTGTGTGAATACAGGGCTGGCTGTTGAAAATCAGAGTGATGGTGAAATGGGACAAGTATTTGCTGGGTTGGCAGTGCTGACTGCCTGTGCTGGCTGGGGGAATTCCTGTCCCCTGTCCCCTCACAGGCTGCTCTGCCTGTTCACCTGAGGCTCTCCCCTTTGCTGGACCTTTTCCAACACCCTGAGGTCTTGCTGGTAGCTGGGGAGGCCTAATTGTGGTTATTGGCAGTTAAACTGTGTCCAAAATAATTTCTACGCTTTTGCAGATGAGTGTTGTTGGCATCTGTACTCGCTGTGCAAAAGGAGGTATGAGGGAGGCAGCAAATTTTTATGGAAGAGATCTGGGGTTAAAGTAATCCTTTTGGTCGTGGTGCAGCTTCATGCATTACTGCTGCTGCATGGTGCAGGCAAAAGAAAAAGGCACTTTGGGCCACATCTTTACCTTCCCCTGTCAGCTTGGTTTCCTAATGGAAAAGGCTGATGTGACCACAAACACGTGTGTTTATGTACTCCTTTTCACCCCCAAAGATATATTGGAGTCTGTGGGCCACTTCTGCCAGATTCAACAAGAGGTGAGACCTCCAAAAGAAGCTGTTCTAAGTCCTGGGAAGAGAGAGGTGCTGAGCAAAAGGTCCCCAAAAGGAGGGGAAACTGCAGTGTGAGCTGGCTCTATCAGACATTGGGGAAGAATGCCTGGGTGACACCACTGAAGGAGAAGCTTCAGTCAGATTTTGAAATCAACCATGGATAACAAGTGTGTCACGTATTTCCTTCTTTCTGGCACAGGGACTGTGGGGGGTGCAGTCTATAAAATCACAGGAGTTGCATTTGATGGATTTAGCAAGGCTGTGTATGGCAATATGGGAGTAAAGAGCCAGGTAGGGCTGGCATGGAGCCTTCTGTGCTTAGTCAAGGGCAAGTTGAGACTGATAACAATAAAGTAGGGATGCAGCCAATGCCTCTTTTATTGCTTCATATCCTCATTTTAATGGGAGGGCTGTAATTAAGGGAATTTAGCTCCAAGCTATGACCTCACGGGTTGATACTCACATCAGATGCTGCCTTAAAAATAACTCATCAGAAATCAGGGAGTCTTCCTTAGCAGATCATCTTCTAACAATGTAGTTCCTCCTGAAATACTGGCTTCCAAGCCAAAACCTTGACTGGAATCCAGGGGGCAGAACAAGGCAGCTTTGCATGCAAATAACCTCTCCAGCAACATCAAAAGGCTGCTCTTTTCCCTGCTCTTGTCTGCTCATCTCTTCTTTTCTGGAAAAAGTGATGGAAAACTACTGAGTACCAATTGTCCTCTGTTAAAAATAATGGTGGAAGTATCCTGCTAACAGGTGATGGAAACGTTTGCCCTTGGGTGTCTGCTAGGCACGGTTTCTGTGGAAAGCTTCTGAACAGCTTTGTAATATTCTGCTCTGGCTTTGTATCATTTTAGAGCTCCAAGGAGCTCTTTGCTGCTTCAAAGAGAGGGTGAACCCTTTTTCTGGCAGTGATTTGATAAGATAGGGTTTAAGGGAACTTCCGGGTGTTGGATGATTGCAGCACTACATGAAAGGATGCCCAAAGCTTGAAAGATTAAATTTGATGAGCAGATAGCTTTTAATTCAGCCTGTCTCAAGGTAACCGTGTCTGCAGTGGCTGAGGCTGTCATTTGGTGCCACCAGAGTTTAGACAGTACCAAGAGACAGTTCCCAAGCCTGCCACACCCACGGTGGGCTCCATTCCTTGCAGTCCTGCCCTCCCCAAGCCAGAGCACACACCCGGGGTCTGTGCTGAGCTGCTGAGTGATCCAGGGGCCATAAAACACATCCCAGCTCCTTTCTCCCAGGGTTGCTAAATACTTTATCCAGGTCACTGCGGCCTCACAAAGCCCCACGCTGGCAGGGCAGGAGGTGGGCTGGTGATGGACAGCAGTGGGTGAAGTGACACGTAATCAGCAGATCGTTTGTTTGCAGACTTCTTATCTGGAGGCGTTTGCATCAGAACTCTAAATCAAGCAAAGCTACATGTGAAAGGCACTCCTGACTTGCAGAGGGGGGTCACAGAAAGGGTAATTTTGTTAAGCTATTGGAAGAATAAAACAATCATTAATAAACTGTTCTCTGCATTGGTGAAGTGACTTTTATCTGGAGATGTAAACATATTTAAGAGCATTAAGAAGAAGAAAGATGGGGGCCTGTATCTTTGATACTGCTCCCTTAGGGTTGGTTGTTCAAAATTCAGAGTCTTGGACCCTGACACTCAGAGCAAGAATTGCTTCTGGCTCCAGGTGAGACCATGTGAGCTCTCAGCACTTGATAGGGCTGGTGTGAGAACTGAGGTGTTTATGACACAGCAGCTAAAATTAGTTTTAATAAAAGAAAAGGAGGAAGAAAAAAAAAATAGAGAAATCTTGATGGGAGAAAGGATATAACCCAAACAAACCTGCCCAGTATCAATGGCTGATGCAGGAAGAAATGCTCCTCTCCTTTCTGCCATTCCCTGTAGCAGAACCATGTTGAAATCAGTAAACATTGGGAAACTTTGAACAATCAAACAGTCCTGCACAGCAGGATGTCACCCAGAGAGCTGCAGCACATTGGGAAAATCAACAGAGCTGCCTGGTTGTGGTGTAAAGTTCACTTGCAATTTTATGTGAAGAATCATTCCATTTCTGTTCCTCTTAATGGAGGGAGCTGATCCCATGAGGAAACCTTGGGAAGAAGCTGTGAAAGGGACACCAGGCACAGTGTTTGGGCTGGGGCTGATGAGCACAGGAGCCCAACTCCCATAGATCCATGTCAGTTGTTTCTTTGTAATTCCTCACCTCCCAGAAGATCTTTTCCTTTGGCTCCCACTTCTCTTCTGCAGTCAACAACCACAAAACTAAGAATGGTTTCAAATGGGAATTTGGGAGAATAATAGCAAAGAGAATCTCCTGGAATAAAAAAGGCCCCTGTGGAGTTAACAAGGCTGCTGTAATGAGAGGAAATTAGCTCCTCAGTTTAGCTTTGAGTAGAGCCTGTCAAGATCTGTTAAAAAATGATTATATGACTTTCCCTCCCCTGACCCCTTTGTACTAAAACAAGATTTTAAATGAAAAATGTATTGTGCAAGGAAGTTCTTCTCAAAAAACATTAACTTTTTGATAGGAAAATATGCCTGTTTTAGTGTTGGCCACAAAGCCTCAGATTTTTTCCTTTGGTTTTTACAAAAGCTTGACTTTTTATCAAATGAGCTTTTTTTTGGTGCAAGGTTCAATTGAAACCTTTCCCCAAATAACAGTCATCACAATGATGATGATACCACAAGGTAAATTCTGCCCATTTCATGAATGGGCCCAATTTTTATTTCTCTTCATCACAAAAGTCATCCCACATTTGTTGTACACATTGTTGGTTGCTGTGTTACGGGACATATCACCAGGTATCAGATGCTTTACTCTTGCAGAAGCACTTCTAATGGAGATGGAAGCTTCTGTTGGCTGAATCTTAGAACAACAGCAAAAAATAATAATACAAAACAAAAATATCATCTTCAGCTGCATAGCAAATATGGATCAAAAATTTAACACTGTATCAGATCACAAGCGTAAATATACCTCACCATAAATAAAATTCATTGTACAAAATAACTCAAGCAGCTTTTCATACAAATATGGTACATTTGACAACAGTTTTTGAGAATATTTTCTTGGTTTTTTTACACCTTTGATTCTTTTCTCTTTTGTTCTCCAATACACATGAACCTACTGGACTGGAGTAATGCAGGAGGAAAAGGACTAATGTTGTTCAGTGCTATTAAGTGCTGTAAGAGTTTAAAAGGAAAACCACTGAAGTGCTGAACCTGATCTAGTCTGCTTCCCCTTTCTATTGCAGCATTGCAAGTCAAGGGTAGCATCATCCCAAAGAAGCATGTGCACTGCCAACAGCCACATTTCATATGGCAAAGCCACAGGGAACATTAAAATAACCCAGGCTGACTTCATTCATGACAAAGGCCATCCTTTCTCCACCTGTAATTCCTGCATGGAGCCAACAACTTGTCTTTGGAGTGCACATTCCAAGTGGTGGCTGGTGAGTGCTGGGGAGTTTGCAGAATACTTTAGCATAAGCAGGAAAATCTAGGTAAAAAAGCAAATCCATTGCCAGTGGACTTGGGAGGATTCAGACAGGGGTCAACATTTCCCTAAGAAAACAACATTAGAAGTCTGCAAGTCATAAAAGACTGAAAAATCTTGGACTGAAGCACATCTGCAAGGAAGACTCCCAAACTTGGCAGAAAGTCTGCAAGTGTGGGGAATATTCCTGACCCACTGGCAATCTATTACCATTTAGCCCTACTCTTACAAATTTGCTCCTTATTTCCATTAACAATTATGACACTTAAAAAAGCATGTGAGGAAAAAAAAAATCCATTTTCATGGAGTTGTTTAAAGACCTAAGCCTGGACCTTTCTCCTACATAGACAAAGAGGTTGAGAAAACTGAAGCTAGAGAGTATCTTAATCCTTGAGATAATCAAAGGACAGCAACATCAAATCTCAGAAATTAAGACTGATTATTACTAGCTGATACCTCATACTACTTGAGCAATGAGGCAAAAGATCTGCATACACTCTACAGTCAAAACACTTTACATTTTGTTCATGCACTTTGACATTCTGCTCAAAACATTTAATCCCTTGGAATCTGGAGGGATTTTACATTTTTGCTAGCAAATCTGAGGGCAACAAATTGATTTCAACTACCTGTTCCTTCAAGTACAGCCTGTACAAGTACAACAACTTTCCAGTGCTACTATGTTTTGCAGGGTTTCAGGGAATTATGGTGAAACTACAGGAAAAGAATGCAAAGCGATTTACAGATTATTAGGTGAAATATCTCATGACTCACTCCAGACCTAAACTGATGAAAATAGGGATTTAAATTTACCTTACTATATCCCATTTTGCCTAGGTAGCTGAGACTGGGCCATTTGGTACAGTTCATCCTTTTGTAGCAACTTCTTGTTCATGCTGGTTTCCAAGAAGACTCCAGCATTCCATAGATGCAGTAAGACACTTAATTTGTGCTGTGCCTAGAGGTGGCTCTGAAAGCCAGACAGGGACTTGTGCCAACTTTTCAGCAAGACTTTCATACCAAAATAACAAGCACTTACTATTTAGGTCAGGAAAAATAAGATCTTGGTCAGATCTATCTTCCTCGCATCTTGTTTTCCACAAAAAATAAAGTGCTTGATTTTTCTCTTCCTTTTAAAAATATATTTCTCTAGATACCCTCACTACAGTAGTGTAGAAGTGTTGGAACATGATGGAATGCCAGAACTGACATCCTTTTTGGAAGATTAAGTAGAGAGCAAGTCCCAGATGCTCTTCTGCTACTCTTCCTCATGACAGGGAGGAAAGAACTCGCCTTGCTGGGCTGGGTCCTTCCCTGCCACGCCAAGATTTCAGCCAGACTTCCTGAGATTTCATTTCACTTTCAGATTACTGTGCTCCACGATTTCCTCCCTGTCTCAGTAACTAAAGGAAATTCAAGGTGTGAAAATGTCCAGCACTTGTCACATGTGGGGTATTTATTGATTATCAAGGGAGTAGGTGATTAGAGTCTGGGAACACAAATTCATGCCACACACCAAGATCTCCCCTTGCCAGCAGTAGTTTGCTGGCCGTTGTTTCCTAAGACAAAAACTCTAGCTGGGATATTTCTACTAATTAATTATATGTTCCCTCTGAGAGAGTAAGTGCCCAGGCTCTGCCTTTTTAACATGTGTAACAGCATGCACTTTACAAGGCATGATGAAATGCATGGAACAAATATATATTATCATCACTTCTGGATACAGCAACTTTTTCTGTGGCCAGGTTAGATCTGAGGAAACACTGCCAGTGGTGAGGCTGGCATCATTTTCTCTTGGAGCACATGGTTTGATCTCCTTTCACATCAAGCACAAGCTTTTGTATCACTCCAGTGACACTACTGAGGGGAAGCAGGTTAGACCAGGAGTTGTGAAATCCTCCTTGAAGTTCCACCTGAATTTGTTCTCAGTATCCAGGGATCTTAGAATAGCTGAGTGAGAAAAGGAAACAGACTCCAGTGTTCTCTCTGAACATCTCTGAACTTGGAAAATTCTGGGTATTTTTTAAAGCTTATCCTATATTTCATCTTTTCTGAACAACCACGTAATTTCTGAGCGATGGGAAGTTTCCTAAGCCCTGCTGGTAGTCACCATTCTCTGGAGAAAGGTATTTGTTCCCTGTGCCACTAGGAATTTGTCTAAACCAAGGGAAAATAGCATCCCAGAACACACACCCTGGCTCTCACCCCTAGCTGAAGAACAGAGATCCTGTATGTTCAAGGTAACTACACCTGCATCCTGTCAGCACCAGTGATTATTTCCACCCAAATTAATGTTTGAGAGCACATTCACATGAATGTGCAGCCTCTTCTGTAGTCCACAGGAAATCTGGTTTAGTCCATGGAAGCTGTGTCTTCAGGGGAGAACCTCTGCATTAAAACAAGTGGACATCCCACAGCATGGAAAAAGCCAGGCTATTTTCTCTCTCCCCAGCTCTCTGAAGTGCTGAGGAGCTATCTGGTGACTGAATCACTGCTATTCTCAAGCCCACGTGCCAAAGCTCCCCCTACAACTGCTGGAAAGGCCAAGGACACAGCAGAGAGCACAAAGCTCACCCCAGCCTGGGTCAGGCATCCATCCCCGACCAGCCTGGCAGGTCCTCTGCAGCCAGCACTCGATCCTCAGGGCACTGCCATGGGTAACACGGTGCCTTCATCCCTTCTTCCCCTCAAAGAGTGGATCAGGGACTTGTCCTCAGCCCCTCAGCTCCGTGGCTGGTGGCACATGTCACGGGGGTGTTGGTTTGTCCCCCTGCTTCTGCAATGGGAGCGGGTTCCTGGAAATCCGTGGGAGCCTGCAAATCTCCCACCTGAGGCTGCAGTATGGCTTCAGAGCGATGTGTGGACTGGGTGAATCACAGGGAAAACCGGACCACTTCATGGAAGAAAAGCACATTTTGCCCACACCTCCCCCCACCCCCCTCAAGTCCGAAAGCTACGATAAAACCGATCACAGGGATGGCACAGAGGAACATGCACTCAAACGGGGCCCAGGGGAAGACGTGTCCTCGTGTGGAGAGGCAGACCCAGCCTCACTCCCTTGTCAGGCCTCACACCATCGAGTTTACCCCTCCCAGCTGGTTTGGGTTCAGTCCCTGCTCCCTTCCCAAGCCATGCAGGGTCCGTGTCCACACTAGCAGGTGGTGGCCAGAGACTGGTGGATGGGGGGCTGGAAGCAGCGCACGTGCTCCACCGTGGAACTGTCTGTTTCCACCGACTTCATGTACTTGTTCAGGATGGCAAAGATCTCGTTGTTCAGGATCTGATACTTCCTGATCCTGTCGGCCATCTTCTTCAAGGGCTGGAGGGATGGTGAGGGAGAAAAACAGTATGTGAAGGGTCTTATGTCATCTGACCAGCTAGGAAGTAGCAGAACCTGTGCTCTGCTGCTGGAAAGGCAAAGCAGATCTAACACATGTTCCTGTTCCACTTAGCACCTCATAGGGACTGCTGACTTGCTTCATTATAGGATTTGATGACTCAAGACAGAGTATTAACAGGATCAGTGAGTGGTCCTAAGTTAACCGTTCCTAAGTCTAGGCTCCCAACTGCTTATTGATAAAGCCACCGAGATCACAGGATGGTTGCTGGCAATACCAGCTCCTCAGGTCCAGCTTCCCAACCCCAGGAAGAAGGGAAAAGCTTTGGGAGAAAAAAGATTTGATTTTCAAGCCAATTAAAACCTTGGCCTCTCTGCTGAGACTGCAGATGGAAACCTTACAGCAAGGGCATCCAGCAGGAATAAGATTAACACTAGGTTTTGTTGTAATTGATGAGTTTGGACAAAGCAGGATAGAAAACAGAAAGAAGTGTGCTGGTTTGGGTCCTTTGAGACCTCACCCTTCAACTTACCACATTTTTTATGATTTCATCCTTCCCATCCTGCCTCTGCACCTTCAGCAGGTGGTAGCAGAAGTCGAAGAGATCAAAGCGCCGTTGCTGTCCGAGGAGAACAATGATAGAGCAACCTGCCCAGTTCAGACCATCTCCAAAGCACTGCCTGGAGGGAGGAACAGGGTGAGGAGTGGGGAGAGATGACAGGATAGTTAGCCAAGAGAAGTACCATGGCACCAGGAACTTTCTTTGGTGAATCCCTAGGGAAATCAGGTTCAGTCCTGCTCCTAGAAAGTGAGCGTACACCTAGAGAAAATGAACCCAGGAGAAAATACAGAATTACACCCAGGCCAGGCTGTATAGGGTGAACCACAGGGCAAGGTGGGTGAGGACCTAGCGTTGGGTTGCTGGCTCACCTACCCACCTCCTGCCTGTCACCTTGGGCACGTCCCCTCACCTTGCTCTTTCTCCAGCTGTTCCAAAGCCGAGCTGAACACAACAGAGTCCTCTCACCCACAGACCCACGCTCCCCCTCCAGCTCAGCTCTCACTGCAGCTGAGGGCACCCCGGGGGGACACTCACTCTGCCGTGAACTCGTTGGTGCCCACGGGGATGCAGTACACGAACTGCATGGCGCTCCAGAGCCGGTGGAACTCCACGCACTCGTCCACGTGCATGACGCCGTTGGTGGGGGGTGGCCCGCGCCAGATGGGGTCCTGCAGGTAGCTCCGGATGCGCGTCAGGATCACCTCGAACATGGAGAGCCCGCAGCACAGCCGCTCCTTGGTCAGCAGGTCCCCCTCCCGGGCGATGGCTATTTGCTGGGGACAGGGACAGCCAGAGGGACGCGAGTGAGGGCGTGACCCGCACCCACCGGGTTTGTCGCTGCCTGGTCTCTGCCCGGCTCTTCTGCCTCGTGGGAGCTCCAGCCTTACCTCTGATGGATGCTCCCATGGCACTTCCCACCAGAGAATGCTCATCCCCCAGACAGGAGCCTTAGTGCTGTGCTCTGCTCTATTTCTGCCTCAGCATCTTTTGGAGTAACTATGGACGTCAGAGCGCCAGAGCTGAAGGCAGAGCTCTGACCAGGAATACTGATCCTTAATTCTGCTAGAATGCTGCTCTGCCCTGTTAGTGCTACTCAGAGTTTCCTTTCGTGATTTTCAATCCACGATTTGTTTCACGGGTTTCATGTCATGATTTCTGCAGATTATGAAGATGAAACAGGAGAGAACAGGAACATTTTGCTCCCAGGACATTGCCATCATCTCTTCAAAATGCAGAGCGCCTATGGCTTTCTTGATTTCTTTGGCAGTTAGAGTTAAAAAGGTCAGAGGAAAATGAGAAGCCACTGCAAACTTGATACTGCAAAATCTGTGGTTTATAAGAAAGCCAAATAATTTTTTCCCAGATGTGGAAGCTTTACAGGGGTAGATAATTTCTGTGACATTCCTGCTCAGATTTAGATACACAAATCTGAAATAGCTCCACTGGATGAAGTTATTTTGGCTTTTGCACTAGAGAAAAATTAGAAGAGAATTAACTTCGTTTCAGCCCTATTGCTTCTCAAGAGGACAAAAAAAAAAAAAAAGAAAAGGAGATTTAAAGCAAGCAAGCAGGGCTTTCCCCCAGGCTCACCGAGTGCAAGCATGGGGGTCTCTCACTGCCCTGGTATCCTCTGAGCTGCCCATTTCCTGCTGTTCCAGGGCCAGGACTGATTTCTCTTTGCAGTGCTGCCAAAAATAACTCCTGAAATAGGTGCTGAGTGCTGTCAGAGCCGTATCTGTGCCCCATGGGGCTCTGGCTTTGCCGTGCTCACCTCGGCAGAGGAGGGGCAGAGCCCTCCACCCCTCCCACCCCTCTGCAGCAGGCACACAGAACAAGAGTGACATTGACTGAGACCCTGCTTATCCCACGGGATTTCCTGGAGGTTTAAGCAGTTTTTAAGCATTTGCTCCATTTCCAGCTGTCCCTGCAGTGCCTGTAAAAATGTTATCCCAATCAGCCATGACAGGGACTCACAGCAGCTGGGACAAAGGGCAGGTACATGTCCTGGCCAGACATTAAGAACGTGAATTATGCTTGGTTTACTTGGGTCATCTTGATTCCACTCTGAAAAATGCATGAATGTGGCTGCAAATCCCCATTTCTGATTATCAGTTTATGCTGGCAGTAACCTCAAGCATTTTTAGTTTGGTTGCTCTGAAATTAGAAGCATTTCAATTCTTGTTTGTGCTACAATTTCAAGGATGTTCTGGAGAACTCAGCTCAATTAGTGTCCAACTAATAGCCAATATCAAGGGAAGGCTGTCCTCATGTGCAGAGGCCACATTTGGTCTGGGATCCCTTGATCTGTTAAAAGCAGGAATGGTATCACTGGTTCCATGGCACACACCTGCATGTGTTTGCTTGGCAAGTAAAGGTTTATTTTATCCAGCTTTTTAGCTAAAGGCTGTGCACTGTCCCTCTCCTCACCTGCTCCAGGCTCTTATGGGCACAGATCTGCACACACTGATTTATCATGGCAAAATGAGGGCACAGTAGAAACAGAGCCATTTCAGATATAAATGAGGTGTTAGCATTACTGTTTGCTAAAACATAGTGATAAAAGGGATACTTTTGAGAATAAACTCCAGTGATCTTCAAAGAATTCACACAAATTAGCACACGATTTCTGAAGAAATCTTAATTTAGAAAGGGATGCTTCTGGCTTTCAGTGTAGGTACTGCCACTCAGTTATGCACATTCACAGACAGAATTTGGTTCTAAAATTCATCACAGTAAGAGCAGTCTTTGATACAGGACTACCATCCTAGGGTAGGTAACATGGGCAAAGCAGCTGCAGAGCTGTTGGTCCTGTGTTCAGAGCTGTCTCACAGCCTGGGGTCCCACTGATTTCTAAGATCAGGAGAGGAAGGATGCTCTCAAGGTAAATTGTCACAGGATGCCACTGTGCTGACTCAATTATTCCTTCTGTCTTCAGAAGCAAAGGCTCTGATTATTTCTAGGGAAGAAACTGACCAAGCCCTTTTGAAAACCCCTTACTAAACACCTTTATGGTCAGCATTAAAAGGGAGAGGATTCCTTTAATGCACCACCTTGACCCCCCTGGTTCTTTATAAATGGCCCATCAAACAGCTGCTTCTGGATTTCCAATGCAAAGTAATTATTAACAACAATCACTGGCAGTTTTCCTGCCATTGCTCAAATCCAGTTTTCATTTTCCAGTTTTTGAACCTCTTTTACAGCCTGTTTACTGGTGAACTTGCCAGAACCCTACCCCAAAACCTGCAAAAACCAGTAGACCCCCACTAAAACATTCATGGGGCCACCTTTTGTGAGAGGCATCGGGCAGGCAACTTGAGCTTAGATTCTGGACAATTGCTACAAGGCATTTATGTATTCTGCAGGAAAAAAATCCTGTATGGCCTGTGTCCAAAACTGCATTTCCAAAATGTATGTCCAAAACTGCATAAAAGGAGCAAGCTTAGAAGCTATGGAGGCACCTATAGAAAGCAATTATTGTGTTCATTTACATTTGAGCTCAAAAAAAAAAATAATCTGGTAGCCAACTGTATACCTGCATGATGAATATGGGAACAGTTTACAGAAAAGTATCTTTTTAGTGGGACATGGAATATCTTTTGTTTTTATCACCATTATAACTACAGCAGAGATAAGCAACGAGTGGACTCTAATAGCAGAATTCAATGATGATTTTGCATGGAAAGAAGGAGAGATAGAAAGACCAACACAAAGACACAAAATACAGAGGTGAATTCTTTTTCTCTAGTGTCTCCTTTTAAAGGAATTGTCTACAGAGTAAGATAAAGTCCTCAGTTATCCAGCCAATTTCTCTGTTTCGGATGATTTCCATTGATGCAAAGTTCAAAATGTCCTTGATCCATGAGAAAAAAATGCAGGAACAAATATCAACCACTTTCTGCCTGCCATAGATCTGTCACCTCCTACACCAGCTGAGTGTTCATTCCATTCCCTCATCAGTACATTACAGGAAAAGGGTGTTGATTCATTTGATACTTTGAAAGATTTTTATCTCACCAACCCCAAGTAAATGGGCACTTGAAGTTTGATTATTGCTATCAACGGAGCTCCAATTTTGCCCATTACACTGATCAATCTATGGAGATATTTTAAACAGCTCTGAGTCTCTGCACAAGAGATCTTTCCCAAGCTGAGACCCACATCAAGAAGATACTTAAATGGAGCCATAATTTTAAGCATGTGCTGAAGCTCTAAGCATGTGCTAGGAGGGAAACCATTCTCAGATGTACTCCTTGACAGGGATGAGCTTAAATGGACCACACTGCAGTCCTAAAATGGGATCCCCAAAAGTGATGGCAATTGATCGTTAGGACAGCCCTGCAAAGTTTCTCCTCAAACCATTCCAGCAATTCTCCATATTTTTAAAGTGGAGAAGAAAAGGTTTTCAGAGTTGTTCCAATCCAGAACTGGCTTCTAGCACACTTGCCTTACAGCTCCCTGCCAGCTCTCCTGACTGGAGGCAGCAACACATCTCTGGACCCACTCACAAATTTCCCTTCAGAGTGTTTGCTCAGGCAAGGGTTCAGATTTGCTCATCCAATCGACGTTTTTTGGGGGGGAAAAAAAAAAAATCAATCAATCAAAAAAAAAAAAAGAAGGATCACTTTTCCCAAGGCCAAGCAGGCCATGTGGGGACTGCTACGAGTTTCCAACAGCCATCCCTTCCAATGCAATCCTTACCTGCGGAGTGCCCAGCCTCTCTATTAGGGGAACCAGGTGAAGTGGGGCATACTTGGCTTCGAGACGCTTCATGCGCACCTCCAAGCGTTCTCCTTCTGTCAAGCGAGCAGCAAACAGTGAAATGAGAGGAGGAAGTGGAGACCCGCAACTTTCCGCCGAGTGTGCTCAGAGCTGCCCCCCAGCAACCATCCGAGGAGACTGTGGGACTGACCAGGGAGCCAAACCGACAGCAATGAGGGGCCAGAGATGCAGAGAAGGGAGGGATGGGCGAGTGCAGTCTCAGCAGCAGCTTTATCACACATGTCCAAAGCATGTCCCTGTTACCGAGCACTCCTGTTGAGATGGACATTTCATGCTGTCATTCTCCAAAGAAATGGCTTCCAAACCTTAAGGGAACCCCCAAACTCACTGAAGTTTCAGGTTGTACGTATGCTACAGGAAATGCATCCCTGGCTTTTGTTGGCACCTGACTTTTGGCTGTGTCCACTGAGCTATTTGGAGGGGGAAGCAGGGTCAGAGCTAATCCTCAACAGAGATGGGAGAGAAAACAGCCTCTGGGCAGAGACCTCTGAGTCTGCCCACTGCTTCCCTCTCAGCTTCTTACCTTTGATGTAGACCCTGGGCAAAATATTTTGGAAGGGAGCAGCATGCAGCAAATCACAAACTTCTTCCTGGGACTGAGGCAGGAAGAAAGAAAGATAAAGTAAGTTAAAAAATACCTATGGGGCAGAGTGAATGGCTCAGGGGCCTGGGAAACACTACAACAGTTCACACCTACAGCACCTGTTCAGATCCAACCCAGCTCAGTAGTAACTCCAGTGGTTTGAACCTAAATGATCTAAAACTGGAAGTAACACTTCAGCTTCAACGGGAAATTTCCCTAACTCCAATTAAGTTACTTCCTGCCTGTACAAGGCCAGACCTTTATACTGATTTTCTGTCCTACTTACTAGACCTGAAAGTAAGAGGGAGTAAAGAATAGGGAAGTTTCATTTCGCCTTACCCTGAATTAATTCCTGCAGCCTGTTCTTTAAGAGAGTGCCCAGGTGGAAATTACCCTTTGGCTTAGTTATTTTAGGAAGTGTACATGAAAAATATACTGACAAGTGGCTCTTCTGCAAATAAGTACATCATAACTGGTCTGAAATGATTTGGTTGTTGGTGTGGTGTTCTCAGCCAGGGCTATCAGAATCCCAGTGGTGCAGGCACCAGGAAGAATAAAACAGAAGTCCAGAGAGGAATAACACCATGAGATGCCACCTGAGGGGATGCATGCCAATGCACTTGAGAAAAAAATAATCCCAAACACAGATGCACAAGGAGGAGAAACCTAGAAATAGGCAGGTGGAGACTGAGGAGCGATGGCCGACAGTACATTGTACACGAGTCTGCAATGGGCAACAGCAGCGAGGAAACCAAAGCTGTTCAACACAGAGGCATCGTGTCACGACAAGGCACCAGCCTGCTCCTACCAAAGCCTACCCTAGGCCATGCTTTCAGTTCTGAGCTCGCTGCAGAGATGCAGACACACTGGGAAGCAGATATGACAGCGCAGCAGGAGGTACCCGGGGCCGGATGGAATGACTGGCCGGGCCTGTTTGGGATGCAGGGGTGGACACCACCCTTCCAGCCAGCAGGACAGTGGAGCATGGAGCTGCAGGAGGCTGCACTGGCGCATGGATGCTGGGATGAGAGCAAGTTTGTGGGAGTGCAGTTTGTGACACAGTGCTAGAGGGACAGGAACAGTCTGGGGCCCCTCCACGGGCACAGAGGTGCTGATGCTAACAGAGTGGGCCTGTCACCTTGGTCATTTTGGTTGCAAAACACTGTTCATTCCTAGGTGAATGTTCTTCCACTGCTGTTTTCCTCTAATAAAGTGAGCGTTTTCAGCCATTTGCAGCCTGCATTCACCTCATATCTGTCCCAAAATCAGTCATGCTATTAACAGACCTCTTCCGCAAGGCCCATTAACCGAGAGCACAAACTCTGCTTAGAAATTTCATCCCAAGCAACTTCTCATTCCTCAAACTTAAACAGTAAAAAGGGGGTAAAATGCAGCAGACTGGATATCTGCATCAGAGCCATTTTTGCCAGCAAATACAACCAGCCTTAGATCACTTAGACAGCTCTGAAGGTAATTGCAGTATAAAAGCAATTCCTCCTGCTTCACAAGAGCTCCATTAGAAGGAAAATCTTATTCTGGGATGGCTCTGTGCATCTGACATCTTCCAGCAAGTGGGAACCAGTGCCCACTGCATGCAAAATGGCTTTGTACTCCGAGTCTATTACTGTAAGAAAAACCAGAGGATTCAAGAGGGAGGGACTTTGGCATAGAAAGTAGGCAGATGGGGATTTGATGGGCAGCCTTCCTTAAAGGATCCCCAAATTTCCACCATCTTTATTTTCTGCTATTCTAAAATGCCAGTACACTGCTGATGTACAGTTCCTGGGACTGAAGGAACATTTCTGCATTGGAATGAAGGATTTCTAAAGAAACCACCATGCCCCTTGCGTGTCCCATTAAAGATGTGACAGGAAAGGCAAATGCAGTACATCCAGCAGAAAACTCAACACTGAGAACAGCAGAAAGCACTGACAAAGCCACAAAAGCAACAGAAACTGCCAGAATATAGTTGGCAGCTCTGGTCATTCTATAAAATTCTGTAAAAGCTAAGCTTCTGGGTGATACACATCTCTTGTTTTCCTCATCTTATGCAACCACTGCTCACTGAATGTATTTGATAGGCTATACCAAGAATTAAAAGTCCCTAGATCTGGAATTAAAATGCAAAAGCAAGGGCAGAAATATCCATTTTGATGACATGCAGAGAATTTTAGTTTTGTCTGTGCTCTATGGCCAGATTAAACTTGGAATCTTTGAACTTTCTTATGGCTTTGCTCTGCAAAAAAAACTTCTGATTTTGCTTGAAAATCCTGTCTTATGCTAGGGAAGTAATTTTGAAATAATTCTGAAAAAACTGAAACAACCCTGTCCAAACCATTATGACACAGTATTCACATTTAATGTACAATTGTGTTGTTGAGCACTCCTCAGTTGGCTCTGGGCCAAATTATGAGATAAATTCACTGCTTGGTAAATTTGTTATGTGGCAAACTAGAAGCTAAGAAGATGAGTGACACTCAGCCACAGCCTTTGCCCCACACTCAGGATATCACATGAGCTGAGAGACTTGTGTACATGTAAAACTCCTGTGCAGGGGGCAATACCAAGTTGTTACTCCAGCCAATACTCCAGTGAAGATGTCCTAGGGCATATATTATCAGCAGATCTCCTTCCTGTTGGATTGCTTTACCCATTTCACCATTAAAATCTGTCAGGTTGTTTCCATTGCACTGGCACCCCAAAAGAGCAGAGGGATCAAATCTACCTCTCACTGTACAAATATGTATATAAAAAAGCATTGATCCCTGCCCCAGAGAGCTTACAATCTAGAAATTAACTCCAGTTGGTTTTTATTTCTAAGCAGGACAAACAAGGGGTAGCTTTGGGTCCAATAATGAAATCTGGATCTTCCAGTATTCAAATGCAGCCATGCCAGAGGCATGACCAAGTGCCAACACCATCCCCATGGACATGCCCAAAGACTCCAGTAACACAGCCCCAGAGAGACCCTGAGAACATGAGAGGCTGGAAAGTAACATCTCCCAAACTCTTCTGCTGGAGAACCCACTTGCACTTCTACTCTTGAGCTGGAAATTTCGGGCACCATGTTGGTGTGGGGGTTTTGCCTTACCAAAGCCTGCTCGATAAGGAGGCAGAAGAGAATGGCATTGCCCACTTCTCTGAGGCTCTGGAACACATCAGTCTTCAGCTCTGCATACTCAATGATGTCCTTCAGCTGATGGTGGAAAAACTCCAGGATTCCTTAAAAGAGAAGGAAGGACAGTCAGAAAAAGGATGGAATCACTTCCCAGTAATTTGGATGAAAAGAGGATCATGTCTGGTATTTCCTTCATCACAAATTGCAGCTGCTAAATGGAAACACAGAGACTGGAACTGGGAAGAGCTAACATGCAGTGTCTTATCCTGCTTTCAGTAAGCCTTGGGAAATAGGGAGTAAGTCATATAAACACCCTGGATTTCTTCATCAGAGGAGGAAAGAGCTCCCAGACTGTGATGGATGACTTGGTTCTGGCTCATGTACAGCAGCCACAGTTTCTGACTGCAGCCATGCTGCAAAAAATCTCTTCACCAGCTAAGTAGAGCATTTAAAAAATACCAGTGAACTCACAAAAGCTTACAGAACCCTGAAAACGTAAGAGAGGCTACCAGAAGACATTCCCTTATCAGCCATCTTTGTATTAAAAAGGAAATTTCCAGCAGGAGATTTCTTGGAAAGGCTTCCTATACATGTTTCAGTGTCAATAGCAGAGCAGCTGAAAGTGTCCCAGCAAACCTGGCTGCAAGTGGCACTGGCAGGACAGATACTCAGCCTGGATTAACCATGAGTGTGGGCCTCAGAAAATGCTGCAGCATGGAGTCAGAGAGCTGCTCAAGGACCCATCTGCAGCACCCACCTGGAGAGCCATATTCATGTCTTGGCAAGCGGCAGATCTTGGGCATTACTTCAATCAGAGTCTTCACATACTGCAGGATGGTGCCTTGGAGCTGTTGGAGACAAAGGGAGGTTAAACTGGAATGCCAGGTCTCCTGGCACTGGTTTTGGAAGATGTTGGTTGTGGATAGGTCCACATCTGACAGCACAGGATGAAACTTCAGCTGGAGTCCGAGAAGAACTTGCTTAATTTGGATTTCACTCAAATATGAAATTCAGCCCAAGTGTATGGAGTCAGAGTGCTTTTACAGTTTCCTGACAAAGAATAAATCCCAGCTGCATGGATTTTCAATTTCAAAATACAGCTTGCCGTGTTTGCATTGTTTGCAGCTGAAATCTAAAACAAGGCTCAGTCTTAGACACAGCTGGACTTGTGCTTCTAACCCAAAAAGCATTTCACCAGAGCTGCCAAAGGACCCACTCCCCAGCACAGGAAACGCTCCGTCCACCTGAGGAATGATCACTGCATACTCAAGAGTTTAATAAAGAATTTATGTTCATGTAGAGCAAGTTTCTGCAGATCTGATGTTTTGGACATACATGGATTAGAGCAGAGCACACTGCTTAGTTTAAAGCCCTTGCTGTCATTTGGAGTTACACACCTGCACCCTCTGGACACATTATATGAGATAATGCACTAAATTCCATTTAGCCAACCATAAAATCTTTGTGCTGAATGCTGTCTGATCCTGCTGGAAACGCTCCATCATCCCACAGGAATCACTGGGGTTCCTCACCAGTAAAAACCAGCCCAAGCATCCCTGTGGAGATCCAGAGACACGAAGGTGCCCCGATACGAACACCCCCATCCCAAAACCCACACTGCCTGCCTGTACCCATCCAGGCTTTGGGGTTTCTCCATCACCAGGGCCAGGCTCAGAATTACCAGGCTCTTGACAATCTTGAGCAGCTCCTCCATGACCACGGCGATGCCTTGGTAGCCCAGGAGCCGACAGATGGTCTTGAAATGAGGCGGCCCCACGAAGTTGCGGTAGGAGCTGTAGATGTGGCTGTAGGCGATGTTGAGAGGCTGGGAAATTGGGAGCACAGTGACAGTTAGACCAGACCTGTAATTCTCCTATCACACTGTTATGTTCCATCACCACAAATAACTTCTAAGGAGGAGAAGGAGGAGAAATGATTATACCAATGGCCATTCTCACTTCTACTTATTGTAGAGAAGAGATTGCTTTTCTTCCTATGTGCTCAGATATACTCTAACCTTGTGACTGTTGTGTCACAAGGCTTTATTATCCTCCTATGCAGCAACATCACTTTCATTTCCAAGGTAATTTACTCTCCCATGCACTCCCAATCAAATATTTCAGTTCAGTGGCCCTTTGCCTCTTCAAAATCAAATTGTTCTCTACTAAAATGAAAAGTTTTTACACATTTAAGCAGATAAATTTTTCTTTCCCTATGAGCACTTGGTTTTAATGAAGCTTATTAAGAAAAAGAGCAGCTGAAGAAACTGAGTTTAAGGGCAGATGGAAGAGACACAGAAAAGATCCTTTTTGCATCCTGCAATGCTTTACATCAGCCTCTACTTAAAAGACATCCCATGGATCTGTGACAAGGGGAAGAATCTGACACTGGTCTAGGGAGAATGGTACCCAGGACATTGCCCCCAAAAATTTTCAGCAGCAGAGAACAGAAAGTGATTTCCAGGAATGTACTCTATCAGTATCATCTTGGAAACATGGAAATTGCTGCAACATTTCATCACTGGAACATTTACAGGATCCATTTGGTGTGAGGAAAAAGAGAAGTAGGGGGAATTAATTCACTTTTGTGTTCTGCAGAGAATAAATACAGAGAATCAGATTTAGCTGAGACATCACATGCTCAGAGAGGACTCTGCAATGGAAGGGTTGGCATAATGGGGGCTGCACTCTCCCCCCATGACATCTCCACTTCAGCCTCAGGGAACAGCAAAAAAGCCATCCTGGAAAAGATCCTGGCACGTAGTGCCCCTTCCAACAAAACACAGATTAACCCTGGGCTCACACTTACCTAAAGGTAAAACAAACATAAGGAAACAAATTAAACTGAATCCCAAATGCCTGCCTGTGGATATCACAGACTCCACTCTACAGGGATCCCCTTTCCTGGCACTAATGGAGCCAAGGGAGCTGTGGGATGAAGGCACTGAGGAGGTTTGGGTGAAAGGGAGCAGGGGCTGGAGCAGCAGAACAGGGCAAAATGTTGTCTTTGCTCCACCACTGCTGCAATACCCAGCTGGAGGCTCCTGTCATCCTCCACTCCTGACTCACCCCACAAAATTTACTTTTAACACTTTATCTGAGCTGCTAATGGGTTACAAAGTCATTTGCTAAAAATTAGAAAAGTATTTTCTTTTGCTCTCAGCTATAGAATTTCACCCATGTACTGAACCACGCTTTCACAGACTTGTCAGCTACTTTAATCAATTAATTGTCCCTCATTTTGTCACAGCCCTACAGGTCTGGTCCAGTAGGTTGTTACCTGCTGTACTTCCTAAATGCTCTTTGAACCAGCAGAAATAAGGCACAGTTAGAAAGTCCACTATTTTCCGTGAAATATAATTTCACCTCTTGTTCCTGGTAGGTGCAAATAGCCCTGAAACACTATTAAGTGCAGAAAGATCACCTTGGCGGCTCATTCACAATAAGAAAGAATTTTCTCTCCCATCAAAACTTAGAAAAAAGAGCCCTAAGTATGTGTCAGAGTTAAGAATTATTTAGGCAGACAGAAGCCTACTTTCAAAGTTCCTTGGATACCAGCTCTTAAGAGAAGTGAGCAGCCTGCTTAGGCTTCTGCCTGCATCCTCAGATAACCAAATCCTTAAAAATCTGGTAGAGACAGACCCAAAGCCACTGGTTATGCACCCTGACACATTTGAAAAACTGCAATGTGTTTTTCTGAAAACTGTTTCTGTTTAAACACCAGGTAATGCCCAACCTGGAACATCTGCCAAATGGCCAACATGAGCACCCCAGAGGGAAGGCAGTGCTCCAGGGCCCCAGCCCAGCCATACTGCCACAGCTCTTGCTGCTTTAACTTTTGCAAGGCACTGTTCCAGCCCCAGGTGTCCCCAGAAAGAGAGTGCTGCAGGGGTGATCCAAGTGGCTCAGAGATGGCTCCTTGCACCTTCCTTCCACACCACCCTGCAGGCTTCTTTGCCCTGTTATTTTTCCAGGTTCAGCACACTGGGGGCTCAACCTAGCTTGGGGGGATAAAAAAAAATCCTTATTTCAGTGGGCTCATGAACCCACATTCATTTCTGGATAAAATCTTTGCTACTCCACGGCCAAAGGACTTCTGTCTGTGCATGTGCCTTGTTCCCCTGAGAGGTGCTATCACCTCTGGTACCACCTGTGGTGCCACTGGTCAGGTTTTTCCCACAACAGGGCTGATATTTGGCTATACAGGCAGCCAGCAGCTGGTGCTGCTGCACAGCCCACACCTTGCACACTCCCTCACTCCTCAGAGGGATAAAGGGGCTGGAGAGCAGCTCCCAGCCAGCTTCTCCCTTGAGTGGGGGTCTCAGCAATTAGCCTGATTGGGAGAAGACACATTTTGGGATGTGCACTGGCTGCAGATGAGCAGGATGATTCACTCCTGCCTGTCTGCAGGATGAGGTGGGTCCATGGAGCTCTCTGCAGTCATACAGTGCACTAACAGCAGGCTGGTGTCTAATAATAATGTTCTGCCAGCAATTAAAAATATAACTCCATTTAAGGGTGAGATACACAGCTTGGGGTAGAGACTGTAGGATGTAAAAAATGACACCAGTGGGTATTTTAAGACAAAGCAGCTGAAGGCACAAGCTGACTGCAGAGCACAGCACAGCTCACTCCCCTGTGCTGGGCAGCCACTTCTGACCCCTCAGAGAACCAAAGCAAAAGCCTGACCCCGACACTTCCTGGGAGCAGCAGCTGCTGGAGACACTGGGGAGGTTTGCCTCATCCTTGGTTTGGGGCCAAATAAGAGGTTTTGGGGATAGGAGGCTGGGATTTGCAGCATGGGGCAGAGCTCCCAGTGTCCTTCACCCAGGGACAGCCATCTGTAATTGTGAGCATGTGGGCAAGGGCCAAGCACTGCTTTAGGAGCTCAGGAGGCTGCCAGTGATGCTCTGGAGTAGCAGCACATGAAGCAAATCAAACCCCAATTCTATTTCCATGTCTTTGACCTC
>VZTB01013182.1:315795-348725 GCA_013397245.1 Thryothorus ludovicianus
CCACTATTTTCCATGAAATATAATTTCACCTCTTGTTCCTGGTAGGTGCAAATAGCCCTGAAACACTATTAAGTGCAGAAAGATCACCTTGGCGGCTCATTCACAATAAGAAAGAATTTTCTCTCCCATCAAAACTTAGAAAAAAGAGCCCTAAGTATGTGTCAGAGTTAAGAATTATTTAGGCAGACAGAAGCCTACTTTCAAAGTTCCTTGGATACCAGCTCTTAAGAGAAGTGAGCAGCCTGCTTAGGCTTCTGCCTGCATCCTCAGATAACCAAATCCTTAAAAATCTGGTAGAGACAGACCCAAAGCCACTGGTTATGCACCCTGACACATTTGAAAAACTGCAATGTGTTTTTCTGAAAACTGTTTCTGTTTAAACACCAGGTAATGCCCAACCTGGAACATCTGCCAAATGGCCAACATGAGCACCCCAGAGGGAAGGCAGTGCTCCAGGGCCCCAGCCCAGCCATACTGCCACAGCTCTTGCTGCTTTAACTTTTGCAAGGCACTGTTCCAGCCCCAGGTGTCCCCAGAAAGAGAGTGCTGCAGGGGTGATCCAAGTGGCTCAGAGATGGCTCCTTGCACCTTCCTTCCACACCACCCTGCAGGCTTCTTTGCCCTGTTATTTTTCCAGGTTCAGCACACTGGGGGCTCAACCTAGCTTGGGGGGATAAAAAAAAATCCTTATTTCAGTGGGCTCATGAACCCACATTCATTTCTGGATAAAATCTTTGCTACTCCATGGCCAAAGGACTTCTGTCTGTGCATGTGCCTTGTTCCCCTGAGAGGTGCTATCACCTCTGGTACCACCTGTGGCGCCACTGGTCAGGTTTTTCCCACAACAGGGCTGATATTTGGCTATACAGGCAGCCAGCAGCTGGTGCTGCTGCACAGCCCACACCTTGCACACTCCCTCACTCCTCAGAGGGATAAAGGGGCTGGAGAGCAGCTCCCAGCCAGCTTCTCCCTTGAGTGGGGGTCTCAGCAATTAGCCTGATTGGGAGAAGACACATTTTGGGATGTGCACTGGCTGCAGATGAGCAGGATGATTCACTCCTGCCTGTCTGCAGGATGAGGTGGGTCCATGGAGCTCTCTGCAGTCATACAGTGCACTAACAGCAGGCTGGTGTCTAATAATAATGTTCTGCCAGCAATTAAAAATATAACTCCATTTAAGGGTGAGATACACAGCTTGGGGTAGAGACTGTAGGATGTAAAAAATGACACCAGTGGGTATTTTAAGACAAAGCAGCTGAAGGCACAAGCTGACTGCAGAGCACAGCACAGCTCACTCCCCTGTGCTGGGCAGCCACTTCTGACCCCTCAGAGAACCAAAGCAAAAGCCTGACCCCGACACTTCCTGGGAGCAGCAGCTGCTGGAGACACTGGGGAGGTTTGCCTCATCCTTGGTTTGGGGCCAAATATGAGGTTTTGGGGATAGGAGGCTGGGATTTGCAGCATGGGGCAGAGCTCCCAGTGTCCTTCACCCAGGGACAGCCATCTGTAATTGTGAGCATGAGGGCAAGGGCCCAGCACTGCTTTAGGAGCTCAGGAGGCTGCCAGTGATGCTCTGGAGTAACAGCACATGAAGCAAATCAAACCCCAGTTCTATTTCCATGTCTTTGACCTCACTATTGGCCATCACTCAGAGCTGTCTGAGCTCACCTGAAGAAAAGCAGGGAGAGTTTTATCTGATAAAATTGAACAGAGAGAGATAATAGATAGTACTGGCTGTTACAGAATTCCCTTGGAAAAATGTAGAGCTAATGAAAGAGCAATATACTCAGAGACAAAAAAAGAACTTGCACACAGCCCAAGACAAGTCAGGGCTCCCAGCCAACCTAATTTCAGTGCAACAGCTGAGAGTGTCTCACAAAGTGGAATGAGTAACTCCAGACTCAGCATCAACATTTCTGGGAAAGTTCCTCTAGAGCACATTTTGGCTTTAGAGAGGACCAAGTCACTTGTTCAGAACCTCTCCATACCAGGCCCATCTGTCCCCTCCTAGCCACAGGCTCACCCTGCTCCCCTGAACACCACAGGCACTGGCTTTGCCTCTCCCTTCTGCCCTCTCACCAGACTGACAGGGGACATCCCCAAGTTGTCTGTAAGCTAGAGGCATTCAAAGAAGAGCAGGTCTTAATCCCATGTAGCTCAGCAGGAGGTTGAAGTCTTTGAAAACCCAATTCCTACTCCCATTACACAGTTAAGAAAGTACTAAGAGGCTAGTGGAAATTGCAGCACCATCAGGGATCAAGCTGTACTGCTTATGGCTCTAACTTGAGTGTAGATAGAGTGTGCAAGAAATCACAGAACTAAAGACAAAGTCCCTGAGTCAAGGGATACCACAGGCCAGGATCCCAGATTTCACACCATGTGCCAACGTGTCTGTAACCCCAGACCCTGCTGGGCTCAGTGATGGTCTTGCTGGGGCACTGTGGATACAGGAAAAAAATAAAACCTAAATAAGCCAACAAAAAAACCCTACCTGGCTTGTTATTCTCTGCCTTGGAGACACACACTTCTCCCAGGCAGAAGCTTTTAGGGATAACATTCCCAAATCACTCGAAGATGCCTGCCCATCCTTTCCTATTGGTTGCCATGGTGAGAGATGACGGAGCCTGAGCCGGGTATAAACGAGGGAGGGAGTTCAGGGAAGGGATTTAGCAGAGGCAGGAGGGAGGTGAGTGCTGGAAAGGCACTGCCTGAGGCCACTCTGTCACCAGAGCCACCGAGACGGGGCCACCACAGACCTGGCTGGAGGTAAGTGCTGGCTCTGGGTGGGCTCAGCATGGGCATGTGCAGCCTCAGGTAAGAAGAGATAGTCATTAAGATGAGCTTATTCTTGAGTGAATGAAAGGAAAGTTAGTTATTGTTAGAGAGAGATGAAAAAGGAAAGAATAAACCAGTTCAGTTGAACAGAGGTGCTGCTCTGAGCACTCCCTGGCCAGGAGAGAGAATCCTGCAGTGAGGCTCAGAGAGCACTTTGGGGATCTAAAGGAGTGATGTGCTCAAGTAATTTGTGGCTGCTGCTAAACAGCCACACAGAGAGTATTAAAAAACTACTGGACATTGCACCATCAGGTGCAATTCACTGGCTCTGGCTCAAATCAGTTAAAATGTTTAAATTTGTTAGGCAGGTAGTGTCTTTTTTCTGTCTTTGTTTTTATTATTCATATCTGTGTTTCCCTAAAGGCACTGTTTTTATATTTCACCAACCTACAGACTTCATATTTAAGATCTTGATATTGTGGTGTGAGATGCTGAAGGAACAGAAAGAGTTTATACTTTACTAAGCAAGAAAGGCACAGAAAATGCAGCAACAACTTAAAACAGTGAATTAACCATTATGGAGCTTTCTAAATGGCATTTATGCATAAAATCAAAATATCTGTTGATTGGCAGCTTCACAAGGCAAGTTGGAGCTAGTTTAATCATCACTTTATGTTAATCACACTTGCAGTGTCCTTTTTATTTTGTGGGAAACAAAAAACTAAAAAAGCTTCCGATACAGACAACCAGTCAGAGAGATTTAAAGAAAAAAAATATAACCGGAGCAAAAAGTGTATCCTGTGCTCCAACTGGATGTTTTTGTTAGGAAGCAGAGTGATACAGTAGCCTGGGCAAGAGCAGGATTTGTCTTCTGTAATTTTAGCAAGTAACCTAAGCGAGCCAGGATAGTCTTGTGTCTACCCTAAGGGAGAGTAAAAGTCAGTGAAAGACTTCACTGATGTCCTTTGAGCCTTGACGCGAATCACAAAACTGAGCCTCTCCCTGCGTCTGGTTTCAGGGGCACCATGAACATCGAAGTGCACAACATCACCTACACCAGTGCCACCGTGTCCTGGGCCACGAGCAGCCCCTGCCCAGAGAACTACTACCACGTCATGTACCGCCCCAACTGGAACAGCGTCTTCGCCGGCTACCTGCGGCAGAACTTCCACCGCGAGGAGCGCGTCCCGCACCCCCTCAGCTCCCTGGTGCTGCACCGCCTCACGCCGTCCACCATCTACGTCCTCTGCATCACCTGCAAGAACTCCTACCCCTCCAGCAACCACTGCACCACCTTCCACACGCTGGACAAAATCCCCCTGGTTTTCGGCGGCTCCAAGCACGAGCCCACGGCGTCCGTGTGGATGGTGAGCAGCCTCCTGCTGCTCTGCTTGCTCGCCCTGCTGGCCTACGGCTGCCTGCAGTTCTGGGCTGCACGGTGCCACCGGGCCGGGCTGAAGCACCCTGAGAGCAGCCCTGAGGGAGTGATGGAAGGAAGCAGCTCACCAGAGGAGCCGCTGAGTGATGGACTGAGAGAGGAGCTCCTGGAAGTGCCCATGACCACTGTGCTGATGAGGAGCTCCAGTTTCGTGGAGAGCCCGTATAACTCCCCTCACTGCTTTTTTTCTTATAAAAACAGTGATGATAAAAGGGCTATCTTACCACAGCATGGCCTTCAATAAAAGCAAAAGAAAACAAAATCTTAGAGGTTTGGTTTGTCCTGCTCTTTCCCAGCTCTTGCCTAGAGAACTGTGTGTCCATGGCAGCTGTCTGTCGCAGGATAGAACATGAGGCATAGACATTGGTCACAGGGAGAAAGATTTTTGTCAAGTGACAAAAATACTCTCATTTGCTGAGGATTTTTAGAAAAGAAACCAAGTCAGCTCTCTGGAAACAGCCCTGCCTGGCAGACTGTAGTGTCATTAGCTCATGTGCATCAGTGTTGTAGGTTCACTTCAGAGTCATCCATCGATGTGCACAAGAAATTAACTCCATTCAAGTAGTTTCACACTTGAGTGCCCCTCCACTAGCATCCCATCCCAAGCCCTTGTAACACCTGTATAAAACAGTCATTGCAGCCTGAGAAAAAAAAGTTTTTTGTCAGTATTAAGTAGTGCACACACAAGTATTTTAGCAATTCCCATTTTGAACAAACAATGGGATTCCTGAAGTGGTACCTTCCTTGGGGAGCATCAGCACACCAACTTGCTCACTTCCCTGAGCAAGCATTTAGAGGGATGTGACTCAGTCTTGGTGCCAACACCAAGCAAGAGCAGCGCTGATATCCTTCAACATGGGCATTTTATGGAGAAGAATATGGAAATGAAACAGCACTGAATCTGCTTCTTGCACGGACGTTTGGTTGCACACGGCAATGTGACCCTGCTCATTCGCAAGCACCACTCTGTTAATGAACTAGTCCTTGCATTTCTTTCTCTTCCTAAATAAATATTTCCAACACCCACCCCTGCTGGCTGCTGTGGCTCATTTACTGACCTTGGATCCATAGAGGTAATAGGGCTGGACGTTGGCTGGCTTGTCCCGCTGGGGCTCCTGCGTGAAGGGGATTGCTGTCCTCACAAACCTGCAGCGAGCACGGGACACAGGGAGGGAAGGGTCAGAGCCTGGTTAACTGAGCACACACAGGGCACGGTCTGGGATGACCTGCAGCTGCAGGCTAGTTAGAATTCATCATCTGAGTTACACCAACAGGAATGCAAAATCCTGCCACAATCTGTTGGTGGTGTAAAACCTACCAAAAGAGAGATTTCTTCTCATTTTTTGCAGGTAAGAAAAGAATATCTGAGCAGCTACCAAAGCTCCTCTGCTGAGTAAACCAACCCTCAGCCACCTCAAACATTGTCTAACTGCTACTTGAATTTGTTACTAACATTTTCAAGACCAAAGAAAGACGATGGGTTTCACAGTAACTGCTGCATCCCACAGGGAGCACAAACCTCTCCACAACGCATGTCAATTTTATGTGGCAGGTCTGAGGTTCTGGAAAGAAAAGCAGGGTCTCCAGGTGGCCTTGCTTTCCCTCCTCACCTGTTGGTGGACCCGTTGTAGCAGTAGTTGGGCAGGAAGTCGAAGTTGAGCTCCCAGAAGACGTGGAGGGTGATGCGCCCATAGGGCGCGGACACGTTGTGGTTGGCCTCGCGGAACATGGCATCGAAGCTGTCCAGAGTCATGTGCTTGCACAGCAGCCTGTGAGTCAGGCGATTGATTTCCAAGAGCCACTCCAGCTCCTGCAGCACATAAAGCAGCAGAAAATGCAACGTGTTACAATAGAAACAGCTGATTTAGTTGCCAGGGGAATCTTTTTTTATCCACACGCACGCAGAACTAAAGACATCAATTTAACTCAGCGGCCAAGGCCAATTGCACTTCCACTCAAGGGGGTCCTGGTCCAGTGTTTTGTGAACCTGAAGGAAGCAAAATTAATTTGTTCCCCACTGAGCACTGGCTGGCTTTCACCTCAGAATCCTCTGAAAGTGGAAACTGGTAATTTTACACTACTTGACTCTGATGCTCCTGTAACATATCAAAGACAGCAAATCCTGTACACACGCAAACAATGTCGCAGCCACCTTCATCCAACTGGGAATTAAAGGCAAGATTTCCTTCTCCCAGTTTACAGGGCTTTCTTATATGAGCCCTGCAAAGTCTAACTGCTGACTGTCACTTTATGATTAACACAGATACTTAATGGTCTGATAATAATGCAATTAAAGCTGCATAAACAGGAACAATAAAGACTCAGCAGCATAACGGAAGATACATGACTGGTTAAAATCTACTGCAGAGGAACTCCAAACAGAGGACAGTTGACTGTATATCCACAGCAGTGTATTAGTCTCCCTGCTCATACTCAGAGTCAATAAAAGTTCTTACCACGATGGATGTCAGGTCCTCGCTCTCGAAGCGGCTGATGGCCTGGTCTAACGATTTGTACATGGCTGCAGAGATGCGCTGGGTAATGAGCCTGTTCAGGTCGATTGATCTGCCCAGCAACTGGCAAAAGAAGAGATGTGCATGTTATATACTGATGGGATAGAGGAATTTTAGTTTTTAGTCAACACATAAATTTAAACCAAATGTCGAAGTCTGCTTAAACATCAAAGTGGTGGCACAAATGCCTTGGCTGAGTGTAGATTATTTAAGAAGGAACGAGGGAAATGTGCAGCATAACTCATTTGTGTGCCACAAACAGATTCAACCCTTCTCAGTCCAGAGCCAATCCCAGCTAGGATGCCCTCCACTACCAAAAGGATAACAGAGCAGGAGTGATGAGTACTGGAGTCTGCTGCTTGCACTGTACCTGGACGTGCCTCTGCTTGAGCAGCGTTTCGTAGCGGTTGGACGGTGGGTATGGAATGATCACCCCGTAATTCTTGCATTCAGCCCGGAAACGTTTGTCCAGCAAAACACTGAAAGAGGGAAGCAGTGTCAGAAAACAGAAATGTACACTATCAGTGTGTCTTTCCAGAGCTGTGCTTCCCCTTCTTTTATTCTTGGCTCTGAATGCTGAGAAATCTCTGCGCACTAAATCATAGAGCAGTGGTTGTTATCGGGGGGCTGCCCTGCTTGTCATTTGTGGCTAAAACATTCAAAAAGATAAAAAATGTGCTAGAAGATATCAGTGCCAGGTACTGGGTGGTTCTCCTGGTGTGCTCCCTCCTTGAAGATCTGCTGTGGGAACACTTGGTTGGTGATGGTGATTGTCCTCCTTCTATAAGACCAAATGTGACCTAGAGACAGAACTTGCAGTCACAGGGAAGTCTTGGTTCACCTTTGGGGCCATGAGAAGAAGACTCTCACTAGATTTCATCCATATCCTTTAAACTGGTAAGGAGGATATACCACAAAGGTTCTATCTCTCCAAAGGGAGAACAAGTCCTGCTGCTTTACTAGGGTGAGGAAAAGTGCATATTCCTGTTTTGTAGAGATGGGAAGCTTCCAATCCTCTGCGTGGTACACAAACAGAAGTCAAGCAAGGACATGCCTGTTATAAGCTCAGTTTGCTTTTCTGCTGCTCTCACACACTGTACTCCGACAGCTACTTCGGATGCCAATTATTATCTTTTCACTTTTAACTGTGTCTCCTTAATTAATTTTCCCCATCTACACTGGTCTGACGTGGACAGCCAGCTCTGGGGGGATAGGGATGATCTATGTGTTGTCTCTTCTGTCAGTGGCTGCTCCCTGAGGGAAATCTTTTGGTTAACAGCAATTTGGATGCAGTGATATCATCAGTCACCATCAGCAGTCAGACTCTCCTACCTGCCAGCCATTGCTTTGTAATAGGCAAAGATCTGATCTGCCAGCTTGTACACAAATTGATCAAAGCACAAATTCACCTGGGGGAGAAAAAACAAGACTTGGTGAGGGTGTCACCAGCACAGAACAGCTCCTTCCTATGCATGCAAGATCAATACAACCCAACACAGATCTCTCATTTAACACAAACATATATTAAAGGTCACACTATCTAAAAACCACACTGCAGTTCTCACAATGCTGAAGGTAAGCAGAAAATGGAGAAAATTGCAGTTACATTTCACTCTTTACAGTTTTTGTGTCTTCTTACAGGTCCTGGTCTCTTACCCTCCATCATCCTTCCCTCTCAGGGAATTTCTTATTTTCCTCTGATGTCTCAAACCCTCTGCTCATCACACTCTGCCATGTCCCTAGTATTTGACAGATTTCGGCTTCCATGGTTCCCTACAGGTACAGCTGAGCTGAGGCCTTTAATCAGGAGAGCCTGTAGGGTCTCTGGAAATGCTGATCTTTTTGAAAACTTCTCAGTCTGATGGGATATTTCTTCCAGAAGAAAGGTGCCTATAATGAACTGCTGGGTCAAACAGGGCAGTGTGACCCCAATGAGATTTTTCCATACAATAAAGATGAACAGAACTTACTTCAGCTTCAATTTCATCATACAGGAACTGCTTTTTGAACTTGGTCAAAGCATAGTATGCACTGTCATTGTAGAGGTCCAGGGGGTACAGCACATACCTGAGGGCAAGAACACAGACCACATCTAAAATTAACTTTGGAGCTTATCAGCATAAACTGCAGCTAGTGCATGTCGTGCCCTGCCTGATGCAAAACACCTGGCTTTTCTCTGATTTCATGCCTATCACTGTCACCCCCTGCAGCCCCTCAAGTAGTCCCTCTTTATCCCTGGGTTCTGCAGGAAGCAGCTACAACAGACCTGGAAGTGAGCTAATTATAATTTATTCCATCAACACTTGCTTCTTCTCTGACCTTAAAAAAACTTTCACCCTGCCCTCACTCCCGAGAGTGCTCTGACAATGCCCATACGACAGACACCCAAGTTTTCCTAATGAGAAAAACTTATGAAGATGATTACATTTGCAGAACAGCAATTCCTCTCATCATTTATCCCGCACATGAAAAAACAGTTGAGGCAGCTTAGCCTGGGCCCACCCCCTTTGGTGACACATCTGTCTCAGTGCTGTGTGCAGGTGACAGTGCCACCCTGTCCTGCCCACAACCCAACAGTTGCCAGCTGCTGTTTATGACACATAAAGAAGTGTCAGTGCCAGGAAGTCGCCCCTGTGTCTGCCAACGAGGTGTTCACACAGCACCATCCACGTGACAGCAGACCAAGGAACACCTATTTACCTCCCACGTCAAAAAGACTGCTCATCACCAGCCCACCCTTCTTCCTGAACAAAACCCCACACCCCAGCACGTGCACAGTCCCCACGGAGCCCATCAGCTCTTACTCCATCATGGAGGGTTCTTTGGTTTCCAGAATGTGGTCGGTGAGGATCCAGGGCATGGACATCTCGATGGGGAACTGGATGCGGCGGCCCATGGTCAGCTCCAAGAAGAACTCCCTGAACCAGAGCTGGGACAGGTCACAGCACTGCTGCAGAGCTTCTGGAATGCAGAGAGGATCCAAGTTACACCCCCTGGGGGTGGCAGTGAGGGCATGACACAGGAGGCAGCTGCTGCAGCCTTGCTTTTGGGTAAGGAAGATTTTTCTAGGATGTCTCTGGTTTTAAACCCAGACCATGTCCACGCTGCCTGAGCACTTGGTAATGCAAGGAGGAAGGGATCACCCCTTTTGCTCTAGAGGGCCAGGGACAACACTCAAATGGCTCAAAGTTCTGAAGACTTTTTGTGTATCAGTGTATCAGTATTTTTTCTGGAAGAATTTTTGTGTATCAGTGGCTCAGTTTGTCTGGGACAGAAGGAAAGTCCAGTCCTAGAAAATAAACTATCACCTGCAGCTATTTGCTCTTGCTGACAGCCCTGTCCACATAATGACTGCTACACATGCCCAAACCAGGCAGAAGTAGGGCATTTGGGAAAAATCAAGGAAAATCTTCTGCATAGGTCAATGAGGAGCAAAGCTGATCTGCTTTTGCCTTTCTGAGCGTGCAAGGGCTGGGTTCAAGCCTCCCCCTGCCATAATCTCACCGCTGATGTTGAGAAGGTGGGTGAAGAAGAAGGACTGCTTGTGGAACTCCTCAATGGCCAAGACTATTGGCCCATCCAAGCTGCTCCTCAGAGTCTTCTTGGAGCCACTCTTGTCTGCTATGAGGGACTCCAGCATGGTCCGCACCATGTAAAGCTTTGGACAAAAGGTGAGAGGCAGTTACCACTCTCCAGACACCATCACACACAGCCTTGGTGTTCAGGGAACAAAAAAATAACACTTCTCCAAGGTGGTGACCACCCTCTGCACACATAAGCCACTATCCTTCAGAGTTAAAGATAATTAAACCCCTAAAAGAAGAGGCTTTGGGAATTATACAACAAATTAGGCACCAAAGGAACATTTAACACACAACAGCATAAAGACTTTGTGGAACAGAGAGAGCATGGAAACAGCTGCTAATCCACAGGGTGGGAGACTCCTACGTGACTCTAAGACCATTAATTCCCCACACAGGAGACAGACATTCACATACCTGTGTACTTGATGGCCCCACGGCTCGTCGTGGGACTTTAATATCAAATCCACCTTTGGGATCCTTCTCACCTCTCAGGCAAGGATCATTTGGAGGCTCTCGACCTCCCTCCCAGTCACAGATCGTCTTCCGAATTGCCTGAAGGACACTGGGAGGGGAGAGGGAAAGCAGTGCTTAAGCCTGATTTTACTTCAAGACGAAAACACCTATGGCTGTGCACCTATGAGAGGAAAGGTTCCTGAGGTGGGATCATACACAGCTGGTATTGGTGGGATGAAGGCCAGAAGTTACCTCTGGAAAAGTTACCTCTGGAGGATCTGGTTGGCTGCTTATGTACTAGAGCATACACAGGGCCACGTGCTCGTGTATTACAAAGTGTGACACTAACAAACACATGGGTTTTGCACTGCATTCAGGGACAGACTGACCTGATCAGAACATTCTTCTTCTTCCTGACAGCCTGCCGGAGAGGCTCCCTCAGGGTCACCTGGGCAAAGTCCTGCAGGGCTGCGTAGATGGTGTTGCGGATGGCCTGGTTGAAGACACTCTCCATCCGCCCCATCAGCACTTGCAGGCCTTTGATCATGGCAATCACCTGCAGAAAAAGTTAAACCCAGATGGATTTGCTGTTTTTTCATTGTGTGAAGAGGACTATGAATCCAGTACTAAGAGAATTTGGGACTGAATTAATCCTACTCGAGTAACGCAGGCCTGGTGATCAGGCAGCTGATTTTTGGGTGTTAGCTGCTTTACAGGTCACAAGAAGCTGAGGAAAGCATTTATACCATGAGCTTCTTGCAAATGGCCCCTGTCTCTTGTTTCTACTCTTGATCTCTTGGCATCTTTAATACCACACAGTCCCAGGACACTGCACATGCTCCACATGTGGGTGCAGTTTGCACAGAGCTGTATTTGCACAGGGCACAGCCTTCCCTGCCCAAGAGCACAGTGGAGGAAGCCATAAAGCAACATCCAAACCACCCTGGACTGTGTAAGGCAGGAGGAAAGGCCTCCCAGAGCCTGACTCAGAGGACTGTTCCCACTGTTTACAGACAGCCAGGCTGAGAACTAATGTGTCCTGGGGACTGGCTGAGCATCTCTGGTGCTTGCACAGCTCCTGAATAGAGCTGCTGCTCTTGCTCCAGATCACATTGCTCTGCAAGACCCCTGTTCTGGCAACATTTTGGAAGCAGAAGGCTTTCTGGAAGCAGCCTTCTCACATTCTCCCCAAGTCTGATAGAGCCAATGTCAGCTGGCTCCATGACAGACCCAATGCTGGCCAGGGGCAATTTAAAGGGAAGATGAAGGGATGTGGGAACCCTTAATCCCTTAACATGGATGAAGAACTGGCAGAATGTGGTGAGAACACCTTTCCATTCTCCTTCCCTGGCCTGAGGAACATGGACAGGAAAGTAGCAGGGACTGGCTCTGGCTCTTGCAAGTGGCACCTACTTCCACAAAGGCAAACTTCTCCTCGCTGGTGTAGTTGTACCGGGTGGCTCTCTCATACTCTTCAGCTGTTCCTGGGCAGTCCTTGTTACAGAATTTATCTGTGGGATGAACCAGCTTCCAAGAGTACTAGAAGATGGAAAGAGACCATGTCAACATTGCAATGAGGATGAAGGTAGGCTAGAAAGACTGAATTAGGCCATATGCCGAAAAACCAATCCCCAGACATCACTGCAGTTTGACATTCTTGGCTTTATTATCACTTAGTGAATTGGTTTTCTTTATCTGGGAGGCTGTCAGTCATACCAGACCTTTGACATCCACGGACTTGTGTTGAGATGTGGTCAAAACTTTGCAATTTAAGAATTTCCATCATCATTTGAATTTGTTTTATTTGCTCCAAACCCAGAATCACCCCAAACTGCTTTCAGTGATGCAGGGGTGCACTCACCACTTCCATGACGTGGGCACTCCACTTGGACAGCAGCTGCAGCCCCCGTAAAGCCAGGTCAAAGAGCTCTCTGTACTCCTCATCTGACTTCTGGCTGTCCAGGCCTGAGCCAGTGACCACCTGGAAGACATCACATCATGTCAGGGCTACAATCAGCAACTTGCTGCAGGGGCTTCACTCAGTCAACAGGTTTCTCTCCCAAATCCCACCTGAGATGAATTCCTGACCTTATGACCAAGCTAGAATTGAGAAAAGCATAGACTATCCCCCAGGAAAAGGGACCTTGGCAAGGCTCTTTTTACACAGGCAGTCAAATTATTCCCTACAAAAAAAAAATGTCTGACCTGTCACCTCAGAGCAAATAACTGACTGTTTTTATTCCACTTTCCCATTCCTTTTTGATGGTCTAACACTACTGAAATCCTTGAGAATCCTTACTGATTAAAGTTCAAATAAGCTCTTACAAACCCCAAAAAAGAGAGAATGCTATGGTTTGTTAAACTGACACTGATGAATGAGGATCACAGACATGCAAAAAACACTCACAATGGCATCAGAGAGGGCACTGGCATTCAGAGATGAAAAGAACAGAGATGCCTTCTTGAACTTTCCTCAAAGCCCTGACTGATAGGCCTGTGTAATTGAAAAGCCTTATTTGCAAGTCATCGGTGCTCTGACATTTGCCTGATTATAAACATTCAATTGCCAGGTTTTTCTCTGCTTATTTTAACAAAGCTGTGGCCAAGGAGCAGAAGCTGTTGCTGTCATCTCCTGGTGCACATGATTTTGTACCTGCAAGAGCCTTTCAAAATGTGCTTTACTGCTGCCTCAAGAGCAGTGTGTTCCACCCATGTCCTTCATCCCTCCTCGCTGTCCATCTGTGCCAGACCATGGTCCTGCCACATTGTTCTGTCCCAGGCCAGTGCACCTGTCCTGGGTTGATGCTGAATTCTATCCCCATTCATCTGTTTAGCTCAAAAATAAGTTTTGTACCTTTAAAAATTGATCTGAGAGTGAAGGAGACACGGTGGAATGTCTGAGGCGGTAGTTTTCTAAACATAAAGGTAAGTGTTCAGCTTTCCTTCACACACGGCCTGTGTTGTCTGCAGNTCTGAATTTGGCATCTCTGGGGGCACACTGAGGGTTTGCTGTTCAGTGCTGTTCATTTGTTGTGCTGGGGAGTGCTTTGCCTGTTAAATAAACAACTTTTTTCCACATTCCTCCAAGGAAATTTTTCTTTCCTGAACCAGTTGTGGGGAGGGGCTGTTTGGATTTGCTTTCTAGAGGAACCTCATCCGGAGGTTTCTTCCCAAATTTGCCCTAAAGCAGGACAGCCTGGCTGCAGGAGTGCAGCTGTACCCACCTCGCTGTTGCTGTAGCGTGCCAGCTCCGAGATGAAGCGGATGTGGTCGTCCCGGATCTGCACCATCTGCTCACAGATGTTGTACTGGGGGCTGATGCTGCTCTGAGTGCACGTCCACCTGGGCAAAAGAGCACTGGAGTCAGGGACAGGACACAGCTTCCACTCACACACCCCAGGGACAGCTGCTCTCTTCGCTTCAGCGTGCTCCGGGCACGCCACCCTCATGGCAAATGTCAGCCTGTGTCGTCTCTCTGGTGTGGGGGATCTTCCAGAGGTGGTCTCACACAGTGTGATGGGGACACTTGGCTCACCTTTCAGCCTGAATGTGTCTGCTCCATCCACCCTGAAGGCTGCTCTCCATGTGGGCTCACCTACCCCAAGGCCATCATGGGACAAGCTTTCAGGAAAGGATGAATATCAAAGATGTGCATTGTTTGCATTCTTTCTGCCAAACCTAAGGATAATCATCCCCTTAGAGGTCCTCCCTCCAGCTCTGGGCTGTGCTGCCTTCTCCTGCAAAGAAAAACCCTGCAAAAAACTTGGTTTTGGTTCTGGCTCATGCTACCAGCTCAGTGAACAACCCCAAGTATAAATGATGAGCAGAGTATGATTACCTGAACTAGATTTTCATTTGCATTGAGCCATATGTACCATGTAACAGAGTAATGTCGTCCTACAAAAAGGCAGTACTCCCCTTCCAAAGGCACAATTATATGAAGGAATGGTACAAACCAAGTCTATTTAATTTAGTATCTCCTTTCTCCCTGTAATGTATTGGCCCTAGATATAGAACCAGAATAGCTACACCAAAATGTTTTGTGCAAGCAATTGTCTATCAGTGAGACTTTCACATCTTACTCTGTCATCACAATGCAGAAGTTCAGATTATAACTCTTTTTATACCCGAAATGATTGTCCATCTTATGATAGTCCTGTTCTCCAATTTAGGCTCACCATAGGGAAAGTGAGAAACCTGATAGGGACATACACACATCCCTACACTAAACTGCACTTGCTGCCAGTATTTGTGGTGGTAGAAGGTCCTGGAAGTGCTGGGCCATGTCTCCCCTTGTGAAATCCATCCTCCCCCAGCCCCCCTGTTTGGCTCTTACCCGTTTCCACGNAGGAAAGTGAGAAACCTGTCCCTGATATGGACAAACACACATCCCTACACTAAACTGCACTTGCTGCCAGTATTTGTGGTGGTAGAAGGTCCTGGAAGTGCTGGGCCATGTCTCCCCTTGTGAAATCCATCCTCCCCCAGCCCCCCTGTTTGGCTCTTACCCGTTTCCACGTGCTCCCCACCGGACAATCGGCAGGTCAGCAGGGCTGGCCAGGGCTGCCCCAGCCCTCCCTGCCACACACAACCTACTCCTCAGTGCAGAAACAAAGCTCCATGCGGGAAAAACACCCACTAACTCCACTTGCACGGAGACACGGAGGGAGAGAAAGTGACAAAAACAGTATTAGTAAGAAATGGGGATTACATGGAAGCATCTTGGCAGAATTAGAGCTGGGAGGCCCATGCAATTGGCTGGGAAGGCAAGTGAGTGAGGAAGAAACATTGGTTAGTACAGTACGGCACACAGACCTGGTGAGACAGAGTTCAAAGACAGACATTAAAGTTGTGCACAGGTAAAACAGCCCATGAGCTACTTTGGTTTTGAGATGAGGAAATGAGGAATGCTGCTGACACATGTTTCGTTGAAATGTGCTTTCTGAATGATTTGGGATAAAAAGGTGCAAATCTTCAGACAATTTTTCTCTTTTAAACAGAGTTTTCAAAAATATTATTTAAATTCACATTACACAGGTTTGTATTCTTTTCTCTTTTATTTTTCCTCCAAATTTTAATTGAAAACTTTTTGCTCAGGACTTTTGCCACTTTGTTTTCAAACCTCTCCTGAACCATTAATGGGCACTTTTCAACCAGTTTTTGGGAGGGCAGAGGAGGAGGGCTGCTCCTGGCAGGCAGAGAAGCCAGACCCTCCAGGGTGGAAGGGGACGAGCAAACAGAAGCGATGACACTGCAGGTTAGTTCCTGTCCTGCTGAAGAGACAGCCCGGCCTGGCTGCTCCTCACAGACACCAGAGAAACCTGATTCCCACACAGTCCAGTCCCACAGGTGGAAAGTCACTGCCTGGTGAAAGCCTGGCTGCCACCTTCCACTACAGCCAGACACAGCTCAGACAGGCTTTGCTCATGTGTAGCTGCAAACCTTACTCCAAGGATACCCAAACCTAACAACAATTCTTCTGCCAATCACTGAGTGTGATGCAAAGCTACAAACATAAGTGGGGCCTCTGTGACTGAAACAACATCTGTGGATTCATCTGATGGCAGCAGCAAATGGCCCGTGAGCCCAGGCTGCTCCTGAGCTCTCCACTCCTGCTCTTCTCTCACAATAATCAGAATCACAGAATCATTAAGGTTGGAAAAGACCCCTAAGATCCTCAAGTCCAGCTTTGACTGATCACCACCCTGTTGACTAAATCAGAGCACTGAGTGCCACATCCAGTTGTTAGTGCCACATTCAGTCTTTTCCAGTTCAATAACTTCCAGAGCATCTGACCCTCTGAATTCAATCCTCACTGCTGCTGTCCTTCTCCATGAAACCCTGCCTGACCTAGAGGAGACTCCCTGGCTACCGCAGAGATCCACTGCTGCGTTCATGCTCTGGAGGATTTTGTCCTCGGGGTGCAAACTGTGGATTAAAATCTCCCCAGAGCAGGGACACGCTGCTCACACTCACACAGCTCGCAAGCACTCGGCGCTGCCCCAGTCCATGCACCAGCCACCCTGCCTTCCTCCTTCTTGTCTGCCAGCCCCCTCCCAGCCCTGCCTGCTCCCAGGGGATGCTCACACGGAGCCTGGGAGCTGCCTGCACCCCCATGCCGAGGACACGTCCCCATGCAGGGACAGGGAGGCACACAGGGGCACACAGAGCTGGCACGCCGGACTCACACCTCACAGGGACACACACACACGTGCACAGACCTCACACACCCGCGGGGCTGCGGCTCCCACGGCCCTCAGGACACACACAGAAGCCAAGAGACATTACGGCAGGCACTCACTTGGATTTGTTCTCCTCATAGTGAGCACTGGTCTTAATGTATCTGGCCAGTTCTATCTGCATATCGCCGAATAAAGGAACCACCTGCAGCTGCTGGAAAAGAAAACAAAAGATGGTTGGAACACGGCAGAGAGAGAGAGAGAGAGAGAGAGAAAGAGAGCCTGGCCCCAGCACAACACAAGGGACTCCATCCAAAAAGGCATGCTGCACCTCTGAAGCTTTGGAAAGTGTCAGGCTTTTTGAAGCAAAGTGCAAACCTGGACCCAGGGTCATTTCACACCTAGGAAATGACTGAGAATGATCACAAGGTTTTCTGTGGGAGGACATCACCCCCTGCAAATGCTCTGGAGCCTTGGGCTCACTGCTGCCAGGCCAGAAAGGTTCAGTGTTATAACCAGCCAGAGGAAAGGCTCTTTTTACAACAAAAAGAGAGAAGTGTGGCCTCGAGCAGGCCTTATTGTGTCCCAGCCTAATCCTCCAGGAGAACAGAGGGATGAAAAACCAGCATGTTGCTATTTTGGACACCCAGGAAGGTATCAGCTTTCCCCAGGAACTCAGCATTGTGTTTGCTTGTGATGTATCTTAAAACTTCTCCAGAAAGAAAAGACACAGACAACCTAACATGGCTCTGCTTGTCCTTTACATCCCAGAAGGTTTTGGATGGGAAATAAATTCCAAGTGCTCTGAAGATACCTCAAGCTCAGACAGGTCCCTCCTTCACTAAACTTCTACCTCCAAACAAAATCCAACCAATGGCTACTGACATCTCATCAATAAAATATGAAACTTCAACTTCATCCAGTTACAAAAGCCTTGGCCTAAAACTCAAGGAAGATGGGGGAAAATTCCCTGTCCTATTATCACACACTTCTGAGGCTGAGTTGTGCACAGCATGTGTAATGCTGTCATCAGGAATTCCCACTGGCACTTCCATAAAAGGTTTCAATGAAGGGGTAGTTCATTTTCACTACTCAAATTCCTGGACAATCCACTAGAAATTTAATCAGAAGGCAATAAGCAGATGAAGTGAAGGAGTAGTTGGTCTTTCCTTATTGAGATCTGATAGTTTGAAGTGGTACTTAAGAGATTAGGTGGGACCATGGCAGATGCTGGAGAAGTGTAAATGGAAACAGAGCTGGAAAGGAGAAAGTTACTCCACGCAATGGAAGGTACTTTACCTCATTCTCTGATGGCCCACAGCACTTTGCAATGAACAGCAAATCTATCTGAATGCACCAAGATGACCAAACTCTACAGATTACACTGAAGGCTTGATTTAGAGATTTAGTTGAATAAGCAAAGCTGAATCAGAGAAAACTCAGAAGACTCTAAAGGATGACATGATAAATCACCTTTGCAGAGCAGTTTCCCCAGTGATGGGAGAATTTTTAAACACTTCATCATCATCCTGTCCATAAGGTTATGGTGACACCCAGCACATCACCCATACACTGAACCTGGGGTAAGAAGCAGGGAGACATCCTCTATCCAACACCACAACCAATTTCTTCACCCAGGCACCTCAACCTACCCCTGGGTGAAGTACCAGGGAGAATTCACTGTGCTGGAAGAGTGAGGGGAAGGAGCTCTCTGTGTCCTCCCACAAATCATCACCTCCTCATTTTCTCTTGTCTGGAGCAAGTCTTGGTAACAGAAACTAATCTTTCCATCTCAGGGGAAAGATTAATAAAGGACTCAGGAAGGACTGCTCAGGCTCAGTAGGTCTCAAAGAAAACGAATTACTCCATGTGGGAAATTCTTCTGCTGTCTTCCTGTCCTTTGACACCAATTCATTTGTCTTTTGCCAGATCCCACCATGCTTCCTACAGCTGATCTGCTCCAAACCCAAAAAGCCTCCCGGTCCCAGCCTGTGCCCAGAAACAGTGGAAAGGAGGCACCACCTTCCCTGAGGTGCTGTGTGGGCTCTCAGCCCTCCTCTCCACCAGCAAGGTTATCCCAAACCTTTCCTGTGCTGAGTGGTCCCAGGGCAATGCAGCCTGGCCTCCAGCTGTGGAGCAGACCATGGCCAGATGTGCTTCAGCAGAGAGGTCATGCAGCTGCTTCCCACCCTGCCACTGGGAACACCCAGCTTTCATCGGCCTTCCCCCAAAATCCACATCTCAGAGAAGACAAAAATGTTCATCAAACCCCAGAGCGACCCTTTGAAGATCTTGTTGAGCACCCAGTTGACACAAAATCCCCCAAAAGCTTTTTCTGTGCTACAGGGAGCACAGTTCATACACAAAATAAAACTGCCAGATCACTCACTGGCTCCCCAGCTGTGTCCTCTGCCCCTCAGCTCAGCAGCTTGCAGAGGGAAAGGGAAGCAGAACCATCACCCACACAGACCTCAGCAAACCAGCCAGGCTTGCTGGCAGCCTGAGACCACAGAGACTGCAAACCTGCCTCAGGAATGTGCAAAGAGAGAGAAGCCATGTCAGCTGGCACATCCTCCCCTCATCCATGAAACAGCCTCTCCATCCTCTGCCCCTTGGCAGGAAGCAGCCAGAGCTGCAGCTCCCACTCCTGCCCAGCTCCAGAGCCACGGGAGCAGAGCCAGTCCCATCCCTGCTCCACATCCACAGCCCTGCAGGCACTGAGGGTCAGCACTGCTCACCCCACCCCTGTTGTAGCTCTGTGCCCAGGCCTGCTCACAGCAATTCCATTCCTCAGCCTTTGGCCTAGACAGTTTCTCAGCCCCTAGGTTTTTTGACCTGTACATGATTCCTGTGGTTTGTTTTTTGCTAGCAGCACGTGCAGCACAGGCTGCTAATCCACTGGTCTGCAATAAACACCAGCCTCACACAGACAGGTCACTGACCTTGAAGAACTTGTCTATTTTGCTAAGGTTGATTCTCTTCTTGGCATCCAACTTGTAAATGTTGCTGACATTCCCATCCATGAGGTACAGGCCAAACCCCATCACCTGGAGAAGATGGAAAGGCAAGGTTTCATCAGCATGAAGTCAGCAGCACAAGTCAAAGACAGTTCTCCATCACTCAGCATGAGGAAAGACCATTTCAGGTTCCTGCTACCACCTGACCCTCATGGGGAAATGTTTAAAATGTGCCTGTATCTGCCAGAGTGTACATGGTAGGCAGAGGACACATGATGGATTTCTTCTGTTGTCTGAGCAAAAACACAGGATGCATCCCTTCTGTTCCTCTTGTCTCCACGAAATGACAGCCCAAAAATTTTCTCCACCCAAAGGCAAAAGTTTACTCTTGCAGAAGAATTTAAAATATTCTCCTGGATTGATTTTTCCTCTCCATTAATTCAGCACAAATCATTACAGAGAGTCAAAGTCCCCACATTACCCTTCAGAGAACCTGAGCTAACTCACACCACTGTAATGAAGTTTTTACAGTAATAGTGACTGTAATCATTGCCAATAAATGACTGACAGCGAGGACAAATACACCAAACAAAGATACTTTGGCATGTTTATTTTGAGGACTCTTTACAGCCAGAAAAACAAACCTGGGAAGATCTGCCTTCTGCAGGGAATTATTGCTGGGAATGGGCATCAAGAAGAAAATTCTGGGTTACAAAGTTGCTGGTGATTTTACAATGTCCTCTGCAGTTACACAGGTCAAGGCCATGATCCTGCACTTCCATGCACAACAGAAAATCCTCTTCCAGCCTTGGAGGATGCAGGGCACCCACCAGTGCTCTTAGCCACTGTGTGCTCAGTACCAGGCAGGCAGAACTGCTGGCAGCATTGGGAAGGATTGTGGGGAAAACAGAGAGATGGAGATGGGGAAGAGAAGAGGAAAGAGAGAGAGGAAGGAAGATTTTTATATGGGAATAAGGGAGAAGGAAATAAGGGACAGCAGAGGATTGAGGAGAGAAGGTCCAAGCTAGGGTAGGAACAGCAGAGCTGCCACTTCAGAGCACTGGGGTGAGACATCCCCAACCCAGGGCTGTGTCCAGCCTGCTCAGCTACAAAAAGAGGTGAGTGGGAGGACTGAGGTACCACAGCAGAGGACACAAAGCACCAGGGATCAGAAAGGGAACAGGAAGAGGAGGAAGCCAAGCAGCTTTGCTGCTGCCTGCAGAGCACTCACAGCAACTTGTGTGAGCAGAGGACACTGTGTCTGCAGGGAGGGGATGCACATCAGCCCAAAGGAGCTCCAGTCAAGAAACTGAAGAGAGATGCTGTCCAAGGAGTGAATTTCCTTTTACTAAAACAACAGTGAAACTATGGAAGCACCCAGCCCCCATGCATGGCCCAACCTCACCTTTAAGAGCATGTGCTTCTCACTGGGGGTGAGATACATCTTGTTTTCATAGTAATCTACACAGATGTTGACAATATCAGCCAGCAACTCCTCATAGCCAGGGATAACCTCTAGTTGTTGGTGCAGACACTGAAAGACAACAGAAGCCACATTATCCACATGGGCAGAGGAACAGCAGAAAGCAGGCAGGAAACATTTCAAGGATTAAGAGTAGAACAATAAGAGGTTCCTTCAAACCTCATTTGTGTGCTTTTCTGAAGTTTATCAACAGAAGACTGAGCTCATGGTACCATTTGGAAAGAGAAGCCTTCCTCTGCAGCACAACTCTTCTTCAGACTGATCACAACACCCAAACATCAATCAGATGTAAGGGAGGGTGACTCTGAGCAATATTAAAGGAGGGTCTCACACCTGTCTCTGTGCAATATTTTAATTAGTTAGCAGAACCACTGGGGCCTGTGAAGTGTGGAGGGCCATGGGGGCTGAGCTGCAGTCCCCATGCAGCTGCAGGGGATGGAGTTCTGGCAGAACCTTCACCTCTCAGAGCTCTTCTTACATCTTTTAGACCTTCATCTTTGTCTTGACAGAGAGCTTCACAGCCACCCAGATGACACATGTGGAGACATTGCTAGAATTACACAGCCTGACCAAAAGACCACCAGAGTCAGTGGCAAAGACCCAACAGCTGCTGCCACAGCCTGGTCTGAAGTGCTGTCAGCCTCAGCAAGATCACTGCTCCTCCCCACTCCTGAAAGGTTCAGTGGCTCAGAGAAAAGGGACCTGCCTGAGTGATGCGGTTGTGGTTTGCCAGGAACATGGAGAGGTTCTGGGACTCCTGGATGGACTGGGGGTCTGCCATCTTCCTCAGGAACTGGGCAGCTCTGGAAGGGACAAATCCAACATCACCAAGGGTCACTCAGCCAGTGTGAGACCATCACCACCCACCTTTCCTGTCTGACCTGCAGCAATGTCGGAGCCTCAGACCCCCCTGCATCACAGCTCTACTCACCAAGAGGGAATTGAAACACAACAGGGCTCAGAGATCTGCCTAAATTCACAAAGAGAGCCTGGGACAGCACAGAAACCCCATCTTCAGCCCTGATGTCCTCCTGCCCTCACTGCTGGTCAGACCAGGCACAGTCCTGTCTCCATTCCTACCACATTGTCCCCTCTCACCTTTTGTAAGCAGAATGATCATTTTTCACGCTGCACTTCATGTTCTTCAGCTCATCCAGGACAGCGAACATGTTGATGAACTTGCCCAGAGTGAGGAGATAGGCCTCAGACACGAAGTCCTTCCTCCTCTCAGCGTGGCACAGGCGCTTCACCTCGCTGCAGAACCGCTCGATGGCCTTGCGCTGCAGGCAGGGGCACAGGGTCATGCACCACCACAAAATCCCCCTCCACCCACCAGATCCTTTAAAAAAAGCTTTTTTGGCTGGAGTGGAGGCTCCAAGGTTCCTCTCTGCTGTTCCCATGCCATGAAGCATTGTCACAAATCACTGCTGACAAACACGCTCAGTGCTCGAGTGGAGAAAGGGGCTCGGACACTCCAACTGCACCTGCCCCAAGGGTGAGGTGCTCTGCAAAATCAGACTGCATTTTTCAGGTGAGACATAAAGACCTCACTGGATATACAACCTTAAAATGGTTGTGAAACTCAGCTGCAGCCAGTTAAAACATAGGTGGTGATGGGGAGCCCACAGCAGCTCCATGACTGCCACATGGCAATGGAGAATCAGCTCTTCACCTCAGCCAGCATCCCCAAAAACAGGAGCCTGTGACACCCTCAGCTCCAAGCACTGGGGACTCTGGGTCTCCATGAACCTGAAGGGCTGAGGTGTGCTCTTTCCCAACCTGTATAGAAGATTCTGGGGCTGAGCACGGGACACATAGATTTTGCTTCACACAGGTCTCAGGTTTCTGCTCAGGTGATGCAAAGAAGAGCCCTACTGGAGGCTGTCCTGGCATGCAAGGACAGCACAGCCCTGCTTAGGATGTAAGCACCAAAGTAAATAGATTATTTTTGCCTCTCTCCTTGACCACTTACTTGAAAATACATGAACTTCATAAGCTTGGTGACTTCTGGCTCTAGGACTTCCACTGTTTTCTCATAAATCTCCACTCGGTTTGGCTGTTCATTACATTTCACCTGCATTGCAAGGAAAATAATCCGTGTCAGCACCAGCTTCTAAGCTCATTTCACAGGAGTCCTGTCCCCACCTGAGGACAATAGAGGGACCTGAGAAGGAGCTGGTTCTCAATACAACAGGTGAAAGCAAAAGGGGATATTTCAAACCTGAAATTCTCTCCGTGCATTAGAAAAAGGTACAATTCTGACTCTGGGGGAAAAAAGTCTCCTAATGCATTTGCCTGGCATAGAACACAAGCAATATGGAGTCTGGACTTGCTGTATAATGTGGGAATGTTGTAGCATGAAGTTATCTGAGATTTGTGTTGCAAAACACACAAGGCACCAGGTTACAGCTCTGTTAGAGCCTTGCTGGGATTATTCTGATTCTTCTGAGGATCCATTAAAAATCACTGGGCTTGTCTGTGGCTGACAGCAATGAACTGAGTCACTGTCACTGGATTCCTGGGAAGCTAAATTTAAGGACTTGCTCAGTTGTCATCCATCTCAGTTCCAAAACAGTTACTTGGAGTCATTATCAAACTTAGAGGGAAAACACCAGCTGCCCAGGGCATCCTGCTGTCCTCCTCTGGTTTTGTTTGCAGCTGCTGCTCCCAGAAGGCTGTGATGGGGCTGGCAGCCCTGGTGCACGTTCAGTAACCTGATTCTCAGGGCATGGGGGGACACATCAGCCAGCCTGACATGGGGATGATGCCAGGGGAGCCTTGCCCTCCCTGCAGTGGGCAATCTTGTCCCTGCTCTGGTGTTCCATACTGCAGTTAGCAGTACCACAGAACCAGAGAATATTCTGAGCTGGAAGGGACTCACATGGATCACTAAAGTCCAGCACCTGGGCTGGCCCAGGACAGCCCTGAAAATCCCACCATGATCAATGGCCACGAGGATGCAGGTGGGGTGGGGAGGAGTGGTGCACATTCAGGGGCAGGCTCTGTTCTTCACCTGTGAAGCCACAGTCTCTGATGCAGCAGGGAGCTGTACATGACCAAGCAGGGAGATTGGGGGCTGAGCCAGGACCCTCCTGGCCACATCCATGTGCCCCATGGCAAAGCACAGGGGTCACTGCAAGGTCAAACCTGGTCAAGGTGAACCCTCTGCTCCTCCACCACACACAGCACTGTGAGCAGCCCTGAGGGAGCACAGGGGGAAAGGGCAGGGACCCCACAAGCTGCTCAGAGAGGCACAAATATCACAGGGAGAACACTAAACCACATGATTTGTAGTGCTGCCTTGCCATCAGCTTAGCCACAGCCTTCTGCTGGTATAGCCAGGGGAGGCAACAGCAGCACAGCAGCACATACAGAGTGCCCAATCAACAGCAGAAATCTCATGGCTGGGTCTCAGCATCATCTGCTTTAGTTTACTTTGCTTTTTCTGTTCTTGTGTCTCCACTCCAAACTAACCCACACTCAAGACAAACCCAAAGAGGTGCTCTGGGAGCACCCCTGCCTGGGAAGGGCTTGACTACCTGAGGGATGGCTCGTGAGCAGCTCCTCCACGTGTAGAGCATCACGGCGTACTCGTGGCCTTCTTCCAGCATCTCATTCTGAAACACAGAGGGGTGTGGGTGGGACAGAGCAGGCACTGGGGGCTCAGCACCCTGGGGACAGAGCTGGGGGACTCACCATGCTGGAGTGCACCGTGGCCTGCTCGATGTACCTGGCAATGCCTGTCACAAAGGCGTTCCTGTCCTCAAAGTTTGTGTCAAAATTAGCCTGTGGGCAAAAAGGAGAGATGGGGGTTAAAACACAGCTGGTTCTTTGCTCACCTGGTACAGCCTAACGCGGGATGTGTTGGCAAAAAGCAGAATTAATAGAGCTCCTGGGGCATGGGAGGAGCTTGTGAACTATTTGAGGTGCTGCACCTCTAGGTCTGAAGTAGTTTCATACACACACACACCCTGAGATGCTTTGGAATCACACATGGTCATCCTGCAGGGAATATGTGTGGAAATATGGCAGTCAAGACTGAAAAATCCTTGTAAAATCAAGCCCAACTTTACTGCAGAGAAAAGCTACAGCAATTATTTTAAGGATTTTAGCTTGGTAACTCAAAGACAGATGCAGCCTTATTAATTTCTGTTTGTGCCCTGGCTGCTAGGGGAAGACCACATCCTGTCAGCAGGAAGAGCAAGGGATAAACACAGAGAAAGGGCAGGGAATGAGCTGTCTGGAAAACATAAATATGAAAGTCAGCCCTCATCCAGGTGCTATTACCAGAGGTACTGCTGCTCTTGCAAGCACAAACAGTTGCTGGGACAAACATTTGTCCTGGAAGCTGTGATACAGTTTTGGGTTGGGACAGGGGAGCAAGAATTTGCTGAGGGAGATGGGGGATGGAAAAGCAGCTCCCCTGGCTCTCTGGAGTGCCCTTCACATGCTCAGTGCTTGGTGATTTCCTCTGCCAAGGCTGGCTGATGGTATCTGCTGCAGGGCAGGGCAGAGCTGCTCCTTGTGATGACAGCAGCACTGCAGCAACCCCACTACTCACCTCAGTAATTCATTTCCTGAGTAGGAAAGCTGGGAGCACAGACCTGTGCCACAGGGCTACTCTTCTTAGTGTCTCTCCAGGACATCACAAGTGACCAATGTGACCACAAAAGCTGAGACTGCATGTGCATTTCTGGCTAGCAGGAGAGAGGGCTATACCCAGACTGAGTACGATGAGGAAACAGGCTTGGCCAACATCTCCAGAGCCAGCTTAGAGGAGCTTTTAGGGCCCAGCTGTGTGCACATGGCCCTGAAAGGAGGCTGTGCCATAAAGGTTGGACCCTGAGCCCCTCATGAGACACAAGCCAGTAAAGGCTAAAAATTTATTTAAAGAAGAGATAAGCAAATAATGACATCAAGAGTTTTCAGGGAGAGCTGAAATTTGAACAGCCCAGAATGACCTTTGGGTCTGATAACCCCTGGAGACAGCAAGGCTCTGGAATGAGCCCGGGGTCTGACCTGCTGAAAGAGATCCTGTAACTCCAGAGCCCTGTACAAGGCACAACAATCACAGAGCTGGTGTATTTATACACCGCCAGGGGTGAGCCAGCAAGGCAGGAGTGGCAGGATGGAGAAAGGAACCCCCTATTATATTTAACCCTGGGTGTGTGTTATAGGGCAGGGTGTGGTGGCCAAGCAGCCGAGGCATCCCACTGTGGAAGCAAAAGCAGGAGCTGAGCCGTGCCCTGGGCCCCTGCCAAGCTCTGCTTGGTCAGTGCAGCTGCAGCTAAATCTGAGTTGTTCAGGGCAGAGAAGTGATTCCAGCAGCTGCCCTCCCTCACATGCCAGCAGCCCCAGCTGTGCTAGAGGCACAGGGCAGCCAAAGTCAGGCAGGACTTTGAGCCTGCCCTGCTCAGTTCGATGCACGCACGATCACGGAAAGGAAGCACAGAAATATGTGCACAAATAAACATCGCTGAGAACTTTCTGCTGTTATCACAAATCTTATCTCCTGCTTCCCACCCATTCACACACTCTGGTCCTCATTTTCACTCGGCCTTAAAAGTCCCTTTCACCAATCTCTGGTGCCTTCCTTTCAAAGTTCTTGGGAACAGATTTGTGGCTAGATCTGTTCTGAATGCTTCCTTCCACATGCTGAACCCCGGATGTTTTTGGCTGGTTCTCACAGCACTGTGTGGCCCTGTGCTTTGCACGAGCCACTGCAGCAACCCTCCCTAGCCTGTGCCTGGGGCAGCTGAAGTACCTGGTACATGATGGAGGAGGGAGGAGGTTCGATGCATGGCTGCTGGTCTGGCAGGGGCAGCTCCTCCAGCAAGTCCACGTTGGACAAGGCATCCTCGAGCGTGACGTGAGTCGTCATGGCTGCAGGTGTTCAGATCCCCTGCTAAACACAAAGCAAAAGAGAGGGTGAGAGACAAGACAACCAGTCAGCAGGCAGGAGACTGAGTGGGGAAGGACAAAACCAGAGCCATGACTGGCTGGCATTGCAGGCGACAAAATCCCAACTTATCTGTTTTCTCTTTTCTCGTGCTTTAAACCCACATCTCTATGCCATCTCTCTCCTTCTGTGATTCAACAGCAGAGCAGGAATGCAGAGTAAGAGAAACACAACTACCCACCCAGGCACTTCTCCCTATGCAAAACTCTTGCAGACAGAACAGCTGGGTGCTGCAGTGCAGCTTTAGCAGCCCCGGGTGAAAGCATGTGCTCCGAAATGCAAAGCGGTGCTATCAAGAATATCTCCTGAAGCAGTTTGATTAGAGAAGTATGACAGATGCTGACACTCACATGCTTTCCTTCTCACACACATGAACAGCCCTGGAAACTAAACAACCAACTGCATTAATTCCCAGAGGTGAACTGGAAAGGCTCGAGTGCTGTGCAGGCAAAGCTGAGCCACTGCAAGCAGCAAAAAAAGAAGCTGCTGTTAAATTTCCCTACTTTTACCACTGACGTGGCATCCCCTGCCCAGTCCCAGCCTGCCCTGGAGCTGCCAACAGCGCCAGCTGCAAAAATGAAAATAAATACACAAAATTAAATCAAAGGGAGGCATTTCTAAAACTTCTCTGATGCTTACCCCTGGCAGGCGCCCAGTGGGAACCACAGAACAAATTTGTGTGTCCCTGTCTCCCCTGCCTCTCACCTTGGCTATGAGTGCTCAGGCAAGGTGGGGACACGGTGCTGTCACCCAGGCTGAGCCCTTGTGTAACCACAGCCACAGGGCTTCCCCGGTTAATGCCTAATCCTGTGCAATAGCTGCAGCTGACCTACAGCCTGTGTCTCCCAGAAAAACACTCTGCTGCACACAAGATATTTGCAGAGAGAGAATTCTTCAAATATTGACACCTCATTCAATTAGCAAATCACACCCCCTCCAGTGCTTCTTCCCTCACTCAGAGCCTGCCTAAGTTTGAAATGTGAGCCTTTGAGTTTCGTTGCTCTGATCTGCAGGACAGTAGAGCTCTCTAAATCAAAGTCCCCATCGAGATACTCACACATTTCAATAAAACACCCTGCAAGCCAGCTAAGCTCTTTGCCTGCCTCATTACAGAGCATGTTTTCAAATCCTTTAATCATCTCTTTGGCTTTTCTCTGAGCTTTTGCAACTTTTTTTGCCAGACACGGTAGCAGGCAGGACACAAGGCTCCAGCAGTGTCTGCACAAGCACCAAGCACAAGAGCAGCAGAACATCCCTCGAGTACAACCACAGCAGCTGCTTTGGTCACAACAGCTTCTCCCTCCTTGCTTCCAAGAAAGTGAGTTTGCCTTTTATTTCCAGCACTGGGAGCACAAAGGATAATGGCTTTGGCACATCCATGGATAGACACACACACACACACCCAGCAGGGGCCACAGCTAAGGGGGAGGCACAGTGTGCACTCCCGGGGTGCCTTCACTTGGGTCAGAAGAGGGAAGGAGTCTGTAGCTGTGCCTCACCATCCTGGGCTGCAGGAATATGTATGAGCCCGGCAAAACTCATTCCTACTCCACATATGCCTCCCCAAGGCACCAGGCAGCTGAGAAACAGGTTTGGTTGTACCTGCAGCTGAAACACCTTTAAATGAGTGCCAGGAAAAAAAACCCAACAAAATCTCAAGCAGCTTTTCCCCTCCACACTCAAATTTCTGTTTCCTTCTTCACCCCTTTCTGGTAAAATGGTTTCCTGTTACAAATTGTAGCAACTGTCAAACCCAGACATGACATTTCTGCTGCTTCCTCCCTGCCTGTCTGCAGGCTCCCTGGGCTGCTCTGCACGGGGGAGGATCAGCTTCCCCAGCCTCACAGATGGACACAGAACTGCCCACCACGCTCCATCAGCATCCTCCAGCACCTCAGGACTCACCACAGGGATCCCAGAACAACTCCTGGCTGCACACTCATGCCTTGTTACATACTTCAGGCTTGAGAAGGCAAAACTTTCCATTTCACAGCTTTGAGGGCTGTGGCTGTTTATTTGAGCTCATTCCCCATGTTTCTCCAAGTCCAGTTCTAAGGCCATTTGTGCGAGGTGTTGTCCATTTGCTGTAATGAAAGGCACTCCCACAACAACCCCGTGACACCCAAAGAGCTCAGCAACTCAAGGGACAGAATTATTGCTTGGGCCACCCCAGGAGAAAGAGTACCAAACCCAGCATCAGGGTCCTGTGTGCCAGGCAGTGCACACACCTGGGAGGCTGGGCCAGTCCCTACCCTAAAAATCTTGCATTCAAACAGGCAGAGAGGAAGGATGCAGAAACACATGAAGAGAAAAGAATGCATCAAATCATCGCAAGTGAGAGGTGCAATCAGCCCACCCCATGCTTTGCCAGGGCTGAGCAGTGCAAGGATCCAGATGCAGCTGGAAAAACTACAGACTTTGAGGGTTTAACACTTGAGTTTTTATGGGGACTTCCCAGTTTCCACTCCACCCTTTCTTAAGACTAGCTGGGAACCCAACAGCAGCTATAGAACAGCGTGGTCAGCCAGGACTTCCCCCAGGCCTCGTGTCTGTAGCACATTGCCACAGACAGCAGCCCCACAGGCAGTGTGTGACACAGGGGCCACTGGTCCAGGGCCAGCAGACCTGGATCATCACCCCAGATCATCCAGAGAGGATGGCAGGGGAAGCCCTACTCCCCCAGACCCATGCTGTCCTCCCTCACCTCTCTCCAAAACAGGCTCTAACACAGACACGCTGGGGCTGCCCTGTAAAACCAGCTCCACCCCCCTGTAAATCCAGAGACAAAGGGGGGCAGCTGTGGGGTAATCTGGCAGTGGCCAAGATGCTGCAGCTCAGGGAATTCAGGGATCCCTGGGGACACTCATGGAAAAGCCTTAACTCTCATCCACCACCTGGGCTTTGGGGTGGGGTGGCTGTGCTGGGAAAGGGACACTCAGCCCGTGGTGATCTGGTGACAGTGTTTGGGCACAGGTGGCCGTGGGGCTGGGCTCCACCCAAGCAGGGAGCAGCACAGCAGCACTTTCCTCTGTCCCAGCACAGGCACAGTGGGGCGAGGCTCTCCCCTGCACACCCGCAGCACATCCTGCCTCTCTGGACTCGCAGGCTGCCAGCAGCCACCTCCACATCCCGCCCCTGGTCAGAGAAGCCAAAGTTCCTCCGGTCCTACATGTTTTGGCAAAACTGAAGGTGAGCCTGGCAGAAACCAACCCCACCCCAGTGAAACCCGAGGCAGGGATGCTGCACGGGGCTGTTTATCCTTTCTGCCCATGAGCACCGGTGCTAATGGGTGAGGTGTTGCCCACACTTTTGCTGCAGAAACTTCAAGTCCCCCTGCAAACCCTCCGGCCATCTCCTCACCTTCTAAAGCCAAATGATCCCACAGAGGACTTGAGGCACTGCAGGGAGCCAGCCAGGCAGGGCCAGTGGACAGAGCACAGCCCTACCCCGAGATGGAGAGGAAGAGTTCCTGGCACAGGGACTGCAGTGGCAGCAGCCTGGGGACCAGATTTCACAGACAGCACAGGAAGGCTCTGAGGAGTGAGGATGGACATCCCAGATGTCTGAACTTGCAGGGCATTTCCTGCCTTCCCCACCAAAATGCTTGCCCAGAAGTACTGGTGCAGTACCACCCTCTTTGCAGGGAGAAGCACAAAGGTGACTTTACTGTTCAAGCAGCTTGGGGAAATAAAGACTTTTAAAAGTAGGGCCATAATGAATGTGTTGCATGCTCATGTGCTCAGGTCCCAAGCTGCACAGCTCAGAGCTCTGGGGAAGGGGCATGGGTGTTTAGGATTTTCAGCTCCTACAGCAGGCACTCACACTGGAGTTGTAGTGGGTACCAAGAGAAGGAAAGGAGGCAGAAAAAAATGGGAATTGCCCAGACAGAGTCCAAGGGCTGTGAGCGTGGGGTGAGGTGAGCAGCAAAAAGTCTTTTGCTGGGGAGGCAATGCAGAGCAGGAGGACAAACCTGGTCACCCTCTGAAGATCTGAGATTCTTCTCCAGCTCTAATTCCCAGCCCCTGGGTAACCTGGGAATGTCACTGAATTTAGTTTTACCCCTGTGAAAATGCTTCTGTCTCTTTCTCCAGAAACAGCATTGAACCAGTGGGCAGGCACTATCCTGGCCCAACAAATACCCAGCAGAACGAAGTGTCAGCTGCATAAAAACCAAGTTTCTGCCTGACAGCAACAGGAGGATAAAGGATCCTGGCCACCGACATATATTTAGTAAAAAAATAACTTCACAGTGTAAAACTTTAGTTTGGCTCCTGCCTGAAATGCACAGGACTTGTAATTGCAATCACCACCACAGTCAGGAGGTTCTTTGCAGAGTGAGTGAGGCTGGGCCTCTGCTCTACACAGACACAGATGTTAATAACCATGAAATTACCCTTCCCATTAAAAAAAGGAAGCCAAACTGCATGACTCCTGAAGCTGTTTTTCTCTATCTCCACTCTACATTTTCTGCCATCTCATTAGGCTTGAGTTCCAAGCATTTGCACCATCCTTGTCTCTCAGCAACACAATTATCCTGGAATTTATTTCTTTTAGAATAACTAAAGAGTATTTTTTTTTTCTGGTGCTAAAGACAGCAGGTCAAGAAAGGAGACAGGTATATAAAACTACATTTCCAATAGAGTTGAGAAATTTAGAGCAAGTTTATAAAGCAACCCACTGCTGACAGTTAAAGCACTTCTTGGGAAACCAAATCATACAGGCCAGCATTGTTAATAGTTGACCAATTATTGATTTTCCAAAACAAATCTCCTCATTTCTCAAGCAAAGATGATAACTGTTAACAAAACTGAATTCAGCAAAAAATTAATTCAGCATATTCTGCTTTACTCCAGAGACCCTGGTCAGAAAATGGAAGATTTTCTTCCATTCTTTAGGCTTCATTAATAACAATCAGCTGTGCAGAGAAAAGGAAAAAAAAAATTTCCTTTTCAGGGAATTAGCACAGAATTATATGGCTGTGACACCAGAACACCGGGCAAGTCACCCATCTCTGTGACTAACCCCACAGTACCGTCATCATGCGAGACACGAGGGTGATTTTTCTTTTGGTAGATTTTTCAGGGCAGGAGGGTGCAGAGGCTTCAGCGACTCAGCCTGATTCTTTGAGACCTTTGTGATCCAAAGCCCCCGGGCAGGAACCCCCCTTGGGAAGCGGCAGATGGCAAAGGGGGCCACGCTCTGCTGCTGGCAGCGTCCCCTGACAGCACACAAACCCTGCCCCCTGCCCCAACAGCAGCGAGCGTTCACCGTGTGCTTCTCCCTCTTCCTCTCCTCGTTCTTTCCCGACCCTCCCAACCCACGGAAATTTCCTGCGGAATCCATCCCCTCGCCTCCTCCCGCTCCGCCCGGTGGGATGCGGCCGCCCGCGGCATTTCTAGCGGCAGCGGGGGCAAAGTTGAGCACAAAGGAGCGCAGCCCGGCCCCACGCACGGGCACCGGCGCCTCGGGCAGGAGAGGCTCCGAACCTGCGGCCGCCGCTCCAGCCCCTCATTCCCGGCGCTGCCTCCGGCTCCGGCGCTGCCCCTCTTCCCCGCATCCCCCCGGAACACCGCATTTACACGGCACGGT
>VZTB01013182.1:356246-402034 GCA_013397245.1 Thryothorus ludovicianus
TTTCCTCTCCTCTCCTCTCCTCTCCTCCTTTTCCTTGGACACTCCTGCCCTGTCAGCATGAAACAGAGTTCATTATTTGGTATTAGATAGAGTTGCACATGTATAATACATTAAATTGGCAATATTTGGAGTGTTCTGAATTATCTAGATAGTTTGCTTTTCTTTCCTTCCTTTCACTTGAATGATCTAGGCTTGCTTTTCTAAGCCATTATTCAGGAAAAATACCCTTAGAGCCCAGAGAATGCAGTGTTGAGAGTTTACTTGAGGACTGAGCCCCCTGTTTTTCTCAGCTGGGGCTGTTGAATTTTCTCCATTTTGACAAGAGTTCCTTACCGAATGACCAAACGTCAGATTTGGTGCTGTAGTTGCTGTAGGAGAAAACCTCTGGGGCAGACCACTTGACTGGAAACTTGGTACCCGTGGAGCTGGTGTACTGATCATCCAGGACAATCCTGGGAGAGGAGAAGAAGGGGGAATGCTGAGTTACCCCATCCTGGGACAGCCCCAAGGGACCATGCACAGCCTCGGTGCCTTTACCTCGACATCCCAAAGTCGGACACTTTGACCACGTGGGATTCCCCCACCAGGCAGTTCCTGGCAGCCTGCAAGAAAACAAGGTGCAAAGGCATCAGCTCAGAGCTAAAACATGTCCCAGCCACTCAGGGGCTTTTATCCTGGAAAGAGCAGATATTGATCATTATCTGCTTGTTTAAGCAGATAATGCTTAAAAAAGGAGCATCAAAGTGATATTGTGACACTGTGCCATACAAAGAGGACAAAACCCTGAGCTTCTCATGCTTTCTGTACATTTTGCAGCATGATCCTGTTGCCAGAAAAGCTGTTCAACCATCACACTGACTTACAGTCCTTTGTTGCCCAGAAAGGGTGGAGTAAGACCCTAAAATAGTCACAGCTACTCAGTCATTGCACATCTAATGAAACTGTGACTGATGGAGCTTGACTGAAAACTCCTTAATTAGAACTATTTTATCATCAAAGCATGTTTAGGCATGACCTGTGCTAGAACAGATCTTTTTGTCATCTTCACTGATTTTAGACATGAAGGGTGGTCAGTACTGTGGCTCTTGGGGAGCAAAAGGGCCCACTGAGGAAAAAAAGACAAATTTTATAGGCTTGTTTCTTCTCTCCCAAAACCAGTTTAGGGGGATAGATTGATCAGTGCTCCAGAGTTTGGGTTTTTTTCCCCCTAAAGTATTTGTGCTGCTTCTGCAGTGAGGGCAGATACAGGATCCCCTATAAACAGACAGGCAGGAGTGTGGAAGCTGAACTTTAGGAAGAAAGCAGAAGAAAAAAGCCCCACTGGAGCAAAGAAAAAGTCCACATGGCACCAACATACCAGGTCTCTGTGGATGACAGAGTTTTGTTCCAGATAAGCCATTCCTTCACACACATCCAGGCACATCCCCAGCAGGGTTTCCTTGGAGAAGCTGCCCCTCTGGCTCCTCAGGTAGTCAGACAAGCAGCCATTCTCCATGAACTCGAACACCAGGCAGATGGGAGCATCCTCAAAGCACACCCCATAAAGCTGGACTAGCTTGGGGTGAGACAGCTTCCTGTGGGACAGGGAGGGAAGGTGGGAAAGAGGCTGAAACAGGCTCAGTGCCTGCTATCCTCATAGTAATTGTGTTATATACAGTGATTTATGCCCAGCTCACTGCAAAAGGCTTTGCAGATGTGTAGACCAAGGATTAAGTATCACCCCATTTTAATGGTAGTGATCACCAAAAGATTTTTCTGCTTGGAAAACCATCCAGTCAAACAAAAATAAAATCGATTTCTGTCTGTCTTATGGGAGGGAAATGAAAAAGATGCAAAAAAGTCAATAAAATCGAATACAAATATATTCAGTTGTGCAAAGCAAAACACTTTACAGGCAAGGCTTTTCAATGAAATTGCCCTTAAGTTTTAACGGATTTTTTCTGAGAAAAACCACTTGGGTCTCCAAAATGCATCATCAATTATCCTTGCCTTCCTGAATAGCAGAGATCTGGGAGACCATTCTGGGTATTGATAGATTTGGAAGCCCAGTAATTCACCTACACTTTGAATTGCCTTAGTAGCCACTAGTATATTTACTATTAAGCAGACAGCAGATAATCCAAGTTTGAATTCCCTACTCATATTCCTGGCTTTGGTTCAGTGTTATGAATCCCACAGGGTGTGATTGTCATGGTGAATCTACCACTTACATCAGGACTTTGGCTTCCTCGATGAAATCCTCCTCAGACATTGCTCCTTCACGGATGGTCTTTATGGCTACTTTGGTCTTGCCCAGCAAGTAGCCAAGGTAGACCACCCCAAACTGACCACTGCCAATCTCCTGCACTCGGGTGAGCTCAGAGGCATTAATGACCAGTTTTCCTGTTGGTTGCAAGGGAGGAAGAGTAAGGATTGAGCAGTAGAATGCCAAACAAAAAGCCTTTGTGGGTTAAACACTGAGGCAGGACTCCAAGGGAGACTTTCTGGCTCTCCCTCAAACTGCCTGTCTGACCTTTGATAGCTCATTTGACTAGTCCATGCTGCAGGTCATGTTCAAGGGTAGGAACAACAACATCCCCTTGCTCCCTCCTTTGCCTGGCCTATCCAGTTCTTCAGGGAGGATTGTTTTTACCATGCTCATGTGCACTACCCAGCATAACATGGGGCTTGAGTTTCTTTGAAGTCTCCAAGAATTACAATAAAGATGATACTGGCAAAATTCTATTGACAACTATATTCAAATGAAGGCATCTTTCAGGAGGGACCCAGCTTTTATCAGATTATTCTGTGCTCCCATTTCCATCCCCTTTGTTCAGCATTCATTTTGGTATTTAATGTTGACTTCACTGAGACCCTGGGCTTCTCATCACCCCCATCAAGGCACTGCACTACCAGTTCAGTCATTTATCAACAGCCATGACAGAGATGACAATCTGGTGAACAGTGCAGAAAAAAAAGTGAAGAAAGTGAAGAAAGCCATTTCCTGTGGCTGTAATCACATGAATACTCCTCAGTATCCATGGGGATGTGCTGGATCACCCAGCTAACTGTCCAGGAGTGTGATTCCACGCAGCCAGGAGAGGAGCTTACCATAGCTGAGCCCTGCAGTGATGGGGGCCTGTTTCCTCCAGGAAGAGACCGCGTGTCGCAGCCGCGTCACGAGACCTGGGGACACGGGGACAGGTTCCTGTTACTGCCACTGCCATGGGAGCCTGGCTGCCACCACCCCACAGGCCAGCTTGGATTCTGGAGGCAGGTTTATTGCACTGAGTTCTCAGCTCCACTTGAGGGCAGCTGAACCTCTGTGCAGGTTCTGGTTTCCTGCCCGAGAGGAGGAAGCCAGTTCCGAGCACTTTCAGCTTATTTTCCATTTTCACACCCAGAGCTTCGAGTCTCTGTAATCTCTGATGAATTTCCAAATGATACTTGGTATTTGTAAGGTGGTTTTGAAGCCCAGTGTTTCCCTTGGTACTCTTGGACCATAAGGATGGGAGCCACCATGTCTGGTTATGGATTCTGGCCATGTCCTTGACTTTGTGTCAAATGAAGGCCCAGATCACCTCAAGAAGCCCTGCAGTGTAATTCCAACAGATAGCTTGGCCTGGCAGTGGTGATACACCTCTACAATACATCATTATGACATCTGTGTTGGCCATGGCCAGCCTTAGAAGGACAACCAGAGTGAGGATGTAATGCTGGAAGCTGGAAATGGTCATTTCAAAATAAGTGGGAGAAAAGGTGATGCCATTTAACACCTCACTGTAAGAACAGAGGGCTTGGGAGCCCTCCTTCATTCAAAACAGTCACCTGGCAAAAGAGCAACTCCTCTGTTCAGCATCAGCTTCCCTCACCTGCTGCATTGTGCTGGTGGTAGTTGATGAGGTCAGGGATGGAGTTGAACACGTGCTTTTCTGCCAGGTAGTATCGCTTGGGAAAGTCAGTTGTCTCATTGATGTGATAATGCTTTATTACAGGATTGTTGTCTGTGCTGAAATAGAGGAGGTTTTCTTTGAGAGAAAATAGCTTGCAGCAAAAAGACAGGGATTTAGGGTATAAGCAGAAACGAATAAGCAAAGGGGAGAACCTTCCCCCAAAAGAATGGGAGAAGAGCAATGAGTGAGCTGCAGCTGCTAATGAGCTCTGTGTACTTGAATGTTCTCCCTCTCACTCACAGGTGGTCTCATCTTGAGAGAAAGGCTGAGGTTTCCTGATAAGAGACGGCTGTGTGCTAAGTTTCTCTGCCTCTTCTTTGTGGAACACAACTTTCTGCCCCATCACTGAAGCCCCTTCTCTTGTCTTGCAGTACCCACCTCCGAGGAGCCCAGCACACAGCCCATGTTGATCCTACTGACCCTTCAGTTCAGGGGACAATGCCACCAGAGTGACAACCCCAGTGAAGTCCAAGGGACTATTTATAGGCACAGATTTAGATTCAGGGAGAAGTGGAGACTTTAATACACTTTGGGACTGGCAGCTGACTCTTCTGCCTTTTTTGGAAGTGTTTTCCCTCTATCATTTTCATGAGCCTTCTGCTCTCTCGTTATAATGCCAAAATAACTTTACAGAGATTACACACTCATAGAAGCCATTTCATTGATGTAATTGATGTGAAAAGCTGCTGAGCTCAGCTGTACCTTAATGCTTTGGTGAAAACAGACACTGTGTACATGCCAGGCTGCCTCGAATCTCTCACCATGAAGGCCCCTTCCCTACCCTGGAACAGGAGCAAAGGAAAGAAAACTGGTTAGAGACATAATGGAAACAAAAATAAAAAACATAAGTAGGCTGAGGGCAAAGCTGTGCTTATTTCAGCCCTGTCATGAAGATGTGCTAAACATATAGGAAAAAAAAGAGCCATCACCCCACTGACAGAGCTTGGTGTGTTCCATGCACAGCTCTGGTGGTTGCCCAGGGCCTGCAGGTCTCTCTTGGGTGTTAGGTGCTTTTAACTCAGCTTCCTCTCTGAGTTCTCAGAGGAAATGAGACTTAGGCACGAGTGCTGAGTACATGTGGGTGTGCCTCTCTGTCCCTCCAAATCTCTCCTCTGGAAAATCTGAATCCATTGACTGCCCTCAGCCCTATCTGACAGAACACATGTTCAATGAATGTGTGGCCGAGGGGAAAGGCAAAGCCCTCTGAGTGCTCCCCATGGAGTGAGCAGCCACAGAACAAATCACAGTTTAACAAACACCAGAGAATCCATATGGGAGTGTAGGAATGATAATTTATCAATGTACCACGAATTGGAAACCCTTGGACATGATCCTGCCCTTTCATAGCTACACCAGTCACCCAGTGTCTAAAACAAGAGGGTTAGAAAGCAGTCCTCCTGCAGTCTGGCACTCACAGAACAATTTTCCTTTTTAACTTTGCACTCTAATTGTTTTCCACTCATCTGAATGCTAAAATGCCTCATAGGGCATGATTCCACTGGCCCAGATGGATCAGATGGCAAAGGAGATTTAACATCATAGTTTGGCTGGAATGTGCTGTACTCACCTATATATTGGGAATAAACCCCACATTTTTCTTCTGTTTGCAGATAAAGATTTTCATCTGGCATCCCAAATGCCTGATTTTTTTCATTCCTCCTTTGCTTTACATAGTAGGTCTCCTCCATTTTATGTCTTCTACCCACCCACAACACTTCATGCAGAGCTAATCCACCGAGTGCACCCTGCCTGGGCCTCCCTCCCTGGAGGTTTGATCAGCTCCAGGTGAACACAGAGGCTGAGCTGCTCCTGCATCCCTGGTTATGAGCTGCTGACTGTGCAGCTCTGCCCAGGTGGGATCATCCTGCTGAGCTGTCAGCTTCAGTGTCTGCACAACATCTGCACCACACAATATCTGGCACAGGAAAGCCCTAAAAAAGCTCTCTCTGCTGCTGTAGAAGCATTAAATCACACACAGTGAGGGTTTCAGGACTGGAGGTGGGTAAGTTTTGGAGGCAGGATCCTGCCCAAGTGAGCTCTGAGCTCTATTCTTGCCCTTCAGCTCTCAGTTGACACCAAGCCTGGCCAAAGATCACTCACAAACTTGGGCACGTTTTTGGGCAGAGCTGTGAGGTTTGCAAGGCTTTGAACCAGAATGCAGCCACATGGGGGTAGTTACCCCAGAAAAGTTGTACTGGTACGACCAAAAGAAAAAATAAGACCACTAAATCATGTGTGGACCTGTCCTCTAGTACTTTGTACAGGAATTTTTAACACCAAGCAAAAATGCTCATATTTCCATAAAATGCTACTGTTCCAAGAAGGAACACTTTATTTGTGTTCATTAACAGGGCCACCTGTTAATGTAAGAGCTGATTTAAAAATTAAGCTTGTGTTTGTGTGGAAAATGTGAACAAGGAGCTTATTCTTTGCATTTTCAGTACAGTCTTCACTGGAAAACTCTGTCTCAGCTGAAAAATTAAAGATGTGTGCTTACACATACACACACACTGAAATACACACACAAAAAAACAAACCCCACAGCCATACTTTTGGCTTTCACCCAAAATACTTCAGCACAAGATTTAGTTAGATTTTCAGTGAACTACTGGCATCCACAGGCCTCCCGCAGAGACAAAAAAGATGAGCTAAAATCACATTTTCCAGCTGGCACAGTGGTCTGAAGCAGCATTTTCCTCCAGCCTTATCCCAGTTTCTGGGTGTGTTTGGATGGCACAGCTCCATCCATGCCCAGCTAACATGGAGATAAGGGGGATGTGCTGGTGGGCCTTTATCTCACATCACACACTAAGGACACAAACAGAGCAGGAACCCAGGATTCATCTGTCTGACACAAAGCTGCCTTTGCAGCCTTCATTTGTCATTAATTAATTATTATTTCCCACCCACCCTGTTCAGAACACTGGCTTACCTCATCCCTGAGCAGTGTTTCTGCTTTGCTTCTGCTGATGTTCTTATTGTACCACCTGAAAACATCAAAAGACTCCGAGTCAGCATTTCTAGGCCAGGAAAGTTTCTCCTGAAAAGCTTCTGAATGGAGCATCCCCAGGGTGGAATGTGAGCTGGGGCAGGGGCATTTGAGGCTTGAATCTTCAACTCCAGGGCATTCAGAGGTACAAGAAAAACACAGGCACAACTTACTCATAAACTTGCAGATTTTCAGGTGATTTTTCCACCAGGTAGCTGCTTGGCACGTAGCCTTCGTGCCTGTTGGAGGCAAGACAAGGGTGAGTGTGCTGACAGAGGATTTTCTCTGCATCTGTAGGAGTCAGCCTTGAAAGCTTTGCCTGCTCATTGCATGATAAAAGGGCTGGTGGGGATGCATTGAGTAGGGTTACTGGAGAAGAAAACAACTGATTGTGCCTCTAAACTTGGAGAGTTTCACAATTTTCCCCTCGTGTATCACTGCAAATATCAGTCTGAATTGTTTATTGCTGTAAAATTAAGTTTCAGATCCTTTTCTTTGGCTGCCTGAAGCAACAGCAAATGGAAGAAGGTTACCCTAAATAACCTTCCATCACTTTTTCCCTGTAAATAAGAGGATGCTTCACAAAAGCTGAACAAGAGGGATTAAGCATGTATGTAAATGGAAGAACAAACTGGAATTAGAAAGGATTTGTACATTGGCTGTTGAAAAGGGACTTACCCATTCTTATCTTGAATCAGCCACCAATGTTCCTCAGAGCTGTCAATCACATAATATTCCTCATTGTACTGTAACGTCAGCTCCTGTGGGTTCTGGGCTTCATAGTCATATATGGCTATGACCACGGCTTCCTTGGGGTCCAGCAACAATTTCTGCACAAATTAGGCAAAAGGCTCATCACATTCATATTCATATTAATATTCATATTCATAAAAGCAGTGGCATGCTCTCTAGAGTGGTATTTTTCCTGGGTTCAAAAGCCTCAAAGCACCCCAGAGAAACTAGTGGGATGTGGTGGCAAGCATGAGAATTTTTGGGGCTTTCAGACAATGAATTTCATATAAAAATTTCAGTTGCACAGCAAACTCCTGAAGAATCTGATCACAGGTGAAATTCCAGGTCAGTGCACTGTGGTGAACATTAATAAGGACATATTCCCCCCTGGCAGTTAATCACTCAGGGCAGGACACTAAGGACAGCATCACTGCACTCACCCAGTTATCTTCAGGAGTGGGAGGAAGAGGCTTCTTTGAGGCTGAAAAGAAATAAAGAAAATTTGAAGTAGATGAGGGCAACACCAGGGGAGAAATCACCAATGGAATGAGTTGATCGAGGTGATACAAACCCACTGAAGAGTGAGCTTTGAACTTTGAGAGCAAGACCTGCCAACTGCACAGCGAGTCTCAGCAGGGCTTGGAAACTGGGGCACGGATTACTGAGGGAATCCAGGTAAAAAACACAAGGTAACTGTTTCTTTGGTGAAGAATGATTGGCCACGTGTGTTCATTTTCAGGACACAAATAAAAGATTATGCTTGGCCATTGGAACCATAGAGGAAATATGGTTTGGTTTGGTTAAAAAAGGACACAAACTGTTGAATGTGTTTATCTCAAGAAAGTTGTTATGGTTTGTTGACTGACCACAGCTGATCAAGTTCTTGGTTCTCCATCTCGTTCCAAAACCAGCACCAAGCATCACACAGAGGAAAATGTAAATTCCAAAAGAGAGAATGCCACTTACAGTAAAAGATAAGCCAGAACATCCCAAGAAGCCAGGAACATGTATCTTTGTGGAAATCTAACATAATATTTTTTGATGTTCTGTACAAAAGAGATCCAATCCTCTACTTTTGCTAGGAATAAATATTTTTCATGTCAGGATGGCCTTAACAAGTCCCTTACCATTTTTGGTGGGGTCATATACCACACAGCCAGCTGCCATCTTCTCTGTCTGAGCACAGCATCTCCACTTGCCATCTAACCAAAAGTCTGGATGACACTTTGAAGCCAAACTATTGTTGTATCTGGTTTCTGAAAAACATTAGGGCAAGAAAATGAAGGGGGGAGATGAATTTATTTGAATTCACGTTCTTTCTAGACGTCATCTAGAACTACATGGAAATAATCTGCTCTTTAAAGAAGCCTCTGCAGGCTTTTTTCAAGAGACTCTTCAAATTGTCCAAAGGAGGGGGCAGTCTCCAAATGTTGAATGAGAAGAGGTGACAAAGTAAAAGTTTGGAGTAGGGGAATAACTGATTGCAAGAGTCAGTGCATGAACTTCACAATATCTCCCTCAGACCCCATATTTTCAGGGGGAACAGTACAGCAGCAGTGCTGTGAAACAGGAAAAAGCTGTGACAGAAGCCTGGTGCAGTTTTTATGTAACTAATTGACACCTTCCTCACATCCAGCACTCTGCTTGTCTCTGCCCCCAGTGTTGGTTACTGCAGCACCGTGTGAGTGAACCACAGCACAATTCAGGAGGTGATCAGGAAATGAAAGCTACCCACAAAAATGTTCCTTAATAATCATGGTTCTCTAAAAAGGTTATCATCTAACCAAAAAAATCTCTTAATAAGAGTTGAAAAGTTTTCTGTGTAGAAAAGGTAATTTTAAAAAATTAGCCATAGGAAAATCCTCATTTCTTCCTGAGGAAGAAACATCAAATTACAGTAATTTATTAAGAGTTTATTCTAGAAAGACACAAATCACAGAATCCCAGAATGGGTCAGGCTGGAAGGGACCACAGTGGGCCACCTGATCCAGCCTCCCTGCTCAAGCAGAGTCACCTCAGAGCATGTGGCACAGATGGTTCTGGAATATCCCCAGGCGGGGAGACCTCACACCCTCTCTGGGCCATCAATTCCCAGTCACTGCACAGGGAAGCTCTTCCTCATGTTCAGCAGGAACTCCCTGGGTGTCATTTCTGCCCATTGCCTCCTGTCCCATTGCTTGGCACCACCAAATAGAGCTGGTCCATCCTCTGACACCTCCCTGCAGTCCCTGACAGACACTGAGGTGCCCAAATAAACCATCCCACGTCCAAATTTCCCACGTCTGCTGAAAACACACCCACCAGATGTACAGACAATTCAATTTTATATCCCACTACCTGGGCTATAAACACTTTGACTGCTGAGATTGGAGGCATTGACTCCTCCTGCACGTTTTCTCTGCGTTGCTTGTGACAAAGCTGGTCAGGCACAAGCATCTCCCCCAGCTGGGTGGGCAAAAAGGGGATTTTTTACCTTCCTTCAGCGTCAGGACCCATCTCTGCCGGCTCTCACGGTTGGGGGCAAACACGTAGAGGATGTAGCTGTCATGGACAATCTGGAGAGGGGGTGGAGAGAGGAGCCAGCCATGAGAAGCAATCCCAAATGGTCACAAGGGAGTCACCAAAGACAGAGGCAGCAGCCCTCTTACAACAGGCTACGTGCCAAGGGATGATGTGGGGAAGTGGAGAAGCAGGGACTGTTCAGAAGCAGCTCTTAACCTCACTGACCTTTGATTATTTAAACTGGAGCAGAGGTTCTGATCAAGAACCCAATGTTGGGCTCATTAATGACTGCACTGTGAAGGAAATGCTATTAAAATGCAAAATGAAATGATATCTTTCTCAGCATAGTCAACAGACAGACTCACCTGGAAGGGGTATTTGTACTGACAGGGAATGATGATGTCACTTTTCACAATTTCCACACATTTAATCCTGGAAAGTTCCACAGAACCCTTCAAAGTCCTTTTTTTCTAAAAGACAGAGAAAAGCACTTGGTTGATGCTAATGATTGTGGATTAAGTGAATAATTAAACCAGACTGTTGTGTCCGTGGGAGATTTAGTTTTAATGGAGCAGAAGCAAATTAACTGATTATGTAAGACATTAAAAAATGTAAAGAATAATTCTTATATTTGGCATCTCTATATGTATTCCCATACAGATACATATATTTCAACTCAGCACATGGATTTTAGAGAACCAGTCAAAACCTCTATTTAAAATTCAGCTTTTACTTTTTTTATTCCAGCAAAATGGAATCTCTTTTTAACCAAAAAAGAACTATTTTCATTAAATTTTCAGTTTACTAGCACTCCTGAAAAGATATAAACCAATAAATATTTTATTAAAAAGAGCTTGGGTACTGAGAATTTCAAAACTATTAATTTCATCCAAAATGTACATTTTTACTGTATCTGTTTTCCAAAAAACTACAACATTTCTCTATTTTTGTTTCGTCTGCCTTTTCAGCTAAGAAAAAAACAACTGGGAATTTTGAAATAAATATTATCCTCAAAAACTTGCCAACAAAGCTGTTTCTCTGGCATCCTCTGCTGTGTCTCTGTTCACCAGGTGTTTGGGTACGTGAGGTACCCAAATCACAGTTTGGGCAGTGGGGAAAGAGTAAAAAGATCAGACATTTGTGCATCCCAGCTTCCTCGGTGAGCCCTGTTCCCTGCGGAATCCTCACCCCATGGCTCCTGCCCTGTGGCACTCAGCTTTTGCCAGAGAGGGGTGAGGGCAGCTGGTGGAAGTGGAGCTGAGGCTCCTCAGCCTCTGGTGCTTCTGCAGGATCCGCTGCAGAGCGAGCTGGTTTCCTGTTTTGATCCCTTTCAGTAGGGATTAAACACTAGCTGTGCCCCCACTCAGCTTTGGGACAGCGTGATGGAAACCAGTGAGATTTAAGAACACCAAAATCCTGCAAAGCTCCTGTTTGCCAAACACTGTCAGCAGGAGAGAGCCTGAACTGCAGCTGTTGGACCTGCCACAGGTCATCGCTCAGAGACTCAGCAAGACTTTGGCAACCTTCTGACCCTCCCTTGGGCCCCAACTCTTCGTGTCTTGCACCCTCCAGCTCCCTCTTGCCCCTTTTCCCCTCTGTCACCACCACCCTGCAGCTCTGCCCCGCTGGCAGCAGCCACCCCCACCACTGTGCCAACCTCACTGCTGCTCCTCTGCCACCTTTCAGGATTAAATTCAGCCCAAACCAGGGCAGCAGCTCATGCCTCTGGAGATGGGGGGAGCTTTGCCACAGAGCACTGTCAAATAGCCTCAAAGCAAAGAGGCTCCCCAAGCCTCATTCTTGCACAACTGGCTGGGTATTTTGCCTTTGTATAATTGGACTTGGGGCAAAAGAGGAAAATTATCACAGTGTGGTCTCACATTGCTCTTTCTGGCCTTTGCTGGAGCATTTGTGGTTTGTATTTGTATTTGCTTGCAGTTTAACCAGTGTCTCTGGATTTACTGCCACGACTGTCTCCTGTAGACAACATCTGCCTGTGGAGCTCTCTGGGGTGTGGGATTCTTCTAAATCAATAAACACAAGGCTTTAAAGCACCCCTTAATGTAAATACCAATTAACTCTCAAGAGTGCTAACAAGCTTTAGAAGGCCTTACTGCACCCCATTTTCACCGTCTATTTCCTTTCATTCTTATCTAGTCGCTTCTTTCTTTCAGACTTTGCTTCCTCTGTCTCTTCTGCAAAACCTCCTCTATCATTTGTTCTACCCCCGGGATTTCTACCCTTTTGATGAGGCACAAAGCCATTTATATCCTATAAAAACCTTCAATTTTGCTAGCACTGAGCCCTCGTTCATCTCATCCCTTTGAAGTCCCGGGGTTTACCCACATGCATTCCTCCCCTGAGGCTTCAGCAAGCGATGCTGTGCCAGGCACAGGCTCTGCTCTTTCCCTGCAGACTGGTTTTTGTGGATGCTTTTCAGGACTCTGCCAAAAGACAGGGTCCAGCCTTCTCAAGGAGCTTTGTGCAGTTGTCCTGCAGCTCTCATGACCCACTGTGCTCCTTTCAATCAATGTCCTCAGCCATGGAAGCTCCTCAAAATCTCATGTTGCAGCACAACATTGGTGTGTGTCTCACAGCCAGAGCACTGCCCAGAAGATCCTCAGCCTATGGGACCCTGCTGATAGAAAGCAATTACAGTCCTCTAGCAGGAAAAACAACTGGAATTACCACTCACAAACCAGGCATTACCCAGAAACTGGGCTGGAAACTAAACATATCCCTGATTTTGTGATGTTCGACCACACTTTAATCCAACAAAACCAAGAGGGCCATTTGGAAGGAAGGGGAAAGGAAAAGCTTCTTAAAAATGGCCTCTGAAAAACCTCAGGAACTTGTTCCTAAAAGGGAAAGACAAAACATGCTGACAGATCTCCATCTGTTGTTTCCAGTCTGCCCAGAGTATAATTGGGTAAATGTTTTAGCTGGTTGGTCAGTGAAAGCATCAGGGCCATGTGTGGCAAGAACCAGGGCAGGCTGCTGTCCCATGAGGAGAAGCACACGTGCTGCAGATCAGCCCATCCTGCTTTCTTTCTTTTGGTCCATGATTTGCAACAGATCAGTTCTGGGGTCTGCTCTGAAAGGAGCCAGGCACATCACAAGCCCAGTGCTTTGGTATCCTCACCTTTGGTACTCTGCCCCCTCCTGCCCACGGCTCCAGCAGCTCTTTCATTGATTAACCCTTTGGTTTGTCTCTGCTGCATAAACCAGGTGACTCTGGTGGTCCCTGATTGCTTCAGATGCTGGGACAATAGACCATGGAACAATGGACACAGCCCTACCCTGCAACAGAATGAGGCATCTCCCTGTGCCTGCTTGAGGAATGAGCTGCCTGGCATCTATCATGTCCTAAAACCCACCAAACTGCTGCTCACCCCAAAAAATGGATCACTTCCTTCCACCTCAGGTCTGGGGCAGGGGCAGGGATGTGGAGCTCATGGTGAGAGGGCAGGGAGCCATCAGGTGACACAGGTCTGCTTGTGATCACACTTCCTGACCACGGCCCTGCACCCCTGGGCTTCTCAAAGGTCTGAGATCTTGTAAGATACGGGGCTGAAAGGCTCTGTCCTGAGTGTTTGGGCTCAGGGTCCCTTGGTGGGTGATTACAGGTTTTGCTGAGCCTCACTCAAAGGGCCCTGGCAAAAGGTGCAGCCACCAGTGCTGGGAGCAGAGGGAAGGGAGGAGAGGCAGGGGAGGGCAGAGCCTCATCTCATGGACCAAAGGCAGCATTTCTTGGCAGGAAGGCAGCACCCTGTGCCTCATAAAGCTGGCTGGGTTCAAAAGTTGCATAACAACTTGTATTTCCTTTCTTTTGTTCTGGGGAGGGGAAAACCAAGCCATTAAAGATTCATGTGCCCCAATCTCCTCAGCAGCAGTCTCTGCTGAGGGCTGTCCACTCTGCAGCTTGGCTTTCCTTGCCCAGGGGTGTTGGTGTTCACCTTCTGTCTCCCCATCTCCTGTGCACAGCTGGCAATGCCTCCTTGGCAGGAGGGTAAGGCAAAGCTGATTTATGGCTGGGGTGCAGCAAGGTAGGAAATTCCAGTCCGCAGAAAGTTCAACCACAAAAGCATTTCCATCAATGAAAGCATTTAATGACCTTCTCTGTACCATCAGGGTTTTGGGGGATTTTTTTTGGTAAGAATTTGAGCAAAAGTTCATTGCCCATTTTCACTCACTGTCTTGACTAAAAAGAGCAATAATGAATTGATGGTTAAGTAGATGAAGGATCTTTGCTTTGACTCTGTGTCACCTGTTCCCTGTCCCTCTGCTCTAGCAGGGCTCAGTGCTCAGCCTGGACAGAGGCAGCAGCTGATTTTGAGGGCTGTGCAAGGTGGAACTCCCCATGGCTTGGTCAGATTCAGCCTTTTTCCCTCTCCCAAATTTGCCCTAAACCAAGACAGACGTGTTCCTGCCTTTCAAAGAATTTTCTTGCTGAGCTTCTGAAAGAATTTGGAAAGGAATTTCTTGATGTAGAAATAGTAACCAGAAGCTTATGAGATATCACTGGAACAAAATGGAATTATTTTTAATGGTAGCCCTCCTGCCTAAAGTATTTTTCCACCGATCAAAATACCGAGCTTGAACTTGAACCTCCTTGAACTCTGTGTTGGTACAATTACTATCTCTTATCATTTTCCTTATCTGTGGAATGTGCTGTTTTTCTCATTAATAGTTAGGATATTAAGAACTGTTGAATGTTGGATTCATAGCTACTTTGCCTGGACACTATCTTCATTGGGTATTTTGTGAGTTTTCTCACAAAAATGTGAGTTTTCTCACATTAGGAACACTGATAATTTCAGAGTTTATGGGAAATAAAGCAATGTAACCAATTTTTAATTTGAACCTGAAAACTAAATAAAACAAATTGATTTTTTAAAGAAAGTTGTAAGGAATTTTGTATTTTCTATCATGTTAACAGCTTTAAAGGAAAATTGGAGAGGAATGATAATTGATAACACTGGGATTTTCTGCAGAACCGTGGCTGTTGTGTTACATTTTAATACTTCCAATGTATTTTATTATATTTGATATTTAAATCCCTTAATGTGTCTGCTTGTCTTACCTGTCCATCATCACAATTTTGTCCTTTAGATTGAATAAGGAAAAGAATAAATAATAATAAAGAATAAATAATTTTTTTTTTTTTTTACTGCTATTTTCCCACCTAAAGAACATGAAGATGTTTTAGGGGCGGGCACAGCCTGGATGAAGAATGCACAGAATTGTGTTAAATAACAAAACCATCTGCACCTGGTGCTTGAGATGCCTCATTCAACTATTTACCATCCTAACACAATCCTATGGACCCGATCCAGCCTTGTATTTCCACCAAATCCAGTTCCAAAATTCCCTTTGGCTCAAGTCTTGCCTAAGATGCTTATCAGGGTGCCCATCTCTACAATCAGCACAAGTGGTTGGACAAGAAAATCAATTCCTCATCAAGAAACAGAAGGGAAAAAAAAAAAAAAAAGAAGATTCTTGGCTTTCAAATGAGCTTTCTAATATGATGGAAATAAGCCTTTTATGTTACATAAAAGCACATGGAACAACTCCTGAATACTGTATTAGTTTCTTCAAAGCTATTCTTGACTGGGAGCAGTGGATTGCAGTGAATGGAGGATTCAGTGGAAGAAAAGCTAAATTAAATAAACTGTATGACATCACTTTTTCATGAAAAAAAAAAATTCAAGCTCTAAGGCCAAAATTAAAAATCAGCCAGAAAGGATGAAAGAGTACAGAGCAACAGGCAGGCATTGCAATAAAATAAGTTACAATGTTAATTACAATATAAAGCAAAGTCAAAGCTGCTGGGAGCAAAAAATGGCCACAATAGAGAAGTCTAATAAAAAGTAACTATTAGAAAACCTCATATTTATCGTTATATATTCAAATTAGGAGGTATTCTTTCCTTCTTAAAGACATAAAAGAAAACATGGGTTGAAGATTTTGCTGCATCCTCAATGTTCTCTGACAGAAGGAAGAATTGAGCTTTGTCATTTAAACAAAATGGAAATATCTGACATTTGCTGCACAAACATAGCTCAGAAGGAATTAAAAAAATTTTCTTCAAAAACTAAAAACCAATAAATACACAGAAAATGACCTAGTAGGCGCAGAACCGGGCAGGCACAGAAAGGGCAAGTAGAAAATTATAATAATCATATTCTGGAAGATAAAATTAGTTATTCCAGCAAAAAATAACAAAGGAGCTATTTTTTATTACCAGACTTTACCACGGGTTTGTGTAGTTAGAAAGGCCACAGACACCAGACACAGAGAACCTGAGCATTTTGCTCAAGGCAATCCTGTCTAGACATATCACCACCCTGAACCAGGATGCTGCTGCAGGAATTGTGAATTGAGAACAGCAACAGTCAGGAACTTTGCAAATGTCCAGAAAAATAAGATGGACTGGAATAGGTTGGTGGGAGATGTGGAATCTCTGTCCTTGGCTTTGAAGCAGTCAATGTTACAGCCTGTCCTGGTGTTGGTGACAGTCCTGCTCTGATTGTTGATCTTATCCTGGCAAAAAGTCTGACTGAATGAATTTACTAGCATTACCATGATTCTGTGACTTCACAAAAGAAACGAGGCTCATTGTGATAAACAATATCAAGTTCATCCTCCAGCAAATCCAATAATATAATTTGGATTATTCAAAATTCCTGTTAAGTTTTCAGAGATTTTCTAGACATTAAGGCACAGATTTGTACTTTGTCTCCATCTTATTTAGGATTGTATTGATTTTATTACATAAAAATTGAATGAAATGGGTTATGGAGGCAGATGCCAAGCCTGACCTGTTTGTGGGTGGTGTATTGTTAATAAATTAGTTGGAAATGTGTATCAGAAAACAAGTGGGCATTGCAAATTCTGGCAATAAAACAGTACTAGTTAATAAATACATGGCAGGTTATGAAGAGTGACATATCTATCAGATGCATTTATTTAGAAGGTAGCCTTTAAAACCATAATTAAATTCTCTTTAGGTAAGGACTTCAGCTTCATGACTGCTAAGGCATTCAGAACACGTAAAGCAATGAGAAATGGTCACTCTAACTAACAGGAAGGCTTGAAGGGAGATCTTCAGAAGAAAAGTTTGTCAGTTTATATTAGAGTTTTGGGGAAAAAATCAAGTTGGATTCTGTGCAGAATAATCAAAGTAAATGGACTGGAGTGGGAGCAAAGCACTGCTTTTTGTCTCGTGGGCAGCTGGACTGCTGCAAGCTGCCCAAGGTGGAGATAATGCTGCAGAGCAGCTGGAGCATTTTTGGGATGCTGATAAAAGTCTTTTCAGCCAAGTTTATTCGTTTGTTCTCATTTAACAAGAGACTGAAAGCAGATTTCAAGGCCCACTAAAGTGTCATCTTTGCCATCTTTATTTGTGAGTATCAAAGATCTGGATGAAGGAGCCCAGGACAAGGCTGACTCATTCTGTGTGACCTCCTGAGCATCTGACCAGTGTAGGAAGAATTGTGCTGATGTAAATGTAAAAAGAACTTGGCTTTTTTCTGGGTGAGCCTTTCATTGCTGCCTTTATCAGCTGGGCTAATAACAGCCCACAAGTGCACAAAGATATAAAATTTCAGAATATTTATGTGCCTGAGGGATTTACCAAGGACCATAAGCTGTTGGCTTAAGGAGATATAGATAATTCACCAGTTCAAGTGTTTTTGCTGCATCTGAGGACATTTGAAACTCTGTCCCAGACACGTCCCCAAAGAGATTCACTTCTCTGCTGCTTTTGCAGAGCAGCAAACGTACCAGAACCCTGAGAGTAACACAGTGTCTGAATTATCCATTATTGAGGATCAAACTCATTGGAATAGTTAGAATAATTACTGTCACGTGCTTGTTTACTCACATGTACAGTAGCTACAAAATCAGACCCCTAAACAAATAAATTTTTGCCTTTGGATTGATTTGCATGCTATAATAAAGGCACTTCTGATATCTTTTAGCAGAGACGGGGGCTGAATGCATGTGCCTGTGATCAGGGCTTTGCTTTATGTTAAGACAGCCCTGCATTGTGCACTGCATAATGAATTCCAGAAAACACAGCTTCTTATTGTTGCCAGTTATTGGGGGCTCATTCTCCTAATGAGACATGTAAATATCTTTCATTAACATTAAGGGCCACTGTGTGCTTGGCCCCTGAGGAGAACAGTGCTCTCTGTCAGCTGTGGCAGAAAGATGAAAATTACAATGAAAATGCCATTACAGTTATTGCAAAAAACCTGCCTTTATGATGTCAGTTGTCTTGACAGCTTTGGGTATCATTTGCAGAAATATCCCTCTAGCCTTTTGGCTTATTTCCTGCTTATTTCCTGGTTTTGGATTGATGTTTATATATTTTAGATTCTGTGCTGTTTTAGTGGGTTGCTTTAGGTTTCATATTAAGTGCTACTAAGTTCTCTTCACAGAATATATAGATAAAACAACTTTTTCTTTAGCTTGGGACCAAGGACACAAACAGTGGTGAAGTGAGAAGAAAAAACCAGGAGGATGGATCTTCATAAGCTGAAGCTATGGTTGGACAATTGTTTCTAATATGCTAATGGACCAAAATTTATAAAAATGTAGAACCTTGTGACTGGTTGTCTATTTTGTGACCTTTTGGAGCATCTTGAGTGTGGTCCTGGTGGACTCTTGTGCAGCCCAGGTGTGTCCAGTGAGGCTCTTTAATAAATCCCCACTTCATCCTCTTGCTCTGTCTGCTCTCTGTTCCAGCTCAGAAGGCATCAGGTCCATCCATGTATCAGTCCATAGAGCACCTGAGGATGCTCCCCATCACTGCAGCCAGCTGTCAGCAATGTCCCTAAACTTCCAGAGCAGGGCCACATGCAAACTGCCCCCTGGCAACAGTGGCATCCTTCTCTGACCTCTGCCAGCCCCAGAAATTATCTGTGGAGTAGAGCAAAGCAGTGCCAGGGACTGCACCAGAGAATGAGCCCCAGGTCATTGATTTCCACACCTGCACGTGCTGCCTGGTCCTGGTGCACTCCTGGGTATGGCACAGCCCATGTGGTGGCCAGGGATGATTGGAATCCTCCCTGCACTGGCTGTGAACTCAAATGCTGTGGGTTCCCCCTGTTCTGAGCACAAAACAAGGTGATTCTTGCACGGGCTGCCCTAAGCTTTCCTCTCCAGAACAGCAATGGCCTGACCATGCAGAGGTCTCACCAGTGTGCTCTAATTTTGATTACTGAAGAGTCTGATGGTTGGTTCTGGGAGCATTTCACAGGGCAAATTCTTCTCTCTCTACTGTCGCCCTCATTTTTCAAGTTTTCTGAGGCACTTTCTAACTTGATGTTTTTCATCATTCTCAGTTCTTTCTCATGCACAGGTGTTATTATTAGAAGTATGTTTTTCATATGACTAAGTTGCTTGCATACTTTCTCTTGGTGTGGAAAACAACTGATGGACAGTTGTCTTGACCAACGAGATGGGAGAAGTGTCAACCTTCTTCTCCAATCCCTGGTCTGTGTAGAAATACTGTAAATATGGAGTCAGATGTTTTAATAGTTTTTAGCCTTCTCATCAAAGAGTGTCCATGTGTGTCCTTGTGTGTCCCACAGTGACACTCTACTTTGTGACAAATTCTTTTCATGTAAAAACCTGATTTTGTTAGTTTGCCTGAAAAAATAGAAATCAGCCCTGTGGCTACAAATATGCCCACCACACCACAAAAGTGCAGAAGGTTCTAAAGTNATAGTTTGCCTGAGAAGAAAAAAATCAGCATTTCATGGAAAATCAGCCCGGTGACTACAAATATGCCCACCACGCCTCAAAAGTGCAGAAGGTTCTAAAGTTGCATGTATGTTTACCTATACATGTCTACACATATATAATGTGTGCATTTTAAAATATATAATATATAAGATAAAGTGGATATTGCACTAAACCCTCATCTCACCTGAGTGACCTTTTGGAAGACCCAGAGGGAAAATTTCCACAAACACATAGTGTGTGAAGTCTATGCCACACCAAAAGTCACCAAGTCAGATTTTCCAGACTATTTCAGTCCCTAAAGATGCTGACAAAACACCTACTGCTAAAGTACCTAGTCAGAGTTACACTGAACCCATGCCAAGCTGACCAAGACTCAGAAAGCACCAAAGAAAACTAGCAGTGAAGATTTCCCTAAACACCTACAGCAAAATCATTTAGATGCTCTTCAAAACTTATCCCTGAATAATTAAGTGGAATAGTTATAATGGAATTTAAAACCTTACAAAAGTGACATTTGAAAAATAGTTTGGGGAACAGACAAAGAAGTCTCAAAGCACAGAGAGTCACAGTATGCAGCAATGAAAATGGAGGCGAGAAAAACATGGACTGTAAAGCAAAAGGAAGAAAAACATTTCATTGGGCGTATTTGAGAGAAATGACATGCAGGTGAAAATGACTGTTAACCTTTAAACCTTTTAACCTTTAAAGCTGGTTTATAACTCCAAATAGGTGGTGATAAAATATGAAAGCACATCGTGCTTTTCTTTTATAGTTGAGTTCTGTTTCTACTTAATTTTCTGCAACTGAGCAAGATCAGATGGACTGAAGTTGCCAATGGTGGATCCAAGGCAGCAGAGCTCTTCTCTGCCTACAGGAGCAGTGCCTAAACATAATGGATTAACAGCATGTTCAGAGACTGTTGGAAAACAAGCAAGATTATTTGCAACCATAACGAGGCTCTGCAAACATCCAGCTAAATAGAAGGAAAGAATTATCACTTCACTGGAGCACTAAACACAATGGGGTGCACAGATTGACTTCTAATTTTCTTCATATTTAGCAAATCAGCAAAATGCAAACTTGGGGGAACAAAGCCTGGCCTGAGCCTGGATTTCATCATCATAGCCCATCTGAAGCTAGCTCCAGAGACTACCTGTTACATGTGGCAGCTGAATTTATTCTAAAATGCTAGAAGGATCTCCTACCAGCCATCAGCCTGATGCCCTGAAGAAAAGAATGAGAGTGCAGATGTGTGGATTAGTTTTTCATAGATAAAATCAGGGTACACTTGTGACCTTCACGATACGCCTCTCCAGGTCAGCCCTGTCCCATGTGAGGTGCCAGGCACAGACTCACCCAGCTCTTACACACAGCCTATGCCAAACTCCTACAATAAAACTAGATCCTTCCTAAAAATTGGTACAGCAGTCTTCTTCATCTTTCACACCAAATGCCTGCTGATCAGAAGCTCTAAATCACCCATTTGACCAATTATTGGTGCATGGTGCTGTAGCAAGGAACATAAAAGTTAATGAAATTTAACAAAGATCATGCTTCTCTCCATTTGCATCCTTCCCTCCCTTAAGGAGATTTCATCCTTCCTTCCTTCCCTTACTCTGAGAGAGAAAACGACAGACGTACCCCGTGGCGATGTTCGTAGTAAGCCAGCTTGGATTTGGTCAGGACAAAGAAGCGCACTTTGAAGTTGGAGGGTGAGGTCCTTCTCTTCTGCTGGGATTTCTTGATCAGCAGTTCCTCCAGGAGCACGCAGTTATTCATGGCTGAGCCAAGAATGTTTCTCTCCCAGGACATGGGAAGCCTGTGCTGTGCGCCCCGTCAAAGAAAGAAACACGAGAAAGCAGACAGTTAATTTAAAAAAAAAAGTGTTCAAGAGGTAGCGTAGGTGCTTTTGAGCTTTATCTTCCCATCTACAGCAAAGCTTCCTTTCTGCCAGACCATAACCACATCCTCTCTGAAGTCATAAAGCCAACAGCACACGTTGCACTATACACTAAGGTAAATGTTGTGGAAAAAAAATAGCACTTGAGGGACGTGCAGTAGATGTGAATCAATGATTAAGGATAAATTAAAAGGGTGTGGCATGATTAAGCATCTGTCTCCTATTGGCTCATCTGGTAAATCCAGTTATAAATGCTCACACCCAACCTGGATGTATAGGATGAATGTCCCTACTGTCCTCCTAGATTTATCCATGTATCATGTATCCATGTTTCTTTTGTGAAGGAATGGTGCCTTTCCATTAAGAGTATTTAACACAGAGATTCCATACAATGGGTTTTGAGGGAGTCCCTCGTGCAGTGATTCAGTTGACAAGGTGGTGTTCAGTCAAAGGTTGCACTCAATGGTCTTCGAGGGCTTTTCCAGCCTTAATGATTCTGGGATGACATGAAAATTCCTACTGTGTAAGCAAAGACAAATGATACCCTGGATATACCCAGGAATGATAAACATTTGCAATCGGTAGATATTTCAACTGACAGTTACAATAACCAATAATTAATTAATTCATCATCAATGGTTACTTTCACTTCAGGATTCCTGAGTGCCTCAGGGGTACCTGGGGAGGCTGTGGCTGGATGCTGCAGGAGGCACAGGCACAACGTGCCCTCTGTGCAATCAAAACCAGCAGTGAAATGGCCACAAACACCCAACCAAACACATCTGGTTTCCTCAGGCCTCCTGAGCTCAGGGCAGTCAGCACCAGGCTTAATATGGAATTATAAAAATTTTATGGTGTGTCTAATTCAGTCAGTACGACAGCACTGTTCTATTTTAAAACAAATGTAATTCATTCTCCTCTGCTCCTTAATTTTTAATATTTTGTGTATTTTTTGTATTATTGATGTATGATTGTATTGCTGATTGTACTGGGGCTTGCAGAGATGGTGTCTGGTGGAACGCGGGTAAACAGGAAGATAAAAAAATATTTTCATTAATCTGATATTTCTGAAAATCATTCCAGTGTAAATCATTTATTGGTGCCAAGTTTAATGCAGCATTAGGGTATAAGGGGGCAGGTCCATATTGCTGATGTATTTTTAGAATGTTTGCAAGTTCAAAACAAGATACTAGATTTATTTTAAATACAGTTAATGAGAAAAAAAAAAGCAGAAGAAATAACAATTACAAAAAAAGTGAAGATCTGGATTTGTTTTAGGGCAGTTCATGGACTGACATGGGCACAGAATATACTCTTTATCCTCCCAGAATAAGAAGTGACATATCCCTTCCTTGCTTTACATTTTTTAGGCAGCAGGCACCAGGGATCATCAAATGTTCTTTAACAATTTTGTTCAATGCTAATTAAGAATGTGCATTTGCCATAAAAATGCAATTTAAATATAGCACCTGATGTATAGATTTGCGGGGATTTTGCTTGAGACAATGCAGTACCATAGGACAGAAACGAAGACAAACTGAAGCTGTGTTGCAGCTGATGCCTATATATATATAAATAAATAAGAATTAATTTAAAAAATAAATATGGTGGTCTTGCTGAAGACAAGATGCAGCAGATATTGTAACATTTGTCATGCTGAAATCTAGTAAACCTGTAGTTTGTTTCTCAGCAGAGTGACTGAGCACCAAGGAACTTTTGTGGTGAGATGACACAAGTGTGTGATCTCCTAAAAAAGCATCGCTGCTGTCAAGGGGGATTTTGTACCTATTTGTAGATTCGGATAAAAGTTCAGGCCAAATTTCCCAATTCTACAATCCAGCCTGCCTCATGCAGCGCACATGTACAAAATATGCAGCGTTTGAAGTGAGTTTTCTGGAATTAAGCCCTGTGTAAGCAGCAGCTATCTGGATAAATTCCAGACCTTGCACCTCCAAAATATAGGGCCACTTCTGTGTGTTTATAAATTTCCTTATGCTTGGGAATTTGCTGGTTTAAATTATGCTCCAAGATCCTTTCTTGCAATTAACGAACCAAAAAATGTGCAGTAGAATACCCTGATAAACTTATGGATTTCACAACAGTGAATTACTGTAACAGTCCATTACCCCCAGAAGGGCTTGGATTTGATCAACAAATATTTCACTTGATTTGAATCAGTACAGTTGAGTTTATAAAGATAATTTTTAACGGCATTGCATTTTTAGCTAGTAACACTTGTTTAGGACTCTGACTCTTTCTAGTCTCTTCACACCAACTGTAGTGTGTTAAGGACTTGGTGAAAAATCTTTGTAGCTTGGGCCAAAGCGGTTTGCAGTCTGCTGGCAGAGATGAACACGTTGTCTTATCAGAAAATGGAATATAAACAGAGATACAAGGGTGTGAGATTGCAGCTCTAGAGAAGCAGGAGTGCAGGACAGCAGAGAGTTGAGAAGCCAGCACGGAAACTTCTGAGAGGAGAGGTGCTGCTGGAGATGGAGGATGTGGGGGAAGAGATTAACCAAGGTGGTGAGTAGAGGGGGGAAAGCTAAGAAATTCTTTCAACATAACGACTGGCAGCTTGATTTGTTCATGAGATAAGAGATGAGCTCTCAGAGGGACAGAGAGGGGAGCAATTTGATCAAATACAGAGATAAGGGGCTTGGCAATTGCACTGCTTTTGGTGCAAACATGGCACGGTGTGACCCCGTGTCTGCCAGGGGCCAGGTAAAACAGGGGAGAGAGGAACAAGGAGAAACTGAGCTTACGGATTGGATACGACACTTGCAGAAAGATGCACAAGAAAATATGAAAATCACTGCAAGAAAATAATCAGATTTTGGCCCAGAGTATAAGAACTAGCAGGATTTAGCAGGTGAAATCAGCCACTCTGAGTTTTCCATGGTTTTAAGTGAAGGTGAGCCAGCTAAGAGAGTAAACAGGGAAAATATGAATGACCCTGAGGAAGGAAACAAGGAAACAAGCCAACAAAGCCAGATTTGGTTAAACATGGGATTTGATATAAATGTAAATTTCATATAAACACAGGTGTTGGTTTCAGTGAGAGCTGTGAACGAGTTTTGTTGTGCAATATCTTTATCAGTTGATAACCCTGCTGAACTGGGGAGAAAAGCAGGGGCTGATGTATCTTTGTATCACTCTTATCTCAGATGTGCCCCTTCATTTTTCTTTTTTCACTTTAATTCCAAGACCCATGTGTAGCAAACACACAAATATTTGAGTGTAGCAAGCCAAAACCAGAAAGGAATGCTAAGTCTAAAGAATGTATAGCCAGGTTGACACACATAAACAAAAACCATATGGTTTAAGAATTGTATTTATATTTAATTGTACATTTGGAGAGAGTAACCTGCTTAAGTGTATTTGAATTTCAACGATCGTTATTTCCTGACTGTTTTTAACTAACGTCCTGCATTCCTTTTAAAACATAAATCCATCGGGGTGAATAGAGGTTATACCCCTTTTAAAGTAAGTGTCAGGTATTGAAGTCCTTCAAGACCCTTCTACAGTCGAGTAGGATATATAAATATATAGAAATATATATATATAGGTAGGTAGAAATGCACCACTTGCCTATGACCACGTTGGCTGCAGAGCTGGAATATGTGAGGGTCTCTGCAGAGCTCCACACAAACTACAAAGCCCTCCTGAAGGGGCTCCTCAGGAGGGCTGGAATATCCCACAAACACCTTGAAGGTTGGTACAGTTTCACACTGAACGCTCCTTTCAAGAATTTTGGCAGCACTGTATATTGCAAGGTACAGAAATTCTGTATCCTTTGTAGAAAAGAATTAAATACAACTGTCCTAAATATCTTAAAACCATGGTAAGACTAAACTTCATGATGTGAGGTGATGAATTTTTTAGGTATGCTACATCTTTGCTTCAGTGATTTTATAAAACTTGCTACCATNCGGGGTGAATAGGGGTTATACCCCTTTTAAAGTAAGCGTCAGGTATTAAAGTGCTTCAAGACCCTTCTACAGTCGAGTAGGATATATAAATATATAGAAATATATATATATAGNATGGGTGAATAGAGGTTATACCCCTTTTAAAGTAAGTGTCAGGTATTGAAGTCCTTCAGGACCCTTCTACAGGACAGTCGGATATANTGAATAGGGGTTATACCCCTTTTAAAGTAAGCGTCAGGTATTAAAGTGCTTCAAGACCCTTCTACAGTCGAGTAGGATATATAAATATATAGAAATATATATATATAGGTAGGTAGAAATGCACCACTTGCCTATGACCACGTTGGCTGCAGAGCTGGAATATGTGAGGGTCTCTGCAGAGCTCCACACAAACTACAAAGCCCTCCTGAAGGGGCTCCTCAGGAGGGCTGGAATATCCCACAAACACCTTGAAGGTTGGTACAGTTTCACACTGAACGCTCCTTTCAAGAATTTTGGCAGCACTGTATATTGCAAGGTACAGAAATTCTGTATCCTTTGTAGAAAAGAATTAAATACAACTGTCCTAAATATCTTAAAACCATGGTAAGACTAAACTTCATGATGTGAGGTGATGAATTTTTTAGGTATGCTACATCTTTGCTTCAGTGATTTTATAAAACTTGCTACCATGTACCCTTTGGCACTTTTCTGTCCATATGTGGGAAAATTTGAAATATTTTAAATTACTTAGATTGAAGTTTGAACTGTTGTGTGCTGGGCAATTTGAGGTTGCAGATAAAGTTCTTCTCATCAACTGTAGTCTCAGTGGACTTCTTTATTTCTTTCAATCACCTTTGTTCTTTCCTTACTACCTCCTGCAAACTGCCCTTTTTCTGATTTAAAAAAAAAAAAAAAAAAGTTTATTTTATGGATTGGATTTTTTCCATTGGGGTTTTACCCAGATTATGCAGTTCTCACCTTGATTATAGCAGCCTGTGAAAATCTCCCCACCCGCACATCCTGCTCTGATACCAAGGTTTATGTCCTGAAGGCGGCAGAGAAATTTATGAAGTTAAATATAGGTAGTTTTTGTTTCTGTAAAAAAAAGCAGTCCGGAAGGCTGCAGCTCTCTCTTCACTCTCATAAATTGACCTATATCCTTCTATCATGTGCAATATTTGGGTCAGGTTTACTGCCTGCGTGCCAGCTCTTCCTTTATACCAGCTGCTCAATGATGACTATTACCCAACTTCTAAACTTCCACAATTAAACCCATTTAGCTCAGAGTGAGAGAAACTCTTATTTGGGTTACTCAGCTGTCTGGCTTCCTTGGCAGTTCATTATCACCCCAATAAACACGGCTCCAGTAGGCCCAAAGCACAAGACAGAAAGCTGCAGATAAAGGGAAGAATTAGCCTGGTCTTTAGGAGCCAGATGCATCCAGCTCTCCTCGAGGTCTTACAACTGCACCTTTGAATCTCCCCACACTGCTCACAGTGATTCAGGGAGTTGTAGAAGCAGAGCAAGATTCTCCTGTGAACTGTTTGGGAGCCCTGAGAAAGTGGATGCCTTCTTCTGAGCATCTGCTGGGAGAATGTAGTGAATTATCCATCATTTGTGAAGTGAATAACTCCCAGGAGTGGCAGTAACATAGAGAAAATATTTTATACTGGAGGACAGGCACAGTGTTAGGACAGGTTCTTCTGTGATGAAGAGACAATTAATCCTTTCCTCAACTGTTCTCTCTTAGGCAAAAATGCAGAAAGGAAAACCTTGTTTCATGAGGGTCATACCCAAACTGGGATTTTGTTCCAGTTCCTTTTATTAGTGCCTGGCTATTGTGGTTCCTGTCTGTTTCTGTCTCCCTCTGAAGATAAAGGTGGGATTTGCACTGCTGACAAAACATGCTGCAGACCCCAGGGTTCACCCTGGCAATATAACACGTTTTGCCATGCCCAGGTCACTGATGGCTGGACAAGAATTACTTCCTTGTGCCATGCAGATGCATTTTTTTGACATATGTTCATTTACATGTTTGAGTAAGTAGTTACAACAGGCACATGAGCAAGAAAATACCCAGCATTAATGTCTGGCTTAAAAATCAGGTTGGGGGCTGCTTCCAGAGACAATACTATGAGTAGGAACAGAGGAAGGATCAAAACATGCCTGGATTTTGAGCCCTATCATTTTCCTAATAGTAGTGAGATACCTGTTTTATTGTTAAATAACCATGAAAGCTCTGTTTTGAGCTTTGAATCTATTTGATAACAGGCTGTAGAGCAAGAAACAGTTCAGCTGTCATGTGCAGTGCACTCTGTTGTGCCCCAGTTTTCACACGATGGGAACATTAAACTCCTTTCCTACATTAGCAGGTGTGCCAAAAGGCTGCAGCTGATATTTTAGTCTGAGGACTCAGGAAGAAAAGGCTGTACAGCACTGCACTGCAAATTCATTAACTCCCAAAGCCACAGCGGGAGACAGGGAGATGGGAATTAACCACAGCAGATGGAGACATAAAGCTTGGTTAAGTCTCCTTCACCCCCAACAGGCTCCTTTTCTCTCGCCCTCCTCCCTGGTATATCCTGCAACAAAGCCCATAACAATCACCAAAAAAGGAAATTCCTGAGCTTGTAGCTTAACCAGGCTGTAAGATATAACCCTAACCTACACCAAGAGACTGGAACTGAGTTCGACTTCGGGGCTGTTTCTCAGACAACATGAGAAAAACACATGCACATTTATTTATTAATTAATTTATTATTTAGAGTGCAATAGCAGCAAGAAGTGAAAGAAATCTGTTGTAGCACAGAAGAAAGCAGCACTGTTCTAAGAGCATGCTTGAAAATGGGGTTTATATTTACTGTGCTTGTACAATGTTTGGATCCCAGTTCTGCTAAAATAACAGCATACTGCAATGGCACACACTGTACACACTGCTGCTGAATTAACAGAACTGGAGTGCCTGCTACTGAAACATGCCAATTTGCATAAAATTAGTAATGAAGAAAATGAAAATAAACTTAACCAAAGCCGTAAATTAAGATGTTGAGTTTTTGAGGCAGAGAATATCATGGTACTGCTTCACCATCTGCTGAAGGAGTGTCCAAGTTCATTCCCACAAGATGGAGATGCTGTAGGAATTGTGCTCCATGATCAGTGGTGGGCTGGTACTGGATAGTGCCCTTATTTCAGAAAAGAGCTGAAATGGAGCAGAAAGCGAACTGTAGAGTTCTACACTTGACATTGCCTATCATTCTTAATTTCTCATTTAGAACCACTGTAAGGAGCAGTGTCAGCAGCTCCCCGTGGGCTGGAAAGGGTCATCCATGGGTCTTCTGAGAACCAGCCCTGCCACCAAGAACATGACTGACGTTATATCCCCTCTGTCTTGGCCACCATCAGACAGAAAATGAGCCCAGGAGATCACAGAGATCGAGCAAACAAGAGCTTGGCTCTCACTGCCTGCTCGTGTTTGAAGTCACAGCATTTTACATCCTTGCTGCACGGTTCACTGAGTGCAAGGCACCAGAGAATCAAGCTCAGCTCCTGCAAAACGAATGTGAAATCAAAGTCTGGAAAGTCCAATAAAACCAAAGGTGTGTTGGTACCTCCTACTACACGCATCTCTGGAGGTGATGATTTTTATTCCTTGCCTGTCTTTCAGAATATGATGTAACAAGATGATTTGAGGCAAGATAAGAGCTTTCTGTCACAGAAATGGAGAGAACAAATCCCCACCCCATGTCCCCAGCCTCCTCCTTTCCTTCTGCCTATGCACTCTCCTCTCTCAAATGTTCTCCCTGATGCTCACAGGGCACACAGCACAGCATGTTGACTTAACTCACTAGAAAAGCTGAAAACTTGAGCAAGAAAAACTGCAGTAATGTTTTTATGGGGTTTGAGGCTGCATCAGTGCCCCATGGTGATGGCACAAGCAGTGACAAGAAAGGGCTGCAGAGCCAGGGCAGGGGCTGGAAGAGTAGGGAGGGAAGAAAGGAGAGAGGGATGAAGAAGTAGGAATAGGGGTGAAGGAATGAAACCTCCTTTTCCAAAGCAGAAACCTTTTAGTTGCAGCGTGGAACTGCATCTTTGTCTCAATTCAGCAAATTGCTTACAAATGAAAACAAATCAGCCTATTTTGCAGCCAGGCTTATACTCACTGCAAATTGTAAAGTGTAGTTCAGTTTGGAATATTTAAATATTCAACTCATTGTAAATTGTAAAGTGTAGTTTAGTTTGGAATATATAAATATTCAGCTAATTGTAAATCGTAAAGTGTAGCTTAGTTTGGAACATATAAATATTGAGATATTCTGTGCATCACTTCAGGCTTTCTCATAAAATAAATCTAACGACTCTGGATCTTCTTTGCATGTTTTTTTAGAAATAATTAACAGAATCTAAAGTAATTTTCATTCGACGGAATTTTTTTTATTTAGTGAATGATGGATCTGGAAGAGTGACTCTGTGAATGACCCTGGTGATGGTCCCTGTCACCAAGGCCATTGCTGCCATCTGCTGAGGGACAGAGAACGGCACAGAAACCGCCCAGGGACGGAAAATCCTTCCCCGTTGGCCATTCCAGAGAGAAAATCCTGCAGCAGCGATGCCAGCAAGCGCAGCTCCACCCGACCCGGTGAAAAACTCAAATCCACGACATTAACTTCAATTCCTCCTAGAAGGAAACGGAAAGAAAAGCAACGGAGCCCGTTTGCCGCGGCTATGGTCGGATTTCGTGTATTCTGCTGCAGGAGGGCTGCGAACACTTCCCAGCGGGACCTCAGAGGTCGTTTCCAACCTAATTGATTTCTGTGATTCTGTGATTTCTGTGATTGTGTCTGTCCCAGCGCAGCGGGCACCCCCGAGGGACACCAGGCGGGTCCCTCCCGCCCCGGCAGGTCCCGCAGAGTGGCGACAGAGCCCCGGAGCCTGAGGGACACAGAGCCCTTAGGAGCTAGAGAGCCTTGAGGGACACAGAGCCTTGAGGGACACAGAGCCCTGAAGGGTCAGAGAGCCCTGAGGGGCCATAGAGTCCTGAGAAGCCGCAGAGTCCTGAGGGGCCACAGAGCCCTGAGGGGCCACAGAGGCCTGAGGAGCCAGAGAGCCTTGAGGGGCCACAGAGCCCTGAGGAGCCAGAGAACCCTGAGGGACACAGAGCCCTGAAGGGTCAGAGAGCCCTGAGGGGCCACAGAGTNGTCCGGAGGGGTCACAGAGCCCTGAGGGGCCGCAGATCCCTGAGGGGCCCTGCAGGGCCACAGAGCCCTGAGGGGCCACGGAATCCTGAGGGGCCACGGAATCCTGAGAAGCCACAGAGCTCTGAGGGGTCAGAGAGCCCTGAAGGGCCATAGAGCCCGGCGGGCTCCCAGCGGCCGCAGGACGGCGCAATCGTCCCCAAACCTGCCAGGAGCCTCGCCTGACCCCGCCCCCGAGCGAGCTGAGTGGAAGAGCGCCTGACTGCTCTGCGCAACAGCCAATCAGAGCACGGCACGGCGAGGCCGAGAGCCAATAGGGAGCGAGGGGCGGGCCCGGGCGGGCGGAAGCGGCGGCGCTGAAGGAGCGCGGCGGGCGGCGCGGGCAGGTGAGGGCGGCAGGGCCGTGGGGTCTCGGAGCGGGTCCGTGCTCTGCTCTGGGTCGTGGTTCTGGCTCTTGTCTCGTCAGCACGGGTCTGGCAAGCCCCGCCGCGGGGTTTGGGCCTCCCCAGAGCCCGGCCCGGAGCGGTTCCTGTCGTGGGGCGCGGGTTTAGAGGGGAGGCCGCAGAAGCAGCGGCTGAGGTGGCTGGGTCTGGTCAGCCTGGAGAAGGGACCTCACCGCGGGCTGCAGCTTCCCCCCGAGGGCCAGCGCCGATCTGTGCTCTGTGATCAGTGACAGGACCCGAGAGAACGGCTGGAGCTGTGCCAGGGGAGGAGTCGGTAGATATTAGAAAAATATTATTTCTCCAGGAGGTAGTCGGGCACGGAACAGGTTCCCCAGGCTCTCCTTGGTCACAATCCCACGCCTGAAGGAGTTCAAGAAGCCTTTGGGACACACTTTCAGGCACAGCAGAGGGATTGTTGGGGTGTCCTGTGCAGGGCCTGGAGTTGATCCTTGTGTGTCCCTTCCAGCTCGGGATATTCTGTGATTTTGGGGGGTTTGCCCACCAGGCCTCATCTGGGGAAGAAGGTCACCTCTCTGTCTTTGGCTGCCCAGTTTACAGGCTGGCCATTCATATTTAGGGTAATAAGTGTTCTGTGTGCATCTAATACAGTTAATCTTGCTATGAGTAAGCCTTGGTGAAAAGGTAATGTGGATTTGCTAGGAAACTCTTATATTTTGCACATGGATTTGTCTCTTCTGGCTCATTTTCTCACAGCCACCTCCCATATTTTGTTTTTGTTTATATTTATATTATAATCTTGTGACACAAATCGTTAATGTTCATTTCTTGGGTCATTCCCTAGGAATTTCACCTGGCAAAAATGGGTGAACCTCAGCAAGTGAGTGCCCTTCCTCCGCCTCCAATGCAATATATCAAAGAATATACTGATGAAAATATCCGTAAAGGCCTGGCTCCAAAGCCCCCTCCGCCTGTGAAGGACAGCTACATGATGTTTGGGAATCAGTTCCAGTGTGATGATCTGATCATTCGGCCCCTGGAGAGCCAGGGCATTGAACGGCTGCATCCTATGCAGTTTGATCACAAGAAGGAGTTAAGGAAACTCAACATGTCCATCCTGGTCAACTTTCTGGACCTCTTGGACATTTTGATAAGGAGTCCAGGGAGTATAAAGCGAGAGGAGAAACTGGAAGACTTGAAACTGCTTTTTGTGCACGTGCATCACCTTATCAATGAGTATCGGCCTCACCAGGCCAGGGAGACGCTGAGGGTGATGATGGAGGTGCAGAAACGGCAGCGCCTGGAGACGGCAGAGCGCTTCCAGAAGCACCTGGAGCGAGTCGTGGAGATGATCCAGAACTGCCTGGCTTCCCTGCCCGATGATCTGCCTCATGCAGAGGGGGGACTGAGAGTCAGCGTGGAGCCCATGGATGCTGACGATGGCAGCAGCTGCGCTGGACAGAGCGAAAAGCAGAGGGAGCGTTCTGGTAGCAAGAGAGATCAGGTTTTGGACAAAGATGCAGCAATGTGCAGCATTATTGATGAAATGACATGAGGCAAACACCTGGTTTTGTTAATGCACCACAGTGAGAGACAGAAGGGGCTCTGAGGATACATGTTGTATTTTGTTTTGCTGTTGTACAAGCAGACAAAGCATTTGTTGTGCACCTGTTGGAGATTGTGAGCGACTGGGCAGATGAAAACGTTTAATGTTTTGTGACCTGTGTTTTATTGGTGGAAATAAAAAAGTTAATTTTTGTTCAATGTGTCATATGAGGTGGTAGGCACAGATTAAAGTTGGCTTTTCCTGTTGTACTTTCATTTGTTTTGGGTGTGCCGTTCTATAATTCTATATGCTCTGAGTCCAGAAAAAAATTCCTACAGAAATGCTGCTTGCTTTTTTTTACGCAAACACCACACAGGAACTTGGGAAACAGGTATACAGAAACTCAAGTTACATCAAGGCATTCCTTATGGTCTGTGTTTGAGGTGAAATCTAAAGCAAGTGGGCCAACTATTGTCCTGTAGCTCTCATATCCTTTTATTGTGTGACCAGCATGGCTTTCCTGGGATCCTGGCAGAGCCAGCCTGCCCTGCCTTTCCCGTTTTAGCAGAGCAGTTTCAGGATCCTGCTGGTAATTATCAGAATTATTCCTCCAGCAGCTCTCTGGAGTTTCCTCAGAAACCACACGAGCTGAGAGGACCCCTTTTCTAAGGGAGTTCTGCTTCCAGCTGCTGCATGCAAAAGTCACTCTTTATTCCTCTTTTTGTCACTTCTTTCCTACAAGTGTGTTTGTCTCTCAGCTACATTAATCCCTTGTTTTTCCTGATTTTCACTTAAAAAACCTGGCAGATTGGTGCCTGTTTTCTCCTATAAGATAGGTGTGCCAGGCAAGGTTCCAATTCTAGCATCTTCCACTTTTTCATAAATAACTCCTTAGTGCTTAATTTCACCTGTATAAAACACTGAAGTACATCAGCTGCTTTAGCAGAGAACATTTCTTGGCCCTCTATCCCAGGTGCAGTTCTAGCCCAAATATTTTAAAGACAAGATAACCTTGAGGAGAGTGGTGACCCAGGCGGAGGGAGAGTGGCCAGGGAACAGCATTTCTCAAAAGGTGTATTTCAGCATTTAGTCAGAGTGAGCTTTGAGTCATGCTTTCCACACTACAAGTGCTACTTTTTCTCCTCTCTGTTCTGGATTTTTTATATTATACTGCAAAACTCCTGATGCAATTCCCCACCCCATGTCCCCAGCCTCCTCCTTTCCTTCTGCCTATGCAAAATTTCCATATTTTTAAATATGGAAAAAGACTCCCTTAGGCTCAACTGTAACAGTTTTCCAGAACTACCAAATTATTGCTGCCAGAAAAGAAAGTTTGCCAGCAGACGCTCTGAGTTGCTTTTAAGTATTAGAACCAGAAACTTAAGATGAAAAGCTTGAATAGTTCATCCTACAAATCTGTTATTTGGCCAAGCCCTTTCCACTTTCTGCTATGTGTTATGTAATATTTTGTCCAAACTCTGTCTGCTGTGGCAAAAGCAGGTGTGGGAAGCAGTCTGGGGCACTGAACTGCTGGTAGTCGTGTCAGCTCAGTGCTGCTGGCAAGTTTCACTTACAGTCATCGAAGAGATCTGGAGAAAACGAGAAGCAGATTTATTTGTGTGGTGCTGTGAAGTGTTGTCACCTCTCAAAGTCCAGCCAGCAGGAGCTCAGGGCGCTTGTACCCTGCCCCAGCAGCGCCTGGCTGTGCTGCAGGACACAGCCCAACTGCCCAGCCTCGGGCAAAACAACCCAGATTGGACTGAGAGGCACCCACAGCCCTGTCTGGAGATGATGTGCTGAGAAGGAAACAGGAGTTCACAGAGAAGATAATTTTTCTTGAATGAGAAGGGCGAACAGGAGCGTTGTTTGTCACCTTCAGCCAGGATGTTGTGTCACATCTGCCTGAGCTGGGTTCTCCTGGTGCTATTCACAGGTAACCAAGGGGGCAGGAACAACTGGACGGAGGTGGGTGGAGGTAACATGCATCAGGGCTTCTGAGGGTGGCAAAGAGAAATTTTATCTTGCAGCAGGAAGAGTGGCCTCATCACAGAAACTGCACTTCTCTGTGTTAAAATAGAACTTCATTGCGGTGGCTCAACAGAGTTCTAATGGCCTTTAAAAAACCAGAAACATGCTGAGGGTATGGTGCTGTTAAAGGTGCTGCATCTTGGGCTGGCTGCTCATCTTATTAGTGGGCTTTTTTAGATAATGATTATTTGAGCAGAGAACTTTGAGTTGTTTTAGGGAAGATGTAAAACAAGGACATTTCACTTTGGTAGTCTTTGTGAGGATGAATGCTTAGACAGGGAAAAGATCAGCTGTGCCTTCTGGTGTTTTTTAGCCATATGAAATACTGGGACAAATTGATAATTTTTCCTTTTTTTTTTTAATCCTGAGGGAGCAGGATTTAAACAGATTGTAATAATAGATAATCCTAGATTGTTAAAGGTAACAGCACTGACAACAACAGGTTACAAAGTGGTGTTAATAAAGACAGACAGACATTAAAAACTTTGTGGTAAGATCAATCCAGTAGAAAGAAAAGGGATATTACAGATATTTCTTGTTGTTCTTGATAAAGCCTTTTATGATCAGTCTCATTTTGAGTTTCCTTTTCATATGAAATAAGTTTGTTTCAGAGACTTGTTTCTAGCGTGTTATTGTGGTAAAATTTCTGCATCTAAGTTTATTTTTAAATATAATACGTTAGGAAAATATCTGAGCTGGACTGGGCAAAACAGCTTTTTTTGCTGTCATGGATGGGCTACTGGGTGTTAGGGCTCGTTGTCTTGCCCTGAGTAGTGTGACACAGCCTCCTGTAAACATGACAAATTTATGGGGAAGCAAACAAGTTAGAAACTGCTCAAGACTTAGAAAAGAGAATAAGGTAGTGGGAAAAAAAACAGAGTATATATAGTGTTCCTCTAAAAAGCCCTGAAAAGTTTCTTCTGATAAGAATGGGAAAAATCTCCCTTAAGGCAAGAGAAAAGGAAATTCATTCAGCAGTGATCATTCTGATGAAACCTGCAGTTTAGTTCATTTAAAGGGGGGAGGAGTTTCCCACAGTGGTTTTGAGGAAAGTCAATGTCTTACTGTTCCCCCGTGCATGTGGCTTGGGTTAAACGTACACAGAGGAAAAAGTTAAGAGCCAAGAGACTGCACCTGGCTCGAGAGAAGCCACAGAGTCTCTTCATTTCATTGCCTACCTGCAGAGGCTGCAGAAAACATTCTTTCCCTGAACATGTCCCTGGCCTGGTCCTTATCCCTCACTGCACCAGCCCTGCCAGGACACATCTATGTGTGCAAAATCTGACCCAGCAAAGCCTGCTGTTCTTGGAGGGATGGATGGGAGGTTTCAGGACATGCAAGATGCACAAGAAGCTTCCACCTGCCCTGTGCTCAATAACTATTTGTCTTTTTGTCCTCAGGCTCTGCAGAATTGGAATCAGTTGTGATAGGAGAGGTTGGCCAGGATGTCACCATGCCCTGCCACTACAGTGTCCAGAATGGTGTCACATCCATGTGCTGGGGCCGGGGCAAGTGCCCCAAATCCAAATGTTCCCAGATCCTTATCTGGACAGATGGCTGGAAGGTGACAGAGCAGCGTGCCAGCAGGTACCAGCTGAAGGGGGACCTGCAGGAGGGGGACGTGTCCCTGACGATCGTGAACGCCGGGGAGACAGACTCTGGGACCTATTGCTGCCGTGTGGAGCTCCCAGGCTGGTTCAACGACCAGCTGATTAATCACAAGGTTGTGGTAAAGAAAGGTGAGTGCAGAGGAGTGTGCTCTTGTGAGTACCATTGTGGTGGATCTGCTCCTGGGTCTGGGCTTCAAAGCTTGTGGAGGAAATGATTTCTGCAATCATCCATGAGACTGATGTTGAGGACTTTGCACATGAGCTGTTTGTGCTGCCTCAATTAAACTGCCTTTGGCAATGTTGTTATCCCACTGCAGTCCCTGCAATTAAAAAAGGTCATGATGCTTTCATGGAGCATTCTTAGAGACACTGAAGAATTTGAAAGAAAGGGCAGCATACAGTAAGGCATCCAAAGCTTTATTGCTGCACCTTTTTCATTGAAAGCTGTGTTTGATTTTCTGTGCTTGATTCTAGATTAAAGCCCAGGGACGCAAAATTGATATAGAGAAGCTCTTTATCGATTCTTCCTTTGATTTTTAGTTTTCTCTTGCTTGTGATACTATATAGAACAAGTGGCTGACAAATGTATGTGTGCTTCACAAGCAAATTTTTATTATTGAAACACCGTCTTTGTCTCACTACACAAATGACCAATAAGGTTAATTATGTGTTGATTTTGTTTTATTTTTTAACATCAGCAAGGATCTCTACTGCAAGTCCTCACACTTACACCTCTGAACAGACCTCAGGTAACTTTTATCCAAGTGTTAATAGCTTATACAAGCCGTGTTGCAAATGGGGAAACTTAGGAAGGAAGAAAAATGATGATAGATGATACAAATGTCTTGGCTAAAATTTATTAAACATTACAACTTGGATTTAAATTCTGCTTGATATTATACAGAATCTAACAGAAGGAACATGTGTATTTGGGAGGAAGCTTCTTCCTGGTGTGATGTTTTAGTGGTGCTTTTATTTGACTGTTGTTTTGGTTTGTTAGGTTTTTTTGTGGTGTAAAATCTCACCTCATCTTCTAGAAATGCATCCCACGAATGGAAAAACACAACTTTTAGGAGGTGGGTGTATCCACTATTAAATCAGAACTGGTTTATTGGACTAGCTCAATAGAACATCAAATTAAGGCTCCTGCCTCCTGTAGCAGCCAGCAGCAGATGATTAAGGAGGATGGTAGAAAAATAGCATTAATTTTGTGATACAGAGCCAAATTATTCTTCCATCCTGGTGTTAGGTGTGTCCCAGAGGCTTGCCACAGCCTCTGTGCACATTTAATATCGTGAGGTCCCTCATTGCAGGGGAAGAGACAGTGCTCAGCTGTTCCTCACTTGTTTTCTACATTCTCCTCACAAAAGGATAAACCTCTGACACAAACTCACTGCATCTTTTCCAGTCTGAAAAAGACAACTTTAATTTCCACTACACAAGAGAAACCTCTTGATGTAGCAATGACTTATTCTCTGGGTTCTGAAAAAAATATAGAATCAGGGATGCCATTTATATTTCTCCCTCTGTCTTGGATGTTTCCAGCTAAGCAACTCCAAATTAGTGTTACAACAGTTGCATTTCCTTTTTGGAAGAAGAAGTGAAAACTTTCTCAGACAGTTTCTATTCTAGTTGCGAATAACATTGATTACAATCTTAGAACTCAGGGGTTTTCTTATCCCTGTGAACTCTTCCTAAGCTGATGATGGAGCACTATTTGAAGCTTTCAGAATACAAAGTAGTGTGTGCATGTTCACACTGAGGGAGATTGGAAAACACAGGTGGCCATATGCCTCTGATTTAGAAATACTCTAGAACCCCCAGTGGAAGCTGATGATCCTGTCCTCTTCAAAATAAAGCTTGTGGGATAAGGGTAACAATTTAAAACATAAAAGCAACCAACTGGAGTTGGCACAGAGCCGACAGTAGATTTTGTTTTTAGGAGGTTTTTATGTCATCTGACAGCACGTGGAGAAACTGAGACTGATGATAGATAAGACAGAAATTTGTAGCTTTTAATTTTAAATGCTGCAAACAGCTGTGCTCTGGGAAATTACCACAAAATGTGCTGCAGGTCCTTATGCAAATATGTGACATTTTGTTCAGTCTGTTTACTATATAGCTGCCTGGGGCTTTAAAAGTATCACCTGCTTTCTGTGACTCTACATCATGTGCTGCTTCAAGGCCCTGAGCTAATCTTCATCTGATAACCTATCTTTGCAACTGATGACCTAAGCCTGCTTTATGAATCATTTTTTGCTTCAAGGCCAGGTTGGCCGGGGCATTGAGAATCCTGGTCTAGTGCAAGGTGTCCCTGCCCATGGCAGGGGATTGCAATGATGTGGGCTTTAAGATCCCTTTAAACCAAATCTGGTTTATGATTCTATGGCCACTGCTTCTTGGCTCCAGAACTGACTGGTAACTCCTTCCCAGTGTTGAGATAACAGTGAGAGCCAAATATTTCTATGAAGGAGTTCAAAGCTCTGGAAAGGACAGCAGAAACGCCAATATTCAGAGTTTTGTGCTGCCCTCTGAAGGGACAACCTCTTATGATATGCTGGTTGCCACAGAAGTTCAGGGTCCCAAGTCAGCAGTACAAATTCTTCTCTGTCATGGCAGAACAGTTCTCTGTGCAAGTGATGTGTTTGTCTTGCCTTTGCCCAGCTCCTGGCAGCACCAGTGAATCCTCCTTTACTGTCACAAGGACCTGGCCATCGGTTTCTGCCTCAGAAGCTCCTCAGACTGTAAGCACCAACATTGCTGTAGCACACCTAGGCAGAGAGGATGAACTTGGGAGGTTCTGGGTCATCTTTACAGGTCACTTCCAGTGCTTTTGTCTGATTTCAACAGAATATTGTTTTGTAGTCTGCATGTTTAGTGGTTATAAAGAGTGCTTATGTGCTCATTATTAGAGAGGGGGGAAAAATCCCTGCTTAGCACGCATAAAGTACTTCCTTCTGGAGGAGGAAGGGCTTTAGCAACATCTGAATTTCCTTTCAGGCCTCTGCTCCCTGCTCAGGCCCCTCAGACTGCTTGGATGTGACTGCAAACCAGCAGGTATGGCAGGACATGGGACTGGGGCCACCTGAGAGCACAGGGGTGCCCTGCACTCCCCGGGCAGTGGGGGTCAAACAGGCAGCTCTGTGTGTCCTGCTGAGTCCTGCAGCACAGGCGGGAGGGTGGGACATCATGACACATCTTACTCATTAAAAAAAATCACCAAATATTATTAAACCTGGATAAATGGGATTTGCCATAACTTCAGGTCTGAAAATTTTGAAGACTGTTTAATAGCAAGGTTCACACAATTGTTGCAGAGATTCTGCTTGAAACTGGGTCTGTTTCTCAAATTAGGCTTTTGGTCTCAGGTGTGCTTTTCCTGCAGAGCTGCAAAACACACACAGAAGGCCTTTAAGCAATGCATGGGCCTCTTGCTGTCAGTTCCACTAATGCTGCTTGGCTTGTGTTTGGCAGAACTCGTCTGTGTCCCTGCCCAGCCAGCAGCCCCCAGACCATGGGCTGTACATTGGCATTGGCTCGTGTGCAGTACTCCTGCTCATCCTCACTTTGGCTCTGTTCCTCACCAAACGTAAGTGCTTTGCATGGGCAGTTACTCAAGGATTGTTCAGGTTTTTCCACTCACAGCTGTGGCTGCTGCCACATCTCCCACTCCAGAGCAGGGAGCTGAGATCCCTGGAGGCCCCTGTGCTGTAGCTGCTCACAAGGGGAATTTCCTATCCTAAAAACATTTTTGCAGTTCCCTTATTTAGTTTCTTACACTCAAGTTTATCTTTGAACCTACTACTTTGCTTGCTTCTAATGGTTTAAACAGAATTTTTTTTTTCTTTATTTATTTTCATTCTGGATGGTACTTAGAGTATTTTTACAACGTGAAGAAGATGGGTGGTTCTGCAGGGTAAGTTTTCTGTTCCTGCTTTTGCTAATAAGACAAATGATGTTGCAGAAAAATAAATGTTGATGTGCTGACCATTCCATCATATACTTTGGCTTTCTTTTTTAACCTTAAGTTAAAAGATAATATTAGTAAATGAAATTAATAACTCCTGCTACTTTTTATTACTTAATAAGCAAAAAATAAGTGTCACTGTCAGTTCATAGCATTAGGGAGCTTGCTAACCTCAGGTGTGAATTGTCTCATAAGTGGAAAGATGATTCATTACCACTCATGATCACATGTTTAAGCATAATTTACATATTCTAGTAAGTTGGTTGATCTGTTCCTCTGTGGTTTCGTTGTCTGTTTTTGGTTTAACACCATGGTTTTTTACTCTTTTGTGCAGCTTTGTTGCATTTTGGAGGCCACAAGGTATGGGGAGCCACAGTGCCCTGGAAGATGAGAATCATGCAGAGGAAAATGTTTATATCATGCACTAAGGACTGGATGCATGGCTGCCTTTGTCATTGCTGGGACATTAAACAGTTTGCAAAATGTTGGCTGCTCCCTCTGCTCAGCAGCTGAACGTGACTGCACTACTGAAGCATTAATCACATCCTAATAATAAAACAAATAAAAGCTACACTTTTAATTAAAATCTTAATCAGCCTGTTCCAGAGACAGAAACCAAAACTGGCATTGGTGGAACTTTCCATTTTCTAAAGAAAGTTATTATTATATTTATTATCTGCTTCAAATTCTCACTTCCTTGTTGGAAAAGAGGAAGTGCCAGAAGGTCACAATTGTGTTTACTGTGGATTCTGCCACCTTCCACAGAGTCTGTGCCATCAGAGGGCAGAAGCAATCTCAGAGCTGTGTGACAAGGATGCCACATGGCCAATCTTGGTAGCATTAGTAATTTAATACACACTTAGTTGTATTTTCATTGAAATCAGGTATGGCCTGTTCTGGTAACAGCTCAGTGATGCAAGAGACCAGTGCTTGTCCTCCTGGAATGAAATCTGGAGGAACTATGGCTGCTCACCTCCAAGGGGATACCCTTGAAGCCTACAGCATCAGTGTGTCACTGGACAGAACAGTCACAGCTTGTGTGCAGAGAATTATGACTAAGTGTGGGGGATTTTTTGGCAAAGTACGTCACTATTTTTCTGTGGCTTTCTCCTCAGGCACGTCTTTACCCTGAGAAACCCTTGGGGTGGAGAGTCTCATTCAAAGTCTAAAAAACCTGAACAACCTTCCCCCTCTGCCTTTGGAAAGTTAATGAAATTCTTAGCTTGCAGAGAAATAATGGACACTGCACAAAATATGGGCTGCAAGTTGGCCTTGCCTTCACTCATCTCTAGATATCAAACAATTCTTAATTCCCAAGAATGTTGCATGTGTTTGATGGATTTTGCCTCATAAATGGGAAATATCTGTGACCAAGTGCCTTTCCTCTACTGCTCCTCAATTAGTAATGTGCCTCAGCTTTTATTCTCTGCAAAAATAAACTTTGGTTTACTTTAAATAAATAAATAAAAAAATGGAGTCAGTCCTGTGAGTATGAATTGCTGAGAGACACAACAGACTCAAATCATCTGTAAGTGGAAGAATAACTGTCCTCAATTGTTTTTAAGAACACATTTTAAACAGAGGTTGAGGAAAGAGCAGAAAAGCAGTACAGGCAGGAGAGACATCAACTCTTACTAAATATTGGTCCAATCATTTTGCCCTGAAGCTCATCCTAAGCAGCAGTGTGGAATTACCCAACACAGACACTGCTGCCACAGTTAAAACTCACAGATGCACCACAAATTTCCTACCAGTGAGTTAATTTTAAACTCCAAAGTGATTTCAACGATGCAATGAGGCCTAAAGGCACAATAATAAAATCAGTATTTATGTTAACAGCTGAGACACTTGAGGCTACGATCTGGTTGTGCTTTAGGGGGAGCTGGGGCTGGTGAAGTTACCCCTCCTTGTCCCAGCTGGTGCAGATGGGAGGGCTTGGGCTGGCTGGGGAGGGCAGTGGGTCACACAGGGTCTGGCTCAGGTGGGGTTTTGCAGGTGAGGGTTCTGCAAAGACTCACAAAGGAGGAAAAGACTCGTCCTGCTGAGGAAGGAAGAAATGGAAAGCAAACTGGGAGAGGTGATCCTGGGGTGCTTTGTATTTTCACTCATCCTCTGTGCTCTCCTGGGCTCTCTGTTGTAGCAGGCTGAAAAGGCTGAGAATTGAAGGTGAAGTCATGGCTCACTGAAGAATGGGAGCAGAGATATTGGGTGATCACTGATCCCAGGGGCAGGAAAACTGATGGACAAAACCAGCTCTGCCATTTTCTGTCTTCACATCCTGTGTGGCTTTGTGTAAGAAGGTACTGAAACCAGAAATGCTGGGGTCAGACTGTATTTTTACATTTGACTATTAATAACAATTACTAACCCCAAATCTCTGCCCCTGCTGCAGACGTTGTTTTCCTTCTGCCTGGCTGAGCAGGTTGCTGCTGCAGGCTCCAGCCCATGGCAGGAGGTGGAGGAAGTCTGATCTGGCCTCTGAACTGGCTCTCAGGAAACATCTTCAGCAATTTCTGCTTTCCACAATTTTATGTAATCAGTTTCTCCTGGGGTCAGAGTTAGACATGTGGGATCCCCAAAATCATCTGATTTCAACTGTTTATGCTCTTATGGAGTTTGTGGGCCATCCTTAACACTCCTAATCATGAAAGATGCTTGTCTATAAGCATTTTTAAAATTAATATTACAGACTAATTCAGACTTATTCTTTCATCAGCAAGTTTTTAACGTAAAATAAATTTCTAGAGTATCTGATAGCCAAAATCTTGAAGCAACCAAAATATTTCTGCTTGGTAAACAGACTTTGCAAAGGGTGTGTGGAGCAAGAACTTTGCCTTGGGCATGCAGTGTAATGTGCATCCACAAAGGCAGAAGCTCCCTGGGCTTTTCATTACCTGCACTTGTGTCAGTGGATTTTGGAACAGGCATTTCAAAATGAGCCTTGGAGACAAGCAGGTGGCACTTGGAACCCCTTCAGCCATCAGGAGATTGTCTGGCAGCACACTGAGCTGGTGAGGCTGATGAGCTGAAAACTCTCTCTTTTAAGACACCTCTGCCTTTTCTGCCTGAAAGAAGCCACTAGATAGCAGCACAAAAGCAGAAAATGACCCATGTGTTTGTGGTTCTTCCCAGAACACTTGGCCTTTGAATGGCCTTCAATGCACTCTGCTGCTGGGGTCCTGTGTTCATCCTGTGCCTTTCCTGGTTGCCTGTGACATACTGTCCAGTCCTGTCTGGATGAGATTCATGGAAGTTTGTAGCTGAATAATGACCCAAGTTTGTGCTCCAGGTGAGATTCACTGCTCCCTGCACTGGTATCAGCTGAGAGTCAGCTCTCAGCCTCTGCTGGGTGGTGAGAAACGGGAGAAACTATGATCATTGCAGGGGAAAGGTGTTCAGGATATTGGATGCCTCAGGTTTTATTAGTTCTGTTCACAGAGCAGCTGGGGCTGTGCCATTGTATGAATGGTACCTGGTAGAATATAGCAAATTAGGTATTTTACTCATTGCCTATACTGCCAAAATTTTATTTGCTTTCTTCAGTGCTAGCAAGCAGAAGGGTGATATTTTCATGGGCTTGACTATCATGATAAGCCCAAAATCTCATTACTAAAAGTGTAATGCCTGGTTAAAAGCCCATCATTTTATCATTTGAACTTGGAATTGCACTCCAGTTTGCACTGTGCTACATTTACTTGCACAGAATTTTGTCTATCTGCAATTCTTCATTCCTGACCTTACTGCCCTGAATTACTTTTGCTTTATTACTCAGCTGTTCCAGAGAAGAACTTCCAGAGAACTTATTTGTCAATTGGTCAGAAAGAAATATAACAGTCAGAAAGAGTGAAATGTATTTCTTGAAGATGATGTTGCATTTCTTTGGGAAGGATGTGGTTTTGGCAACAAAACATTTGCAACAACTTCCTCCAAGGCTATCTTTGGAAACAGAAAATACAAAGCTAGGGAAAGAGAGGGGTCTTCAAGCAGAAGGCAGAAGCAGGGGAAATGGGGGATTAAGCAAATGCAGGTGAAGACAAAGTCTGAGGGGTGACTACTCCGAATGTTTAGGGGTGTAAAAGCACTGAATTTGTTCTTGCCACTCAGGATCCTGGAACAGAACTGGGCCTTAAGAGATCCAGGGAATGGCAAAGCAAATAGAATATTGAAATTTTTGGTGATAGTACCAAGCTGAGTGTCCTGGAAGAGGAAAGGTGAAAAGGACAGCCTGTTCCAGGGTTTACTGCCCTCTTGCTAAAGACTTCCCAATGTCCAGTGTAAACACCCCTGGTGAGCTTGGAATCATCTCCATGTGTCCTGTCAGTGGATACCAGGGAGGGGGGATCAGCACATCCCTGTCCATGTCCCCTCCTCAGGAAGCTGCAGAAAGCTCTGAGCTTCCCTCAGCCCCCTTTTCTCCAATCCTGGAGTGCTCAGCTNAAGAGGAAAGGTGAAAAGGACAGCCTGTTCCAGGGTTTACTGCCCTCTTGCTAAAGACTTCCCAATGTCCAGTGTAAACACCCCTGGTGAGCTTGGAATCATCTCCATGTGTCCTGTCAGTGGATACCAGGGAGGGGGGATCAGCACCTCCCTGTCCATGTCCCCTCCTCAGGAAGCTGCAGAAAGGTCTGAGCTTCTCTCAGCCCCCTTTTCTCCAATCCTGGAGTGCTCAGCTGCTCCTCACAGTGTTGCCTTTTTTTCCCAGCCTAGAAATGAAACTCGAGATAATTTTAGTAAGGAGGTAAGATAAAAGGGGATCTTTATTTGGAGGCCTCCAGGAGTAGTTATGGAAAGATGTCCACAAAAGCTCACCCCCAGGGGTTAGTACATTTTATAGGTTTTAGGAAATTAGCATAATTGACAAGGGTGATGTATCCCTCCCCCTTCTCTGGAGCCCCCCTTCAGCACTAGCTGTACTTTGTCCAGGAGAATGGATCTGCAAGAGCTGTTTTGAGCCTTGTTTCCCAGGAAGAACCAAGATAGCACAGGGGCCCTGCACCTCCCAGGGCTTAGAGCTCTGGAATTTATTTTGTCTTTCTACCTAGGGAAAGACCATGGAAAAGTACTGGGAAAACTAGTCACTTATACAGCAGACTACAGAGCTACAAATACATGTCTGAAGAATACAGAGAACATGAAAAAGAAAAGAAGGCAAAGCCTAAATGGCATCAACAGGGCATTCATTGCAGCCCTGGCCACCTGCTCAGCTGGCCTCATGTGGGCACATTCATACCTGACTGTCCTTCCTCTGCGTGGCACATTCGTACCTGACTGTCCTTCCTCTGCGTGGCACATTCGTACCTGACTGTCCTTCCTCTGTGTGGC